>JABWTJ010000294.1:0-600000 GCA_016801875.1 Solanum sitiens
GAAAAGGAAGCATATTGGCAGCGTACTATCTCCAAATAGCTAACAATATTTCTTTCCCCATTCTAAGCACATGGAACTACTTCATTATATGTTCACTACTCTATACTTGTGTAATTTCCCCTTGTGCTGTTATAGAAATGGTATTTGCAAAAGAAAGTTTGATGAATCCTTCTCCTAGCCAATTGAAGTCAATTGTGCCATTAAGGTCTTAAAGTAAGGTGTTGATGTTTCATAGCTCCTTATGTCATTGTTACTGCCTCAAAGTATTATTTTCATGTATTCCACTACTGTTCCATATTTTCATATCTCCAAGATGATTATGATCACCAAATCAACATCCCAAAAGTGTTATGAACTGATTAACAACAATCTCAAAGATTAAAGAATCTAAGTGAAGAAATCTATATAATTAAGGGTGGCAGCTCAGGGGCGAAAGCCTAGCATGGGCCGATCCCTATTGGTATAGAAGGGTGGCAGCTCATGGGCGAAAGCCTAGCATGGGCCGATCCCAAGTTGTGTAATTATGAGGACCGCAGCCCAGGGTTAATACGCCGAGCAATGGGTCCCTCTTGCTATACTACCACTAGATCGCTGGTCACTTGTAAATCACTCCAACAAAGATTATAACATACAAAGAAGGTAAAGAAAAGAATCTAGCTTACTTGATTCCACAAGAGTAAGCAAAGGTGGTCTTCTCTCCTAATCTATGCACTCATATGTTGCTACTTGATTCCATTTGTGCCTTGTATTACATATACTTTTTGCCTTACATATTCAGTACATTTTTTGTACTGACGTCCCGTATTGGGGACGCTGCATTTCATGCTGCAGGCTCAGGTACTCCAGCTAGTAGACCTCCTCAGTAGAAGCACTCGAAATTCTGCTACTTTTGGTGAGCTCCAAGTTGATTCGGAGCTTTATTAAGTCCTTGGTAAATTCGTTTGGTATTGTATCGTAGTTAAGGGTAAGGCGGGGTCTGTCCCGACCTACTCTAGTCTTCTATCTTTTAGAGGCTTTGTAGACGTATGTACATGGTTCAGTTGTGTCTTAAGGAGTTGTGGCCTAAACGGCCAAGTCTTGTATATAACTTTTGGATCTACTTACGTTGGTTTGTATCGCTGCATCCAAAGTTAACTTGTCTCAATTGTTATAGTATATGCTCAGTAAGAACAGGTTGCAGGTTGGTTCTCTCGGGCCTTTAGGGCATCGGGTGCCTGTTCGTCTTAATGGGTTTTGAGGCGTGACATTTATGATAAATTGATTATGTATGAGATAATTGAAACAATGACTGTAGGTTGGTCTGAACTGATAATTGATAATGATTTAGATAATTTATTCGATGATCTAGAACTATATAGAGATCAATGATCAATTTTAGATATCTGAGGTTATGGAAAGAAACTAAAGAAAAAATAGATTTAGAAGAAAAATTATTAATTGAAAACGTAAATAAATATATATATCTTCGAGAAGAAGAATATTTAGAGTACATAGAAACAAATGCTAAAGAAATACAAAGGTTAAATATACTAAAAAAGGAATATTATGATCAAATATTCTCTTAATATTTAAAATGGATCAAAGAATAGAAAAACAACTATTAATAGAAAAATTAAATGAACTACAATATAAGCACGATTTTATGAAAGAACGATTAATAGAAAATATATTTGCAGGAGTATGTAGCAAATCAATATTAATACAAAAGAAACAGATATTCAATTTAAAATTAAAAATAGACTGTTTAGAATATAAACTACAACATAATATAATTTATAACAATAACAATAATAATGAATAAAGAAGAATTTATAGTTGATGAAAAAACTTATGAAAACTACGAAGGATTAACTATAAAAATAGTCTTTTCAAATTTAGGTCGAAGGTATAAAAAAATAGGAGATAGATTATATCTAATGCTAGAAAGAGAATCTGCAAAACTAGAAGATAGCTTAACAGCTATGATAAGAATAACGAAAGAAAATGATGATATAGATAGAGCTAAGGAAATTGAAAAAATACGAAAAGAAGCAACACAAGAAATTAAGCAAATAGAAGAAACTAAAAACAGTAAAATCGAAGAATTAGAAAAAGAATTAGCCTATTTAAAATTATTATTTGAAAAGAGACAACAAGAAAAACAACTACAAAAAGAAGAATTAAAACTTCAAAAAGAAGTTGAATTAGCTAATGAGATAAATGAAATGAAACAAATACTTATCGAAACTGAAAATTTTGAAATTAACGAAATAAATGAAAATGAAAATGATTCTAATCAGTTAGAAAATTCAGAAATTAGTGATATTAGTGAAACATATACAGAAATCTTAGAACAAACAAATAAATTACAGAAATTAGAAATTAATACAAATAATGTAGATAAACCAGGAACATCAAGAGTTAAAACTCCAGATCATAGCCCTAGAAGAAATCCTAGAACAACAACACCAACTTATTATACAGAAAGTTATGAAAATTCCGATAGAACAAATGCAATATGGAATAGTAGATTAAATACAAAATGGAAACCTAAAAAAATAATAGAACACACTAACTTTTTAGATTTAGATTGTGTAATAGATACTAATAAAATAATTCTATTATGGATAGGAAATCTATCTAAACAATTAATAGATAATAAAATATTAATAAAAGATACACCAGGATATATAGAAAGAACCTTAATAGGAACAACAAAATTATGGATAGAAAATTTACCAAACGAAAGTAAAGCAGCATTAAGAAGCGATAAAAAACTAGATGGCTCATTAACAACATCTAATATAGAAATTTTAGAAAAATATGAATTAGCCTTAAGAAATGAGTTTGGTAGTATGACTACCGATATAAAAGAACAAAATAAACAAAAAATTATAAATAGACAATTAATGGCAAAATTATCTATATGTAATATGTGTTACATAGAAGAATATACTTGTGCCTTCAAAGAATATTATTATAAAGCACAATATAATATAACTGAAGCAGCCGAAATAAAAAACTTATATTTTACAAAATTACCAGAACCATTTAGTACCAATATAATAAAAGACTGGAATAATGATGAAAATACAGATACTTTAGGAGCTATAATAAACTTCTTACACCAATGGTTATACAATTATGTGAAAATCAAAAAGAAAAATTAACTATGGAAAAGGTATTACTAAAAAATTTAAACTGTTGTACCTATAGAACAGCACCACAATTTCGTTGTAAAGATAAATATTATAAAAAACGCCGAAAAAATAAAAACTATCGAAAAAGAAAAACTAAATATAAATATAAAAAACCGAGAAAACGTTATTATATAAAAGATAATAAACAAAAACGATTATCTAGACCAAAGAAATCCATATCAAATTGTAATTGTTACAATTGCGGTAAGCTAGGACATTTAGCTAAAGATTGTAAATTACCTAGAAATATAAAAAGAAAGAACATTGCAGAATTTAAAATAGACGATTATAAATATAAACAAATAGATTATTTAGATTATGAATTAAACGATAATGATAGTATATATGAATTTTCAGATATAGAATTTAGTGATAATTTCGAAATAAAAACAGATTATGAAGAAATAAAAACAGATTATGAAATAGAATCAGATAATGAAATAATCGAAGAAGATGACTGAAGAACATATAAAAATTATATCTACCGAAGAATATAACGATGAAGATTCAGTAGAACAAAAAATTATATTTGATAATACAATTTTTCAGGAAATCAGAAATAAAGAATTAGACTTAAGTGTAGAAAAAGTATTAAAGATACCTTTATTAAACCAATTCTTTAAAAGAAATAAGGAAGAATATTATGTAGTTAGCCAAAAGGAACATATCATAGATTGTAAATATACTAAAGGAAAAGCACAAATTCCTATACTTAATAAGAGAGTAATTAATCAAGAAATACAACAAATAAAATCTAAAGCACCTATAAAATATGTACATTTAGGAGGAACAGAGATATTATTAAAAGCCTGTTTTAGAGAAGGAATAGATACACCAATAGAACTATACTTAGCAGACGACAGAATAATACATCCAATAGAAAAAAGTATAATAAGCGCTATAAAAGGAAATCTAATATATCAAAAATTTAAATTTATTATAAGTGCTAATTATTCAATAGCATTAACAGATAAAAACATAGATAAATCATTAATGTTATACTGGAAACTATCAGGAATTGAATTAGAACCAGGAAGTAAAATATTTACAGTAAGATGTAAAAATTTATATATATTAACAACAAAACATAAAGTAATTGCTAAAAATAAAATAGATAGAATCAAAATCGAAAATCCTTTTGACCAAATACTTACAATTATCGATAACAATGATTACAGTTATAACGCAATGGATATAAAAGACGATTTACAAATAATAAAAGAACGAGTAAATACCCCTAAACTATCAAGAACTACTTCATCAAAAGCTAGTACTTCGAAAAGAAAATACGATTTTCCTGAAATACAATATACAGAAGAAGAATTAATAAACTATTATTTTATAGCAGGAATAACTGATAACAAAAAATATAAAATATTAATAAATACGGGAGAAGAAGAAAATTATATCAATAAGAAATTAGTTCCAGAAAAAGAACTTACAAAAACAGGACATATATGCCCTGGATTACCCAATGAAATTATAATCTATAATGAATCAATTGAAAAAGAAATAATTATAGGAGGAATAAACTTTATCATAAAATTTAACATCCATCAAAATGAACATGATATAACTTTAGGATTAAAATGGTTAGAACAATTTATACCATATAAGATAGAAGATAATAAATTAATACTTACTTGTCAAAATAAGAAAATTATAATACAAAGAATAAAATGAAGATATATATTCTTGCAAAAATTATTGTAGAAGGATATTATAATAGATATTATACACCTATGATAGATACAGGAGCAGAAACAAATATATGTAAATACAATTGCTTACCAGAAGAAAAATGGGAAAAACTACAAACACCTATGGTAGTAACCGGATTTAATAACGAAAGCAGCATGATTACTTATAAAGCTAAGAATGTTAAAATACAAATATGGGATAAAATTTTAATAATAGAAACTATGTATTGTTTTGATTGTAAAACAAAAGATATGTTATTAGGAATGCCCTTTTTAAATAGATTATACCCACATATAATAACCAAAACACATTGGTGGTTTACAACACCATGTGGATATAAAATAGGAGCAAAAAGAGTTCAAAATAAACAAAGAAAATCTAAAGAATGGATTAAAGGAAGTGAAAAAATAAATCAAGAAATGGAGAATATAAAAGATATTAATCACTTTGAAATTATTATATTTACAATAGATAAACTTAAATTAATAACTAACCAATTAGAACTTTTATATGATGATAATCCCTTAAAAGGATGGGGAAAACACAAAACTACTATAAAAATAGAATTAATAGATGAAAACAGTATAATATTACAAAAGCCATTAAAATATAATTTTGATGATCTTAATGAATTTAAGATTCATATAGAAGAACTATTAAAAAACAATTATATACAAGAAACCAATAGTAAACATAGTAGTCCAGCATTTATTGTTAATAATTATAATGAACAAAAACGAGGAAAAAGTAGAATGGTAATAGACTATAGAAACCTAAATGCAAAAACTAAAACATATAATTACCCCATACCAAATAAAATATTAAAAATAAGACAAATACAAGGATATAATTACTTTAGTAAATTCGATCGTAAATCGGGCTTCTATCATTTAAAACTAGAAGATGAATCAAAACAGTTAACCGCTTTTACTGTACCACAAGGATACTATGAATGGAATGTATTACCATTTGGTTATAAAAATGCACCAGGAAGATATCAATGCTTTATGGATAATTATTTTAGTCAATTAGAAAATTGCATTGTATATATAGATGATATATTATTATATTCTAGAACACAAGAAGATCATATAAAACTACTTGAAAAATTTATTCATATAATTAAGCAGTCAGGTATTAGTCTAAGTAAAAGAAAAACAGAATTAATGAAATCTCAAATCGAATTTTTAGGAATACAAATAGATAAAACCGGGATAAAAATGCAAACGCATATAGTACAAAAAATAATTAATTTAGATGAAAATATAGATACAAAAAAGAAATTACAATCCTTTTTAGGATTAGTGAATCAAGTACGAGAATATATACCTAAATTAGCAGAATATTTAAAACCATTACATAAAAAACTTAAGAAAGACATTGAATATCATTTCGATAAAAAAGATAAAGAAAATATAAGAAATATTAAGCATTTATGTAAAAGGTTACCAAAACTTAATTTTCCTGATGAAAAACGGATATTTACTTATATAGTCGAAACTGATTCAAGTGAACATAGTTATGGAGGAATATTAAAATATAAATATAAAAATGAAAATATAGAACACCATTGTAGATACCATTCAGGATCTTATACTGAAACTCAAATAAAATGGGAAATTAATCGAAAGGAGTTATTAGCACTATATAAATGTTTATTAGCTTTTGAACATTATATTGTGTATAACAAATTTATTGTTAGAATAGATAATACACAGGTAAAATGGTGGATAACACGAAAAATAGATGATTCTGTAACAACTAAAGAAATACGAAGATTAGTATTAAATATATTAAATTTCACATTTACAATTGAAGTAATTACTACTGACAAGAATCTTATTGCAGACTATCTCTCCAGAAATAGATACAATGAAGCAAATACTATCTATGATGACAAATCTTTGTCAAAAGGTAGACAAGATAGAAACAGAAGTAAAAATACTCAAAGAGACAGTTAATAGTCAGCAGCATGACTCTAAACATGCGGAGCTACGTCTTCAGGCGGACGATAAACAGCCAGAGATAAAAGGTGACGCTGAGAAACACCATAAAACTCATGATATTAACAAATTATCAATTGCAGGTACAAGCAAAGGAGCTATGGAGAAACAAAATCCAAAAACTATAAATTTCAATAGCCTATTTGAAAAGCCATTTGTACCAAAAATCCAGATAATAGAAACATCAACCCCACAAACATCTACCTATGCAGCCAGCTTGCACAAAGAAAAGAAAATATATAATCATATTTCCCAAAATTATATTGAAAACATATACCAGATAATAACCTTCTTAAATTCCAAACCAAGATCCACAACTACCAAAGAAAAAACTCAAGATTATTTAACTCAAAAGTTACAAGGTTACAATAAACTAATTGCACAACCAAAAACAAATCCAAATTTAGTCAAAACTTGTTTTAATTATGGTTTATTAAGTACAGTTTATACATATACAGGCGAAGAAGTTAGTGGAATTCCAGAAATCCACAAAGCATTTTTGATTTACAAAAAGATAACAAAAGGAAATTTATTTTTTATAAGATGTTATACTGCACCAGCTGAAATACTTTTCAACGAAATAAAACCGATGATCCAAGTGGTTAAGATTGGATTAACGCGAGATATGATTATACCCGAAGAGATAGGACAACAACCAGAAATACCAAAAGTTGAACTACCAAGCTTTTATGCGAATAAAAGGATAATTGGATTATCAACAATTATTCAAGAACTAGCTAATAATTATTTACAAGGAAACGCTATTTGGAGCTACTATTCTCGAGATCATTTAATGATTTATGCTAATTCTCGAGAAGTTCGTCAAGCAGATATGGATGAAGTCCAAAAATGGATATTATCTTTAATAAAACCAGAAGATATGCCAACAACAAGAGCTATAAAGAAAGAATTCATCTCTGCAGATTTATTAACAAGATACTGCAAGTTAATAGGACATAAATATCCGGAACATATATGTTCTAAATGCAATGAAGGAGACAAAACTATACCAGAAGTCTTGTTTGAATAAGACAAAAGAAGACGAAGAAAACGAAGCAGATAAGAAATTTAAAAGCTACTTTGTATGTGTCGGCCAGTATAGGTCATTATTGTATTGTCTTTGTCGGCCATATTAATATAGTAGGCCATTATAGATTGTAGCCTTTACTTTTTAAAAGGTATGTCGGCCAAATTGTAAAAAGTAGGCCACTATGTAATTTGTCGTTTTGCGTCGGCAGAATTATATACTGCCAAGTGTCAATAGTCAGTGTCGGCCACTATATGGCCAATAATGTAAGTTTTTACTATATATAGAGGTATTAATCCTCAGTAATAAACAAGTTTTCAGCCATCCTCTCTCTTCAATTCTCTCTAATTTAGAAAAAGATTCCGCCCCCCCCAAACACGCCTCATATTTTTATACGTAGTGCGCGTCATGAGCTAGTCGATGTAAGTCCAGGGAATGAGATTTTATTTTAAGTTCCAAGTGATTAAAGGAAATCAGATTGTCATTAACTTTAAGTGGGGGATTAATTAGTGGCTGTTTGGGATTAAATTAATTAAGTGGAGGGCCCCACCACTCAAGGCATTAAAGGAAATCAGATGGGAGCTAGGCTTAGTGGGATGTGTAGTGGGGAATTAATTAGTGGCTGTTTGGGATTAAATTAATTAAGTGGAGGGCCCCACCACTCAAGGCATTAAAGGAAATCAGATGGGAGCTAGGCTTAGTGGGATGTGTAGTGGGGTGCTGTCTCCACTTCATATAATGAATGAAGTGGTGAAATGACAGCAAATATATCATCTTCTTCAACTTAGCTTAGGCAGCCATGGAAAAGGAGAAAACCAGCCATGAAACTCTCGGCCAGCAGCTTCAAGGAATTTGGTTAGTAATCTCTTTGCTTGGTGTGTTAATTCTTTAGAATGCCTTTGTTAATTAGCCATTAATGTTAAGAAGGGGGTGTGACCAGTAGCTTAGAAAATTCGTTTTAGTTATTGATTGTGCTAAGTATGATCGGAAACCATAATCGGATTAGTGGTGTTGTGTTAGTGTTTGGACTGTTTTGATTAAAGCAAAATGTGGGAAATTCTGTTTTGGAGTTATGTATATGTTAATGTGATTATGGGTATATACTCCAAGGGATGAATACGATAAGGTAGATGTGTTGCGAATTATAAAACGAGTTATCGCTCGGTGTGTCGTTGTTTCGTTACTATGGTTGCCGAGACGGAGCTGTTTTGGGGGGGACTGTTTAATATGATTCGTTGGGTTATATGTGTTATTGGTATTGCTGTGGATAATTTGGGTTGTTGTCGGATTTGGACGAAGTAAGGAAAATAGGGGAAGTGCTGCCGGATTTTCGTTAGATTATTAGCTAGCTTACAATAATTGGTAAAGCGCGACGTCTATCTAATTGCGGCACGATTGTTGCTTGTTATAGATTAATAGCTTGGGCAGTAAATATTGGTTGTGCGGCTCGACTATACAGTATGTAACGCTATCCTTTCTTTCTTTGTTTGGCATGTCTTTTAAAAATGAGCGAATGACGGACAGGTTTGACACTTACTTTTAGAGTGTCTAGGTGACGTATATTCTTGCTTCTACAAACTATTCTTCTATATATCGGCTATGTCTAAGGCTATGGTGATTTCTCATATCTATGGTAGAGCTTCTTAGAGTCATTGAGATTTTACGTTTTCATATCGTGTTAAAGGTTTATAATCTTGATAAAACGTTAATCTTTGGTAATACTCCTTGCTGGTTCACGTTGATTGTTCTATTGAGTTATAAGAAATGATTTTAATTGCATATGGTTGCTCATAATGTTCTACTCATGCATAGAGTCATTTATCATTTCACCGAGTCCCGGGCCGGGTAATGTTCGTGCGGAGTTTCTTGCATATGTCACCGAGTCCCTCACTAGAGGGCCGGGTATGTATATTATATATATGATTGGTGATGAGGATGGTTATGATGATGATGATGACGGAGATGATGTGATGACTATTTCACCGAGTCCCTCACTAGAGGGTCGGGTACGTATGATGTATATATATGATGCTTATTTTGCCGAGTCCCTTACTAGGGAAGCTGGGCACCTTATATGTTAAAGATATGCATGATTTTCACTTATAAGGTACATGTGTAGCGATATCATGTTTCGACTTATCATGTTGGTATCCTGTCATCTTTACCTTATGCTTTACATACTCAGTCCCTTTCCTCGGGGGGCTGCGTTTCATGCCCGCAGGTGTAGACGCACAGTTTGGTGATCCTTCCGCCTAGGATATCTACTCATCTGATTGGGAGAGCTCCACTGTTCCGGAGCCCAGTCGTTTTGGTACATAACTTCCTATGTAGTCTTTTGCTTATCTATGGGTACGGCGGGGCCCTGTCCCGTCGAGTTTCACTACTATACTCTTAGAGGTCTGCAGACATTATGTGGGTTGTATATATATGTTTTGGATAATGGTCTGGACATGGTTTGTTTGGGATGTCCGCTTGTTCAGGGGCAGCCTTGTCGGCTGCGTACATCATTGTGTATTGTGTAGTGGTAGCCTTGTCGGCTTGCGTATGCTAGTATGCTTTGGATAGTGGCGGCCTTGTCGGCTCGCGTATGTTGTTACAGTTAAATGGTTATAACTCCATATGAGACAGATCCACTTTATATATATATATGCGTTGGGGTAGGTTTGATTTGATTAAATTCCATATTGTCTTAGTTTCAGTTGGTTATACTTAGCAGGTTTGTTTATGAGTGTCCAAAACGGGCACTAGTCACGGCCCATCGGGTTGGGTCGTGACAATAAAACTTAGGTTTAATAAGTTAATTTAATAAACTAATTAACCAAATACCAAAACGCCCCTCCTAAGTTGACTAAACATAGAGAACATAACACCTAGTCAAATCTGGAAATTGGTATTGATTATGGTTTTGGTCAACATTTTGACTTTATATTAATTAATTAAATCCTTAATTTAATTAATTTAGGGACCTAGGGTAAGTACTAAAGTGTCACGCCTCAAAACCTATTAAGACGGACAGGCACCCGATGCCCTGAAGGCCCGAGAGAACCAACCTGCAACCTGTTCTTACTGTGCATATACTATAACAATTGTGACAAGTTAACCTAGGATGCAGCGATACAAAACAACGTAAGTAGGTCCAAAAGTTATATACAAGACTTGGCCGTTGAGGCCACAACTCCTTAAGACACAACTGAACCATGTACATACGTCTACAAAACCTCTAAAAGATAGAAGACCAGAGTAGGTCGGGAAAGACCCCGCCTTACCCTTAACTACGATACAATACCAAACGAATTTAACAAGGACTTAATAAAGCTCTGAATCAACTTGGAGCTCACCAAAAGTAGCAGAATTTTGAGTGCTCCTACTGAGGAGGTCTACTAGCTGGAGTACCTGAGCCTGCAGCATGAAATGCAGCGTCCCCAATACAGGACGTCAGTACGAAAAATGTACTGAATATGTAAGACAAATAGTATATGTAATACAAAGCTCAAATGAAATCAAGTAGCAACATAAGGGTGCATAGATTAGGAGAGAAGACCACCTTTGCTTACTCTTATGGGATCAAGTAAGCTACATTCTTTTCTTTACCTTGTTGTATGCTATAATCTTTGTTGGGATGTGATACAAGTGACCAGCTGATCAGTGGTAGAAGAGGATGACCCATGCTAGGCGTATTAACCCCTGGGATGCGGTCCTCATAATTACACAACTTGGGATCGGCCCATGCTAGTGTTTAGAGGCAATCAGTTTTGGCAAAGAAGTGAAAGCCAAGGCAGTCATCAAGAGCAAGGAAGTACGAGCCAATCAAGGCCTCCACGACAGCCTTGTAAACAATGTGGAAGGAATCATCTAGGTGCATGCAGGTTTGGGACGGATGTTTGTTTTTGGTGTGGCACACCAGGGCATATGATGAGAAACTGCCCTCATAGGGGAGTGGGTGGCATTGTTCAACCAACTAGATCAGTTGTTGCGTCGACCACATCAACCCCTTCTTTAGGTAGAGGACTACATATGCCTACAGGTCGTGGTAGAGGAGCTAGGGGAGCAGCTAGTTCTAGTAGAGGTCAGAATCGCACATATGCACTAGGGGATCGACAAAATTTAGAAGCGTCGCCGGATGTGGTTACAGGTACATTGTCCATCTTTTCACATATTGTATATGCATTAATAGATCCGGGGTCTACACTATAATATGTTACACCATTGATTGCTGGAAAGTTCAAAACAACACCAGAATTATTAGCGAAGCCATTTGAAGTGTCTACACCGATTGGTGAATCTATTATAGCTAGGAGAGTTTATCGTAATTGCATTGTAACTGTTTGTGATCGCGATACATTGGCTGACCTTGTTGAGCTAGACATGGTAGATTTTGATGTTATAATGGGTATGGATTGGTTAGCTTCTTGTTATGCCACAGTAGATTGCCGAACTAAGATAGTGCATTTCCAATTTCCAAAAGAGATAGTCCTCGAATGGAAAGGTAATATTGGGATGCCAAGAGGTAAATTTATTTCTTATCTTAAGGCAAAGAAGATGATTTCCAAAGGATACATATGCCATCTGGTTAGAGTGAAAAATGTAGATGCAGAGCCACCAACCCTTCAATCCATTCCGGTGGTAAATGAATTTCCAGATGTGTTTCCTGAAGATCTTCCAGGTTTGCCTCCAGAACGAGAAGTAGAGTTCGGTATTGATGTGCTTTCAGATACTCAACCTATCTCAATTCCTCCATATAGAATGGCTCCGGCAGAATTACGAGAGTTGAAGGAGCAGTTAAAAGACTTATTACAGAAAGGATTCATAAGGCCTAGTGTGTCGCCATGGGGAGCACCAGTTTTATTTGTACGCAAAAAGGATGGCTCATTAAGAATGTGTATCGACTACCGGCAGTTGAATAAGGTAACAATTAAGAACAAATATCCCCTCCCTAGAATTGATGATCTGTTTGATCAATTACAAGGTGCTAGGTGTTTTTCAAAGATCGACCTGAGGTCAGGTTATCACCAAGTGAGGGTCAAGGACAAAGATATACCCAAGACAGCTTTCCGAACACGGTATGGTCATTTTGAGTTCTTAGTCATGTCATTTGGGCTAACAAATGCACCAGCAGCTTTTATGGATTTGATGAATAGGGTGTTCAAGCCATTCTTAGATGTGTTTGTGATAGTGTTCATAGATGACATTTTGGTGTATTCAAGATCGGAAGAGGATCATGCTAATCACTTGCGGCAGGTTTTACAAATTCTCCGTGATCGTAAATTGTATGCAAAGTTCTCTAAATGTGAGTTTTGGTTGAAATCTGTGGCATTCCTAGGTCATATCGTATCCGAGGAAGGAATAAGGGTTGATAACCAGAAAATAGAAGCCGTGAAAAAATGGCCAAGACCTACAACGCCTACGGAGATCCGTAGTTTTCTTGGATTGGCAGGTTATTACAGAAGGTTTGTTGAAGGATTCTCTTCCATGGCTGCACCCTTAACAAAGCTAACACACAAAGGAACCAAGTTTCTGTGGAGCGATGAGTGTGAAAGAAGCTTCCAAGAGCTGAAGAGTAAATTAACTTCTACACCTGTGTTGGTACTTCCAGAAGGTACAGAAGGCTATGTAGTGTATTGTGATGCTTCGGGAGTGGGCTTAGGTTGTGTATTGATGCAGCATGGTAAAGTTATAGCTTATGGCTCAAGGCAGCTGCGGCCACATGAGAAAAATTATCCAACCCATGATCTAGAGCTAGCAGCAGTTGTGTTTGCTTTGAAGATATGGCGCCACTACTTGTATGGAGTTCATGTTGACATATACACTGATCACAAAAAGCTTGCAATATATTTTTAAGCAAAAAGACTTAAATCTGAGGCAGCGAAGGTGGCTGGAGCTATTAAAAGATTATGACATTGACATCTTATATCATCCCGGTAAAGCTAATGTAGTAGATGATGCTTTAAGCCGTAAAATAATGGCAACCACTTATGGGAAGTCTATGAAAAGACAAGGAATGACTAAGGATCTTTCCCAACTAGCTAACTTGGGCGTTCGCCTTCGTGAATCTCAAGACGAAGGGGTAATTGTGCAAAATGCGGCAGAATCCTCGTTAATAGTGGAAGTGAAAGAGAAGCAGTACACTGATCCAATTCTTTTACAACTTAAAGAGAATGTACTACATGGTATGACAAAGGCGTTTGAGCTTAAGCAAGACGGAGTACTTCGATGTCAAAACAGATTGTGCGTACCTAATATAGATGAACTAAGAAAGAGGATCATGATGGAAGCACATAATTCAAGGTACTCTGTTTATCCGGGGTCAACTAAAATGTATCATGACTTGAAAGAAATGTATTGGTGGGGGAACAGTGTCCAAACTGTCAACAGGTAAAAGTAGAACACCAAAAGCCCGGAGGTTACATGCAGCGTATAGAACTTCTAATTTGGAAATGGGACATGATCAACATGGATTTTGTTACTGGTTTGCCTCGCTCATTCCGGAAGTTTGACTCCATATGGGTAATAGTTGATAGACTTACCAAAGCAGCACACTTCTTGCCGGTGAAGACTACTTATACAGCTGAAGAGTATGCGAGGTTGTACATTAAAGAGATAGTTCGACTACATGGAGTGCCAATCTCTATAATATCGGATAGAGGAGCTCAATTTACAGCAAATTTTTGGAAGTCATTTCAAAAGAGTTTGGGAACACAAGTGAATTTAAGTACAGCCTTTCATCCTCAAACGGATGGTCAGGCAGAACGTACGATTCAGACACTTGAGGATATGCTGCGAGCTTGTATATTAGATTTCAGGGTAGCTGGGATGATCACCTACCACTTATTGAATTTGCTTATAACAATAGCTATCATTCGAGCATTAAAATGGCACCTTATGAAGCTTTATATGGTCGAAAGTGTAGATCACCAATTGGCTGGTTCGAAACGGGTGAAACTGGCTTATTTGGGCCAGATCTTGTTCATCAAGCTATGGAAAAAGTCAAAGTGATACAGCAGCGGCTAGAAACAGCTCAAAGTCGACATAAATCATATGCAGATATTAGAAGGAGAGGACTAGAATTTTCTATAGGGGATTGGGTGTTCTTGAAGGTGTCTCCGATGAAAGGGGTAATGAGGTTTGGTAAAAAGGGAAAGCTGAGTCCACGCTATATAGGGCCATATAAGATTATCCGAAAATTTGGCCAAGTAGCCTATGAGTTAGAGCTACCACAAGAGCTTTCATCAGTTCATCCGGTGTTCCATGTCTCAATGCTACGGAAATGCGTGGGTGATCCATTTCGTATTACTCCTACTGAAGACGTACAGGTTACAGGAGATCTCACTTATGAAGAAGTACCCATTGCTATTCTGGATCGACAAGTTAGGAAGTTAAGAAATAAAGAAGTAGCTTCTGTAAAAGTTCTATGGAGAAACCAACAAGTAGAAGAAGTTACATGGGAAGCAGAAGAAGCAATGAAATTGAAGTATCCTCACCTCTTCCACACTGGTGGGAATGATCAAAATGTTAGTGGAGGCATTGACAAGTAAGTATAAGTCTATATGTTCAATGTGATTAATAGTAGTACTAGCTTAGGCTTGAACTTGTTTAGGCCGCACAACCATGCTAACATTCGAGGACGAATGTTCCAAGGGGGGAAGGATGTAACGGCCTGTATTTTTGTATGTGGTAGTTCTATTTATGTTATACTTGACTTATACTTATAGTGTAGGTGAGGGATCATGTTTCTTACATGATTAGTGTTGGTTTAAACTAGCTTGGAAGGTGATGTAATGCCTTGCACGTTTTAGCATATGTATTGCAAGTTAACTCCGATGGAAAGTATTTAAGTAATTACAGTAAGGTGGTAATTGAGCTAGCAGCTGCATCACCTACTTGATCTATATTATAGTTAAAGGGCCCAAGTTGATTGACCAGATTAGGCTTATATTTAGGGGTCATTTGAAGCCCAAACCTATTAAAGAAAATGTGAATGAAAGAAGGGCCCAACAGCCAAATCTGCCAATTGGCCATTATGGATAAAGCCCAAGTGAAACTAAGTAGTACATGACCTCCTAACGATTGTTTTACCATGTTATTGGGCCAAAGTGTGTACCACCTACTTGCACTAATCTGTCCCAAGCTGATTAAAAGAAACAAAGGAAAAATGGACAGCCAAGGTCCAATAATATTAAGTCCAAAAGGGCCCAAGTTAAAAGGACAAGCAGGTGGGGCACCTACTTGACATTATATGGCCCAAAATTGGTCAAGAGTGTCGGCCATAACACCTCCTTTTTCAAAGGATAAGGATCAAGTCTTATTCTCCATTTTGAACTTGCAAAAATTTCAGATTTGCTAAGTTCTTTCTTGGTCTCTCTTGGCTTCAATTAGCAGCCCTAAAACACCTTAGAGTTCTTGAGTGCTGTCTAATGTTTCAAGTAAGAGTTTGAAGGAGAGTTTGAATTCTTGAAGTACAAGTTTAGAGGATAAATTTTCAGAATTAAGGTAAGACTTCAACCCATTTGTTTTCCTCTGATAATGTTTGGAGTGGAGAATTTTGTATATGTTTATCAAGAATTCATGGATTGTGATAAATCTTTAAGTCAATATTCTCCTATTATGCTGAAAGATTTGAGATTGTTAGTGGCTGCCTTATGAATATTGTTGTTGAGGGCTGTTTGGGTATCTCTGGAAATGATGTTTGAAGTTGTATTAATGTGTAGAGGAAGGGTGTGGTGGTTCACCATTTATGTAAGGGTTGTATGGGCCTGATTTCCATCAAATATTGTTAGCTACTGTTTTGGAGAACCTTATTGTGATTAGCTGCTGATGTTAGCTTAATCATGACTTATGTTGTAGATTAGCACCCAAAAAGGAAGGCTGAATCGTGATAGTGGTATTGGTCATAAATATAAGGTATGTAAGGCTATTCGATTATATATCCTTTTGGCATGAAATCTGCCACCTGCAATTAATATCAATGAAGTGATTCTCATAAGTTCTATTTCTAGAAAAGAAAGCATGGTGGCAGCGTACTATCTCCAAATAGCTAACAATATTTCTTTCCCCATTCTAAGTACATGGAACTACTTCATTATATGTTCACTACTCTATACTTGTGTAATTTCCCCTTGTGCTGTTATAGAAATGGTATTTGCAAAAGAAAGTTTGATGAATCCTTCTCCTAAGCCAATTGAAGTCAATTGTGCCATTAAGGTCTTAAAGTAAGGTGTTGATGTTTCATAGCTCCTTATGTCATTGTTACTGCCTCAAAGTATTGTTTTCATGTATTCCACTACTGTTCCGTAATTTCATGTCTCCAAGATGATTATGACCACCAAATCAACATCTCAAAATGTTACGATTATCCAAAATAACATCTCAAAAGAGTTATGAACTGATTAACAATAATCTCAAAGATTAAAGAATCTAAGTGAAGAAATCTATTCAATTAAGGGTGGCAGCTTAGGGGCGAAAGCCTAGCATGGGCCGATCCCTATTGGTATAGAGGGTGGCAGCTCAGGGGCGAAAGCCTAGCATGGGCCGATCCCAAGTTGTGTAATTATGAGGATCGCATCCCAGGGGTTAATACGCCTAGCATGGGTCATCCTCTTCTACCACTGATCAGCTGGTCACTTGTATCACATGCCCAACAAAGATTATAACATACAAAGAAGGTAAAGAAAAGAATCTAGCTTACTTGATTCCACAAGAGTAAGCAAAGGTGGTCTTCTCTCCTAATCTATGCACTCATATGTTGCTACTTGATTTCATTTGTGCCTTGTATTACATATACTTTTTGCCTTACATATTCAGTACATTTTTCGTACTGACGTCCCGTATTGGGGACGCTGCATTTCATGCTGCAGGCTCAGGTACTCCAGCTAGTAGACCTCCTCAGTAGAAGCACTCGAAATTCTGCTACTTTGGTGAGCTCCAAGTTGATTCGGAGCTTTATTAAGTCCTTGGTAAATTCGTTTGGTATTGTATCGTAGTTAAGGGTAAGGCGGGGTCTGTCCCGACCTACTCTAGTCTTCTATCTTTTAGAGGCTTTGTAGACGTATGTACATGGTTCAGTTGTGTCTTAAGGAGTTGTGGCCTAAACGGCCAAGTCTTGTATATAACTTTTGGATCTACTTACGTTGGTTTGTATCGCTGCATCCAAAGTTAACTTGTCTCAATTGTTATAGTATATGCTCAGTAAGAACAGGTTGTAGGTTGGTTCTCTCGGGCCTTTAGGGCATCGGGTGCCTGTCCGTCTTAATGGATTTTGAGGCGTGACACTAACAATAAGTATGTCATCTATAGAACGTACACATACGTAGGTACTTCAATACTTCCATGGGTGAATATCTGATTCACATCTTAACATGATGGTACACATCCTTGAAACCTACTAGTTGCTTCACATTAATAGACTAAGGAATTCTTCCCTAAACTAGTCTCATCAAAGCATACATCATAAGTCAACATAAAAGTCATATAAATCAGCAACCAACATGATGACTTCAAACATATTAACCTCATACTAGGGCATAAAAACCATACACAGTCAAATATATGAAAGGCTAATTAAGGATACGCACCCGAGGCTTCATCTGAAGTGCCTTCCCCTGCACCCCTAGACCGAGTGCGAAGAATCGTTGCTTCCTTGGAGCCTCTTCATTTGGGCAATTAGTCTGAACTCTCTCATTCCCTTGTTCTTGACTTCTTCTATTCGGACAATCCTTCACCATGTGTCCCGGTTTTCCACAGCTGTAACAAGCGTTAGAGCCCATCATACACTCTCCTCCATGCTGTCTGCCACACTTCCTGCAAGGTTGCCTTTCCTTAGGTGTATATACTTCATTGTTTCTCTTATGTCTGGACTTGGAATCCCTATCATAGAGACCACTAGATGAACTTGACTCCCTTTGGTGGGAGAGTCCCTTCTTAAACCTTGGCTGCTCACGGACGCCAAAGTTGTTTCTGTGGCCTCCGTGGCTGGGACCTGCCTGATCTTGAGGCCTAGGCCTCCCAACATCACGAATACCCCTCTTTCTACGGCTGTCCTCCACCTGCTGTACATGCACCATCAACCTGGAAAGGTCCATATTATTATGGAGCATCGCAGACCGACATTCCTTCTCCAAGTCTCCATTGATTCCTGTGAGGAACCTACTCATTTCATCCCTGCTGTTCTAAACCAGGGAAGTAGCATACCTGGATAATTCAACAAGCCTCTATACTCTCCTCAATCTTGCTATTAAATACTAAGGAAAGTAATATACCTGGATAGCTTAACAAACTTCAGGGAATACTCCCTGACTGTCATGGATCCTTGTTTAAGGTTGATGAACTCTTTAACCTTGACTTCCCTCATCTCTCTGGGAAAGAACCTCTCCAGAAATGCTGTCTTGAACAGCTCCCAAGTGACTGGCACTCCACCTAAGACACGGCTATCTTGCCACATCTTGCACCAAGTCTGTGCAACATCCTTGAGCTTATAGGAAGCCAGCTCAGCCTTCTCAATACCAGTGGCCCCATAGCCACCAGGATCTTATGCACCTCATCTACAAGCTCTTGAGGATCCTCCGATGTCTTAGCCCCTGTGAATATGGGAGGGTTCATCCTCCTGAAATTTTGCAGTCTGTCAACCATGCTGCGAACCGGTGGGTTCTCCCTCTGAACATCCTGCCGGTTGACTTGGACACTCATAGCCTGAGCCTGCATCGTGATGTCCTGTGCCATGTGGGCCAAAGATGCCCTCACCTCAGCATCGGTCAACCCAGCTGGGTTAACCGGCATTGCCACTCCTTCAGCTGGGGCCTGGGGTGGAACTAGATTGCCCTCAGCAGCTGCCCCCCTCCTCCTCTGACCAATAGCCATCCTAGGGTTCATTCTATGAAAAACAACAGGGGTTGATGTTAGACACGCTCATAACACCAAGAACTCAGACATTAGGAAAAGCACGATAAGATTAGAAGAAGGGAAATTTTCCTACGCATCATGCAGTCTCTAATTCAGGATAGTGGTGCACTTCACTACCATGACTTAGAAACTACTCAATGTGGTTGATGTGAACTCATTATTCTCGGAATTTAACCTAGTGCTCTGATACCAACTTTGTCACGACTGGAATCTAGACCCCAGACGAGACCGGCGTCGTTGACCTCTCAGAGGTCGCAGACAAGCCTACTTACGTCATTCTTACTTTACATAGGTTAATTTTAGCGGAAAATTTGAAACTTTTTGTTTCTAAATATTGCTTACTAAACATTTCTAATACATTCGTAATTTGTTCACCATCAACCATTTAACATTAAAAGATAATCAAATAAAAGGAATAGTTCAATAAATCTTAATTGTATAATTGCCAAAACGGTCCAATACAAAGTCTGAATCAAAACAGGAAAGAAACGCTAGTGGAACATGCTCCACTAGCTCAACTCTAAAACTAAGCTGGAATGTAAAACAGTAGCATCCTCGAAAGCATGAGGACCTACCAAACTCCGGATAAATGCTGACGTCCGGATAGCTGCAACAATGATCTTGTAGCTCTACCGCCTACCTGTGCCTGCACCTAAAATAGTATAGATGTATAGGGTTAGTACACACTTATACTAAGTATGGGTATATGTAAGCACACACCAAGGACATGCATGAGAAAGAATAGCTCTTTCCTAACGACATGATTTTTGGAAGTCAAGTCCGTGGACTTGCCAAATTGAGATTAGGAGGTTCCCAAATTTGGATTAGGAAAGTCAATGAACTTTCCAAATTTGGATTAGGAAAGTCAGTGAGCTTTCCAGATTTGGAATAGGAAGCTTATGCCATGAGAATAACATACATCATCATACTTTTCACATTTGCAAACAGCACATAACATTTACACGTAGCACATATCATATAGCTTACAACACACTTTGTATGTAGCACATAACTCCTTTAATATCATTCATTCATATGCCATGAGACCTCGGAATCATGGACTTAACATTAAGATATCCCAGAAATGAGGGCTCAACAGATGGGACCTCAACTAGAGAGTCTTCATTAGCAAACACAGAGTCTGCTTTGTTCATTCATACGTACTCCATTTCATTTCGTTCATAGGCCAGTGTAAACACCAGCTATACCTAGGATGTAGTTTAAGACTTTCATTAGGTTTGTTGTGCAATGACCAAGAATGACCTAATGTCATTACTTGAATCTAACTCACCTTTTGATTATCCTATTCTAACACCTTTGGTATCATTCATTTCATTATGTGCTTTATTTGAGGCTGGCCTCATTCATTCATTGGGAACTTTAACTTTAACCGACATAGATCATGTAAGCATCATGAAATCCAGTGTCTCCCCCACACCGAAAAGAGGTGGTATCACCGGCCAAAGTGACCCAAAAACATGCTAGCGTACATGGGAATTTAACCCCGCCAGATCCCTATATTGACAGTATAGGTTCGAAGACTAGGAGATATAAGGAGACCCATACCCGGCATGCTGGACAGTCTCATCTCATGAGACTTACGTGAACCTCTGCCCTTCCCGAAAGAAGGCATCACCGCTCATAGCTAGTCTATCGGTGTTTAGTATAAAGTTCCATTACATTCATCTCATACGTCATGGAAGCTGACTTCTAGTATGAGGACATCATAGCTCATTAGATGATTTCTCATCTCATCATTCGTATTGAGTGTGTTAATCTCAATACTCTCATTAGAGTGTTCATAGAGACTGGTCTCTTCATTATCTTACACTCTCATAGGTGAGTACGTATTGGTAACATTTACTTAGGCTCATTTGAGATTGCTCTCATTATTTACATTAGCCTCATATCATGTTGTCACCACATTCATCATCATTAGCACCTTTTCTTTTCATAGTTATTCACCTCTTATTACGTAAATGTTCGTTTCATCTTATGCCAATGCACTTGGCCATTTGGTGTGTTTCACACCCTTACTTAACCCTTCTAGGGTTTCATTTTTTTTCATTGTTCATTTCGTCATTTCATTGTTCATCTCATCATATGCCAATGCACTTGGCCATTTAGTGTATCTTAAACTCATACTTAACCCTTCTAGGGTTCATCATCTCATTTCATACATCTTAGGTTCACTTACTTTTGAATGTATGTTAGAATTGTGTGTCTATACATACAAGCCATGAGACTTCATTCATAGTTTGTCTAAGTGATTCATGTTTACCCAAGATTATGTGGAACAAGACTTATGCATCTTGTAGATATGCCAAGATATTGATTTCGATCTTTAGAGGCAGCATTCATTAAATATTTACTTACGTATGACTTATGTGTCAATACAGAATTGGGCAAGGGAACCCAATTTCGAATCCCTTGGATAACACTTAATCTTATTTTAAACTTGGTAATTGCATTTTTCAGATTTGGGAGACCCTAGTTCGATTCCCATCAACCCCATTATATTTCTTTCTTGTTCTCCTCTCCTTTTTCGTTTTAAGGCAAGGAGGTTGTGGGTTCAATCCCCCACAAGCTCATTATTTTTCTTTTAATTTATCTCTTAACTTTCTCACCTATCCAAGTGGTTGTGGGTTCAATCCCCACTCTCCACATTTATTTTCTCCTTTATTTTTTTCTCCTAACTCTCTCATCTATTCAAGAGGTTGTGGGTTCAATCCCCACTCTCCATATTTATTTTTATTAATTTAAAATTGCCCTCTTACTCTCTTGTTTGGCCGAGAGGTTGTGGGTTCGAATCCCACACCTCTCATTTTGTTTTCCAGCTTTCATGTAGTGAGGTCTTGGGTTCAATCCCCAATGACCTCACATATTTTAAATATATTTTTATACATCTCAACCTTAAGTATTCTGGCCGAAAATTCCATCACCAAGTGCTGGAAATTTTATTAAATTTTCTAGCCTTTATTTAACAACATTCATACGTTCGTTTTGAGGTACTTTCACGATTCGTTTAATACATTCTTAGGTGTAGATTCATTGTTGTTTAAGCTTAGATTTTTCCACTTATGATCAGCCACCTTACACTTCATTTAACATCACAATTTACACACCTTATGCACAATAATTCCAATCATCAAACAAGCCATTTTAAGACTTCAAAACGGAGAACAACAACAAACATTTTACACATTGCACCACATCATTTTCGGTTGACATCATTGAACATGCTTGCTATTTCCAAACATAAAAATCACAAGCAACATCATATTTTACACTTAGCTACCAGCAACCATATCAACAACATGATTTCTAAACTAATTTAGATTGGAATCGGAAGGAGACTAGGGACAAGGAGTTCAACATTCAAGGGGACAGCCCTAGTTTCATATGTCGACTTTTGTAGAAATAAATTCCTCTTGGATAAAGGATTCCAAGAGAGAAAACCCATACCTTGTTGTAGATTTCCACACCTTCCAAGTGCTTCCAAACTCCTCCCCTAAACCTTCAACACAAACCCGTCGAAAAGATGATGCAAAGTTTTCGTTTCTTAAGTTAGCTTGCTTGCTTGTATATTTTTTTTTGTAAGTTCTTTGAGTTTAGAGAACTTTTGATTGCTTTCTAATGTTTTTATCTTCTGTTTTTGCAGCCAAGAAAAATAATTTGGATGAGAGAGAGAGATTTAGGCTTGAGGGAGAGATAGTGTGAGATAGTGCATCTTAAAACTAGGATAGTTGGCAAGACTTAGTCAATTTAAAAAAACATTAATTAATAAGTAAGTAAATAATAAAAAATAATAAAATCTGATTTTACTTTTTACATCAGCCATTAATTATAAATTCATTAAATTAATTCACCAATAATAAAAAAAATCATATTAAATCCTTGCTCCCACCTAGGTTCGAACCCGGGTAGAGCAAAACTTCATTTCAAGAGACCAATTTCGGCTCTCTCTCCCCAAACTGCCCCTCCACTTTATTAAATAATTAATTAATTATATATTTAGGGTAATTACCATATTACCCCTAGCCTGGTAAAAGACCATTTTACCCTTAGACCCTCAAAACTTAAAATTTCTTCTTTTTAAGTTCGGTAAAGACTCCTTCGATTAAATCTTCCTTTTCGAGAGCCTTACTTGGTTGGTTCCAACCTTTCCAAGTTCAAATGACTCCCCAAGTTAGTTGGCTTGGTCGTAGTAAGGGTTCTGAGGTCTGGTTCTACGCGTATCAATCCGTGTGAACCTTGGTCTAATCGCAAGCATTCTTGACACCTTAAACATTTAGCTTATTCATTTTTTTAGGGTTGTTACAGATCTCTTTAGCTACTGACCTACATTTATATTGTTGATAAATTGGTATTGATGATCAATTCAAGTGAAATTGGTTAGTGGTCTATGTCCTTCCACCTCCTAATATGTTAGTGATGTGTTGTACTAGTTTGTAGCATGGCTTTGTAGTAGCTTATGCATGACTTCATATATGATTATTGTACTTTAGCTACTGCCTTATACTTGAATTATTGATGAAAGAGTAGTAATGGTCAATGATGACCAAAGGCTAAAGGATTGGTAAGAATTACTCTACTCTTCTACTTCTCTGCTTCTCTATAGTATTGTTGATGAAGCCTTGTATGGAATTGTGTGGTATGGTCCACTTATGGTGAAGGTGTTTACTTTATTGACAATATATATATATATGTGTTGACTATGGCCGTTAAGGCAAACTGATGAATATATGAGTATGTGGTTATGATGATCACACTATGTGAAGCTTATGCCTACTTTCCTATTCTAGTTGTGATCTAGGTTGTATGGCTATTGTATAATCATGTGTATATCTATGTTAGGTTAAAGTGTAGGTTCTGCCATTTATGAGTTATAATGGTTGATAATCCCTTACCTATGTACCCCTATGTGAATGTTTGAATAGCTAAGGTTAGGAGTCTTGAATGTAAAGTGAAGATTGTCTTGTCTCCTATGCTAAATTGTATTGTGTGGTCTATGCTTGAAAGTGTAATATGGTCCTAAGAGGTGGCTGCCTAAAGGTGTTGTTGATAGCCATTATGTGATCATGTTGACCAATGTACACACACACTCACACATTATGCATGCTTACAATGTAGTAAAGGTTCATAGTGTCTAATGAAAGGTATTCTCATGTGCACTTGTGTCTACTACTATGCATGTAAGGTAAATGTATGTGAAGTATGTTATGTAGTCCATTAACTAGTATGACTTTATAGGTGTACTAGTATGGGCAAGGGTATGGGACCTTGTCTATATTTTGCACATGTGTGCCTTGATAGGATAGTTCCTAGGTTGGTCTTACAAGTACATGAATAGGATTGTATAAACATGTTATGAATATGAATTATATGCCATGATGTTAAGTATATGATATGATGAAGTTTGAATGTTCATAGTGTCTTGGTGTGTTTATATGAAAGGATTTCTCATATAGTTATACACATAGACTTATGCATTGATATATGAACATTTGTGACATTTATGTGTTATGTGAAAGGTTTGCTCACATATAAGCATACACACACACATATATGAAAATCTAGTCAATACAGGAGCCTTGAAAGGTGTGCTCAAGTGTATCCTAAACTATATAGGTGCTTACACATGCTATGTCCATGTGAAAGGGTTTCTCACATGATTTAGGTTGATGAACTATCATCTATGACCTATGAGCTAAGCATATGAGGATTCAATCTCCTAAGACTAATTTTATAAGATAAAGTTAATAAAGGCTTTTTAATAAAAAAAGGAACTTAGCTTAGCACCGAATGAACTTAAAGTGAGGGGTGTCCCTTCCCATTGTAGAAAGGTAGGTCACCATAATCCTCATGAGGTGGATAACCACAATGCCTCAATAGGCATAAAGAGGATTTCCAAAAGTGAATAATCATAATGCCCTATTTGGGCATAAAGAGGATTTTCACATGTACCTCCAAGTTCTATAACACCATAGGATACTAGCTAGTGGATCCACCTAGAAAGTTATGTCATGTTTGGTTCTACTTTGGCCGGTAGACCACCTTCTTTCGGTGTGGGGTTTTATGACACCGGATTTCATGTTTAGCATCACATGGTCTTAGTGTCAGTTAAGGCTATAGTTTCCCTAAAGTAAAATGGACAATGAAAGTAAAGTAAGGGATCTAACTAGGATGACCTAAGGGTAGTTGCTTAGTGTAGGTGGGGGTATGGGACTTCACCTATGCATTGCACAAGTGGCTCTTGAGGAAAGTCCTAGGAAGGTGTTCTAATGCATGTGTCTATGTTTATGGTTCTCTTGCATGACATTGTATTAGTTGTCTACATGATGAGATTATATGCATGATATGAAGTTCTAATATGACTATGTGACTAAGGTCCTCTATTGAAGTGTATGTGGTTAACTATAGCATTGTGTGTGGTACATGAAGGATATGTTAAGTCTTGTGGTCTAATGATAGGTCTACTAAGTATGTGTGAGATTATGGGGCTTCACATGTACATTGCACTAGTATATTTAGATTAGGATTGTGAGTAAGGTTTCATAATGTACTATGTGAAGTGAAGTTAGTATATGTGCAATGTGATATAGCTTACTGTAAAGTCATTAAGGTCTTGGTTTAAATGTGTCTATCATGTGCTATACTTCTATGATGGTATGTGTTGACTATGTAAGTTGTAGGTATGGTTTCCCTTGTGGTCTTAAGGTGATGCATTGCACCAAGTATCACTAGAGGGTTACTTGGGAGGTTAAGAAGTTAAAGAAAAGATGTTCACTGTTAAAGAAGAATATGCTTACTGTAAATGGAAAATTGGTTACTGTAATGTGACATCAAATATGGCTTAAATTCTATGTGTGATCTTATATGATACTAGTGAATTTAATCGCGCTACGCTCGATTTTAATTTTTTTAATATAAATTGTATTTATATATTTCTAATAAAATTTACGCACAAATCATACTTCCATTTCAATTATTTCTTTAAAAGATCTTTAATTTATATATTATTTATTATTTATTATCACTTAAAAGTTTTTAATCTTCTATAGGTACTCGTGTAGTAAACTTATAAGTGAAAGAAAAAAATAATGATTTTTCTTAATAGGAAGTAGAGAAAGAAAAGAATTTCAAGAAAATTTGTATATATTTTGAGCATATATATAAAATTGTTTTTAAACCTATTTTCTTTTAAAAAAATATGAAGAACCACAAATACATATACAAATATACTTATCAAAAAAAGAATAAAAAAATAAGAACCACAAAGTATATTGTCTATATCGATTTTCCGAACATTGAGACTAAATGAATCATAAGAAATTTGGAGAAAAACATCATTATACTATTTTTTTTAAATAAACCAACAAATATTATAAATTATTTTACAAAATTTTTAAAAGTATTTAATTTGACAATCTCTATATGTATTTGGAGCTTGTGTTCTTTAGGGTGTAAGCCTCTTCATCCTCTCTCTTATAATTGATTTATCATATGCTTGTATTCCATTAGTATATATTGTTACTTATATTTGATTGATCATTGTTCGGTGCAATAAAAAAAGTTGCAAAACATGTATGAATTATTTCAACTTCACTGCAATGATATATTCGTAATAAAAAAGTTAAGTTTTGCCTCTATTGTTAAATCAATGATATTTAAAAATAGCTCTCAAAATTACAGTGTCAATTAAGAAGTAGAAAAATGTTTATGATTTTGTAGAGTATATACATTTCGATCCCATTTAATTTTGTTTCTTATATTTTGTTTGAAGTTAATTATATGAATTTTCACCCGTATTATATTTAATATGCATTTTTTTAAATCATATTAATGTGAGAAACATTGAATCTTATAGTATTTTTCGTACATATTTCAAAATATTTAAATTTTAATTCTAAAATAGTGAATTAATCTAATTTAATTGAGCGTTGAGAATATTTAAATTAACCATAAAAAGATAAAATATGATAAGTAAAATGAACGGGAGCAGTAATTACTTTAGAATTCAACATTGAGGTAGATATAATAGGTCGAATATATGTGACTCATTGATGTATATTATAACACATGATATCAAAATTTATCAAATATTGAGTAAGAAATATTTTAATAAAGAGATTTCAAAGTAGTTCTCAACCAAAATAATGCATCAATTATTTAGTAATTGAAATATAGTATGAGACTCCTTAATTTATCAAAATATCAAGATTTGAATGTTGATTTAGAATTAATAAAGAAATTATAAAGTAGTTCTCAATCAAAACAATACATACCTTAATTTGGCTGTAAGAATGAATTCATTAAGTTTTATCAAAATAGAATATTTAATATCACATAAATTTCTCAAGATAAAGTATGAAAGATGCAAATTAAAAATAAAATACTGTAAATCTGCAAAGTAAAAATTGATATTATTCCTTTGAGTTATAACACGTAATCCTACCCCAATTTAATATTAAAAAAATATAAAGAATATATTTAAACAAACTTAATATACATACCACACTTTTTTTTTGTGAAGCTTCACAATCACAAAAACTAAATAAGGAATATAAAAGAACATAAAGAAACACATACATAAGACATTGAATATATTAATTGTTCAATTTAATTAGATTATAATTATGGTTCAATATTCACCCATGAAAAAATGAGCAAAACATATGTAAAATGTAAAATCTAACATGTATCAATTATTTAGTTTAAATAATAATGACTTTTGATATTTCTAAATTAGTATAATTGATATATAATTTGTAGGTTTTTAAATAAATTATATAAATGTAAAAAATTAAGAAAATTTCAAAAATTGAGAAAAATAAATAAATGTCATTCTTGACTTTAGAAGCATGCCACATCACCTCTCCTACGATAACATTATAAGAAGAAAGCTGAAAACAGAAAATCAAATAACACATTTGTGGTTTACTTTTTTGTACATATAATTTAATAGAAAAAAAGCTTTATATTTAAAATTCGTGATAAACTTTAAATAACAGACTACTTACAAAAAATAACAAAAAATCTTAAGCAATTCAACTAATATATATAAAATTAGGGAAGCAACATTAAACTTGTTACTCATCATGTGGAGGATAAAAATATTTCTTTAGTCTCGAACCTTGATTATTTTGCGCTCCTCTAACATGCTCCTTTAAACATATACCTGCAAAATAAGAAGTTCGCCTCCATATGTTTGGACCAATCAGTACATGTAAAAACTGAAAATGAAAATTTGAAAAACAAATCATTCAAACAAAAATATTTAACCATAATATCCTAAATCATTGAGATGATAGCTATTTTTGTCATATGTAATAATAAACTACTTACAAAAAATTAAAAAAAATCTTAAACACTTCAACTAATATATATAAAATTAAGGAAGCAACATAAACTTGTTACTCATCATGTGGAGGATAAAAATATTTCTTTAGTCTCGAATCTTGATTATCTTGCGCTCCTCTGACATGCTCCTTTGAACATATACCTGCAAAATAAGAAGTTCGACTCCATATGTTAAAACCAATCAGTACATATAAAAACTGAAACTGAAAATTTTAAAAAATACATTCAAAAGAAAATATTTAACCATAATATCCTAAATCATTGAGATGATAGCAATTTTTGTCATATGTAACATGTATTTTGGATACTTATATAGTGATAGATGAAGTCATGAGAATTAAATACAAGGAAGATAAAAGATCATTTTATTTTGTAGAGTAGCCCTTTAGGGGGAGTTATTAGAGGATTAATGATAGGCTTTTGAATTTCATAAACTGATTTTTTTTTATGAGAAATAAAGAAGAGTTAATGAGGGAGGTGTAATTAAAAATATAATTTTAAAGTGATTTTTAACCTAGCACATAAATAAAGAATAAATTTTTAACAAATTAAAAAAAAAATATGAATGGTGGCCATTGAGATTGAGATTTGCCACATCACCTAATTTTTTATTTAGCTTTATTATATATATAATTTTTTTCATTTTTAAAAAATAATAAAAATAAAAGGTATAAATTATAATAATAAAAAAAACTAAAAAATTTATAATAACATAGACTTAAAAATAATATGTAGAAAATGGACATTAGGAAAAAAATATTTAAAAAAAAAAATTTTACGTTTGAGGCAATATGGTAACCTTATGGAATTCCTTGATCTAAAGAAGGTGTAATTCTTATTAAATAACTAATTAATAGTAAAATATATATAAACATAATATTATTGTGTAAGAAACAATTTTAAAAGCCCTAATTTTTTTTTAAAATAGAAAAATATTTTTTTGATCATTGAGGCATGCCACATAGGCGGAATGAAGATCCTCATTTATATATATATATTGATTTGGCGTTTGAATATGTCGATATGAAGTATGTGAATGATATAAATGTTATTACATAAAGGTTTTATGAAGATTTACTCAAAAAGGCATGAAGTATGATTTCAAGAAAATGTCCCTTTTAAAGGCATGTTTTTGCATGGTTGACATACTTAGTGCATTCTTGTACTAACTCCATTCTTCTCTACTTTTTACACAAAGTGTAGGTTATGGATGCTGAAGGGATGTCTTTACATGATGAGGAGCTTGATATATGATTCCCAAGCTCAAGGAAAGGGGTCCTTAAGTTCCAAGGATTCCCTACTTATGTTTTACTGTAAAAGTTCTTTTATATTATATAGTTATGTATTATGTTATAAGGGTCGTGTCCCTAATGTACTCTTATGATGTTAAGTCTAGGATGGCAAAAGAGACTAGAGTCTTTATTTATGTATGATGATATTTTATATAAATATGAAGTAATGTTCTAGCATATGATGTGCTAAGAAAGTTTTAAATTTTCCGCTAAATTTACCTATGACAATGCGATGATTAATAACTATGGGCTTGTATAAGACCTCCGAGAGGTCAAGTACGCCATGTTACTTCTAGGGGGTGCTCCCCGGATGTGATACATGTGACTCAATAAGCAGGACATTAGTCAATTCAACCAAAGTTCTATTTTTTCTTTCCGCTACTCCATTCAATGAAGGCGAGTAAGTAGGAGTAGTCTCATGAATTATTTCAATGATCTAACAAAAGAATTAAACTCATTTGACTCATATTCACGGCCCCTATCACTTCTAATTCTTTTTATTTTTCTACCAAACTGATTTTCAACCTCATGGAGATAAGTTTTAAAATTTTCAAAAGCATCACCTTTATTTTTCATCAAGTAAACATAGGTGAACTCAAAAAAAATCATCAATGAAAGGATAAAATATCTATTACCTCCATGAGTTAAAATTTCACCAAGTTCACAAATATTTGCATGAATAATTCTAACAAATTAATTTTTCTTTCAACTTGAAAATGAGGTCTTTTAATGATTTTGACTTTACAACAAGTCTCACACTTTTTAAAGTTCTTTTTCATCATTGGAATTAATCATAAACTACTCATGATTCCAACATAAAGGTCATTAATATTACACGCATCCCAAAAATTAGTAGAAGAAAACATATAAACAGAAGTAGAAGCTTTATTCACTTCTACATTCACAACATCCCATCACAAACATACCCCTTTCCCATTAAAATATCCTTCTTCACAATTACATATTTATCAGATTCAATAATCTATTTACAGTTTGCTTTATTAAGAAGAAAACTAGACATTAAATTTTTTCTCATGAAAGGAGTATAGAGTACTTCTTTCCAAAGTTAATACTCTTTCAGAAGTAAAACACAATTTGACATATCCCTTCCAAGCACTTGAGTTTTGTGAGAATCACCAAGCATGATGATTTTGGGCTCCTCAAAATGAGTTTATTTTTTAAATCAATTTTTGTCATAGCAGACATGACGGCTTGCACCAGAATCAACCCACCATCCATCAACAACATGACGGCTTGCACCAGAATCAACCCACCATCCATCAACACTCTCAACTATGCTTATGTTAGTAATCACCGCCACAAAAGGTTCTTCGGTAACGTTTTTCTAAGGGTTAGGACCACGTTTCTAGAATCTACAAAATCGAGCAATATGCCCACTCTTGTCACAAACAAAGCACGGTCCCTTATCTTGAACTTGTTGATTTTGTGCTTGGTTATTTTCACCATTATTTTTCTTGGGACCATTATTTTCTTGTTTTTTTCTTCTTAGGCTTTAAAGGAGTATTTTTGCGAGATCTGAGAGTAGTATTATTTGAATTAATTAAATTTACCTTCATTGTGATGTTGCTCTCATCTTTTTGTAAAAGTGCATCTTGGCCCCTTGCCTCTTAAACATCGTACTTTTCCACTTTCTCATGATGAGAAATAAGTTCATCATCGTCCATGGAGGTGTCATCAACTTTATTAGGATTCTTCTCACTTAACACATAAGAAACATTGTGAAGACATAAGTAGAAAAGTACTTTACCATTCCAACTTTTGAAATGGTTACCATTGAACCGAAATGGTTTGTTAAGGTCTCTCATATTGACATCCGCGGTTTTTTCAATTGTAGCAATTACTGAATCTCCTTAAAATTGTTAGTGAAAAACTTACAAGATAACAAAAATACAAGATTACAACTAAAACTCAAATGAAGAAATAAAAATCTCTTTAGGCTAAGGTAAGGATATCTCGCTCTCTTTAAGGAGATTTAAGCCCACTGCAACAAATGTTTTCACCGGTCCAGCAGTAGTCCTCTTGACTTGTCCGCACCAAGACACAACAGCCTTCACAAAGTATAACTCAACAACTCTGGACAAGAGTTGAGCCCAAAGCTCCACAAAAAAGAACACCTCCCTTCAACTAATAAGAATTCTTTTTTGACTAACTCTTTCACTCTATATTTTTCTTGTGGATTGTGTGTCTCCCAAACCAAATGAAGACCACCACTATTCATACTAAAAGAAGTCTTTCTAACAATGAATAGGAAGATAAATGGTGTAGTAAATAGTAAAGATAATAGCCTTAGAAGTTATATAGGTTACAAGACATAATGAATGATAATGGAGATGGAATGAAAAAGAATTAGTGGTTATCGTTGACCACTTCAACCACAAACAGTAACCTCCAACGGAAATAACCTTTTTGTAACCATCACATGAAGGTGAATAATGCCTATGCAAATTGATTGACAGAAATGAGTGATTAGGCACTAATGCCAAATGTTGCAGTGCTGAAACATTCAGCATTTTTTTAACTCCAGATAAAGCAAATTAATATATTAAAATATTAATATTAAAATGTTAACAAACCAACACAGCTTATCAACGAACCAAATATCAAGGTTTATGTTTTAGAAGATAAAGTTGAGCCTAGCTGCTCCACATTCTAAATTTCTAATTAAACTCCTTTGGGTGATCACAGAAGGTTAAAGTCTCATGCAACTAACAATGTGGTACGTGCACCCTTGCTTACTGTGACATGTTTGGCTTGTAATTTGGTTTTATTTTTAACACACTTGATTTTATCCATGTATACAATGTGAAGTCAATATGTTGCGACTTGCGAGAAAGGATAGAAAACGTCATTAGGTATGATCAATTATTCATGGAGTTTTATGTCCTTCAAATAAACTTTTTCTTCTTCGAAAATGAACGAATATCTACGTATCAAAAGTTTAAAAAGTATTAAAGTTATAATCGCCGTACATAGTCATTAGGTAGAGTTAAAGAAGAAAAAGAGGCTCTATTTCGGTTGTTTACTGTCATATTCATACTTTAAAATGTCAAAATAGATACTAAAAAGTCTTATTAATTAAGCCTTCTTAAGCATTGGATTAATTTTCTATTTTATCCTAAGCGTGCCTTGACCTTTGAATTGTCTCCTAATTAATTTGTTGCACTCTGGGTTTAATTGCTTACTTTAATTACTTGATAACGATGTGTTAATTTTAAAATAATCAAAAATTACGTAAATGTATTTGAAACTTTCTCGTAAATGTATTTGAAACTTTCTCTATTACTTAGCGGCCGCTTGATGTAGCATGTAAGCCTCCTCTCTTCTCATTCACATCTTCTTCAATTGCATGAACAACATTTCATGCTATGCAAAATGGGTTCCAATCTCGTCATGCTTGTTGGAGGACACCTCATCGTAATATTTATAATTTTAACATTTCATATAATAAAAATAAATAGATGAAATTAAGGCTATTTTGGTCTTTAAGTACTTCATTCATAGGGTAAGTGTAGATCGAGTCATTCAGATTGGACATGGAAATTTCTTCTTGAATTTTTAATTTTTTTATTGAAGAATTATAATTCAAGTAAGCTTGGCTTGGATTGAATTTTTTATGTTCGGTTTTGGATAATCGATTTGGATATTTTAAATTTTGATTTTTGAGCCTTTAAAATAGCTGGTCATACTAACAACCTCAATTCACACTATAGTTTGTTCTACAATGTATAACTTTCTACGATAGTAAGACAAGGATTGAGGTATGCCATACGATACTAATCAATTGGACATTTGGTAATTGGTAATTAAACTTGTTAGCATTGGACACATGATATGTGCATTATTGAATAAAAAGCACAAAAAATTGAACTGTGATACAAAATTTGATATCCAATCCGAAATCCATAAAACAAAAAAAGAAAATCTAACGTCTTTGTCTCCTACCGTATGTATCAATCATAATAAATTACTGAATAAGGAACATTAACCAAAACTTGAAAAAAAGATGAACAAATTAAAGGGATTATTCCATCTACAATTATCAATATAGCATATACCAAGCTTTGACTTATTACTCTCTTTGTTTCATTCTGTGTAATATAATTTGACTAAACATAGAATTTAAAAAGTAAAGAGCGGCTTTTGGAATTGTTGTTCAAAACATGTATAAATATTTATGTTGTTAAATATTGTCTCATTGAGAATAAATTAAGTTTTTTTTGTAAAACAATATAGTTAAAAAAAGTCAGATATTTGTATGTATATAAATCTAATTATTAGAATCTCATTAAGAATAAGATTAAGAAATTAAAGTCAAATTATTTTTAAATATTAAAAAATACATTCTTTTCGGTACAATTTTTTTAAAAAGAATGCATCACAAAAATTTGAAAAGTAATAGTGTCATTTTGGAATATTACTCCTTTGTCCTACTTTATGCACTCTCATCAGAGTTTCGAGATTCAACTTTTAAACTTTAATCATTAATTTAATATAGAAATCTTAAGTTTTTTTTTTGAAATAAATTTTATATACTCCATTCATTAACTTTTACTCGTCACTAATTCCTAAAATAGATTTTAATTTTTACTTATCACTTTTGACATATATAAAGAAGATAAGACAATTTTTTTTAATGTTTTATCCTCAACATTAAACACTACTCCGAACCATTTTCCAGCACCTAAAACTAAACATCATTCAATAGGGATAATGTAGTAAAATACATATATAAATAATTATTTTCTTAATGGATGTGCGAAGTCAAACAGTGACAAGAAAAAATAAACAAAAGGAGTATCTAAAGACTAGGTAAACGTATGATATAATTCATAATAATTAATAACTTAAAATATTTAAAATACATACAATAAAAAAATTTTGATAAAAAGAAATTTTAATTGACTCTCGAAATTCCAACTCCTATCACCAAAATTGAGAAGGAGGGAGGGAGGGAGTAAGTAAGATGGAATAACAAAGGGACAAATAAGGAAGTAGTGAGGCTTGAGGATGAGGGGAAATGAACTTTCTTGGAAATAATATATAAAAGCTTTGAACTAATATTCCATAAGCTGAAACCCTCTTTTTTTCTTTCCTATTTATAAGCAATATTCAAACTTTAATTGTGAAGTATAACTGAAAGCATATACTATTCCCTCCGTTTCAAAAAGAATGATCATATTTTCTTTTTAGTCTGTTTAAAAAAAATGACCCCTTTTCTTTTTTGGCAATACTTTAACTTTAACTTTCCATGTGGCATGTTTAATACCACAAGATTAAAGGGCATTTTGATTATTTTGGCATAACTTTAATTTTGAACCACAAGATTAAAAAGTCTTCTTTCTTTTCTTAAATTCCGTTCCAAGTCAAACTAGGTCATCCTTTTTTAAATGGAGGAAGTATATAGTTAAGGGAGAAAGTAGTGTCCAGCTTCAACATGGCAAAAACATGGATTATGTAAAGAAGGGTGCTTGGTCTCCTCAAGAAGACAAAAAATTGATTGATTATATCGCGAAATATCGTATTTGGAACTGGAGCCTGATGCCCAAATTTGCAGGTATCCCTACATATTACGCTAGCGTCTGATGATAAATTTTGAGAATTTATCTTTAAAAAAAAAACATAAAGTCTTCATCCTTGCTTTTGTTGTTGCTTTCTTATTACTTTTAGGGTTTCAGCATGTAAATTTTTAAAAAAACATTATCCAACATGTGATATACATATAGATATGGGCGGAGCTCACTTGTAGTGAGGGGTTCATCTGAACATCTCTCGAAGGAAACTTCTACAATTTATGTATGATTTAAATTATTTTTTATATATATCATGGATGTTGAATTCCCTTTGACTAGTAATTAGGGTATTTAGTTCTTCAGATTTTGAATTTCCTTTGAGAAAATCCTAATTCCGTTATTGCATATAGAGACTACTTCTTAGGCTCATATATATGCGTTTTAATTTGTTGTTATGGCATTGGTGGTGTAGGGCTATCAAGAACTGAAAAGAGTTGCGGACTGAGATGGACCAACTATTTGAGGCCTGATCTAAAGAGAGGACCATTTAGCCTTGAAGAAACTAAAATAATCATCAGAATGTATCAAACACTTGAAAACAGGTGACAATTAATTACCTTTTATTTTTTCTCGTCAAAGATGTGATAAAGTAAATAAAAGTGTTTTATCTTTATTATTTTATTATTAGATTATATGAAGTCATAAAATCTAACATTTTTCAGTTTATGCATGCTTAATTATTAGCTATGAACACTGCAACAAATTTGATTATCAGGGACAAATTATTTCGTCATTTATAAATCATATTAAGCCACTAAAAATCTTGTAAGACGAAAATAACTTGTCACTCAGTCGTCACTAAATGTGTGTCGCTAAAAGTATACAAAGACGATTTAGTGCTTCATCGCTAAAAGTATTATATTAACTACAAAAAAAAATTGTTCCCAAATGCTTAAACATTTGTGACAAATTTATTTATCAGTATGTTTCGTCACTAAAAAGGTTATTACTACCGACAAAAATATATCGTCTCTAATTAATTTACTTCAATCAGTGACGAAATCAATTGTCTCTAAAGTTATATATGTTTCGTAGTTGAACAAAATCTAATTTCGTCATTAATGACTATATTTTACATAAAAAAATTATTTTGTTCTTAAATGTATTAACTAGGGAAAAATTTATCATTATAAAAATGACTAATTTTCCTATGATATATATAAATCTCGCATCTCAATTTTTTAACCTCTGGCCAGGAGCTCGCACATTATACTTTCTTGGGGAATCAAACTCACGGCCTTAAGGTTGGAAGTGAAAAGTGTTTACCATCTAATCAACTCTCTCTTGTCTCTCATTTTTATTTTATTTTTTACTTGATTCACTTCTTTTAAATTTAACTTTTGTAGAAATAATATATTATCTGATTATTTATACTCACACACAAATGCATGAAATTTACTATCCACAATTTATTCAAATGTAGATTATATTTTAATTAAACTGTATATTAATTTTTTAAAATATCTTTAACTATATTCAGTAAGATTCTGTCATTTTATTTATTTAATTTTAAAATTTTAAAAATTATTCAGTACATTATAATTTATATAAAATTAGACTTTCGATTTTATTACAAAAAATTGAATAATCGGTTCAATTTAATCAGTAAATCAATTGTTTTGGAAAAAAACATTGATACACATAACTATATTACTTCATCATAATATATTTGAAATCCTAGTTGGTTCCTTTCTTTTATTTTTTGTTTCAATTTTCACAATGATAGAAAAAGTTAATAGAAGCAAATAGGCAGTTGCTCTACACGTATGTAATTAGTTGTTGTTATCTTTGTATAGTTAATCTATGTACGTATGTGAAATTACTATTTAATATGTACGTATTAATAGACAGAAGAAAATAGATCAACTTAGGCCTCATTTGTTTGTACTTAATGGAGGTCTGAATCTTAATCATTCAGATTCAGCTCATTAAGTACGTTTGATTTTTAGGTCTAAATGTGAATGATTCAGATTCACCCCATTAAATTCATTTGTTTCATTTTTTGAAAAAAACTCTTAATGGGTCTGAAAAGGTCTGAATGAATCACATTTGTAGGGGACTTTTAACAACATTCAGACTCATTTAATAAGTTATCAAATAATAATCATAGTTTCTCTGCTTTGAATGTGCCTTTCTATCTCATAACTGAAAACTCTCTTTCTCACTTTTCTCAATCAAACATCAAATTTTTTCCAACCGGTAAGTTTTCATAAATCCTTTCAAGTATTTTTTTTTATATTAATAATTTTCTTGTATTGATGTGTGTCAAGAACACTAGTTCCAATAATATTTTTGGTGTATTGTTGTTTATCAAGGTTTTTGAATGAAAAAATAGTACTCCAAATCATGATTATTAAAACTTTTAAAACTTTTTTTTTAATCAAAGTGATACATTTTGTTGAAATAAAAATTTTATAATATTTTATTAATATAATATTCAATTTCACTTCTACATTCAGATATTAAAAACAAACATCATTAATTATTTAGTGTTCAGATTTAGAGACCACATCTTAATATTCAGATGTGTATTCAGATCAAAACACTTATATCTTAATGCAAATCTTAATATTCAGATGTGTATTAAGATTCAGACCTCTTAATCTTAATGGAAAAAAATGAGGCCTTAGTTTATGTAGTTTATCAATCACAAATCAATGGACACACACAAAAATTAGCACCAAGATTTGAGAAATTATTTTTTTTATCGTCTTTATCAACGAAAGTGTATCATATAAAAAACAAAAGTGTTAAACCAACAAATATTAGTGATCTAGTGGTAGAACCGTACCACACTCACAGTACTTGTAACCTGGATTATATTTTTCAAATTAATGATGCATTTTATAATTGCGTAATTTAAGAAATTGATGTATTTAACTTTTTTGTTTTTACAAAATCGACCGAATTCATTGATTTTAATATTTTTCCTCGCCAATTAACGAATGGACTCTGTCTATTCCTTATGAAGGACTATTTAGAAATTCACTTTAAATAACTTATTGAGAATCCAGTAACTAAAATGTCCTTTCTAGAATTCGAAACTCACAAATTCAAAATTATGAATCTGCCCCTCCGGTTAATTCCCTCCATCCCCATATGATCATTCGTGACAACTCAAAATGAACTACTACATATAATTATCTGACACTATTGATGTTATGTTTTGTTGAAGGTGGTCAGCTATAGCTAAAGAACTGTCCGGTAGAACTGATAACGAAATTAAGAATTTCTACGACACATTTAAAGAAGCACCTTGGGACAAAAGTTGAAGTGAAACATAAATCAAGGTCCAAAAAGGTGGAGAAAGTTAAACAAATAGAGATGTATCAAAAGAAGCCTTTGTTTACTAATTGTCCAATTCAAGATCCTAATGATCAATCACTTAATATCACCATGTCATCCTCCTCTAGCTACATCACATTTGATGAAAATTACGAAATCTTGGATCATTTCTTGGAAACATGCATCTAATCAAGACAATGATGTTACTTCAATTGTCAATCAAGTTAATGACGGAAAGATAGTTATATTGGATAGTAGTACATGGTCATCATCAAGTGTTGATTTTCACACAAAATATTTCATGAATGTGAGTATTGATTCATCTAATGTAATTTCTGGATTGAGCTATATATGGCGGTGGACAATCTAATCAGTTACAATGCAAGCTTTTTCATGTCCACTATTGTATGTAAAGTTTATGTACCATAAATCTATAACTATATATGCACAATGTATATATATATACTTGCAATAAGATTCAGCCTTAGGTGGTTCGATGCACACCCTTCACTGAGAAATTATGTGATATACATAGGTTTAATGTTATTAGCAGTTATGAATTTTGTGTATATTTAATTTTGCATACTCTTAACCTAACCAAAATAAATAAATAAATTTGCACACGCTTCATCAAATTATCGGCTCCATCTCCAATACCAATTAAATGATTAACAATGATTGTTTCGCCATTAATTTTAATACAATACTAAAAAGGGCAAAAAAGCTACTCAAATTTCCATATACATGATAGAGAGAAACACTGATTAAGTTTCCTTATGCAAGATTGTCTAGGTACCCATTTTTTTGTTACCTTAATCGATTCAATTCACGTGTCTTTTAAACATCACAGAAAAATTTAATTGTACGGTCAAAGGTGGATCCATAATTAGAAGTTTGGAAGTTCTATAAATATAAATTATAAGTTTGGACTATATATAAATTCTTATATAAATATAAAGTCCACAGAAAAGTTAATGGGTTCAACCGAACCCCTTTCTCGATATAAACAACCCACTAATCCACGGGTAGGCTCAAGAATAAAGCACTTTCTATTATGATACAGTAGTTTTATTTTTTCATACTTTTAAGCTGTAATTAAGAAAAAAGAATATCATGTCATTTCCATCAACCACTTTTCAGGAAATGGCTGAATATAATGCTTTACAAAGTGAGAGATAAAAAAAAAATATGAATCTTATTATTGGTGAATGGTGATCATATTTATGGTCAAAATCAACCTAGTGAGTTGAGTATGAAATGAAAAAGAAGAAAATGATGTTCAGAAGTAGCTCGTGCTGGATGTTTTGACCACGAAATAAACAATTAAAATGATTAGACCTATTATCAAGTCTTCCTTTAAACTAGGGGTGTATATGACCAGATTGGTTTGAATTTTTCAAATATCAAATAAATTCTTTGTATAAAAATTTTAAATTTATAAATTAAACCAAATTAATAAAATTTGGTTTATTTCGGGTTTTTCAACCTCGGATTAGTTCGGATTTTTCAAATATCAAATCATTGTGTCGAATTTTTAAATTTATAAATCAAACCAAATAATAAACCTCGAATTTTTTCGGTAAAATTTGCTTACAAACATATAATTAACTTGTGCTTCAAATATTTCTTTAGTCCAACCAAAATACAATTATCTAAGGTGTTTCTTAAAAAAATAACACAAAATATGAGATGAATATTGATGAAACAAAAATATTCAATTAAAAATAATAATGAAATCATCATATAAAATAAATATTGTAAAGTCATAATGAAAATGATCATAATTTAAAAGCACTAAATCATGCTAAAATAAGTTTAATAAGTATTAGTTACATTGCTAAATATTTAAGGAAAATTAAAATTAGATTAAGTATTTTAATTATATAAACTAATGTAAAACTAAAGAATAAATATTTAATATTATTGTCATTCTTAGTGTTGAATTGATTTATTTTTTTACATTAGTATTAATTTCATTTTGAATTAAGTTTTATTATAATTATCAACATTTATGAACTATAATTTTTATTGGACCATTACGAATTCTAAGTTTTAAACTTGAAATAATATATTAAAAGATAAACTATGAAATAGTATAAGAAATATTTTTAAATTATATCAAAGTAAATATGTTTATGTATAAAATAAATTTTAAAATAACATATATAATGGCGGGTTGGTTGGTCTCTGGTTGTTTTTTTTTAGTTAAAATCATCCCAACCCAAATATAGTCGGGTTTTTTTCAATACCAAATCAAGTCAAACCAAATCACTAGTCGGATTTTTTTTTGGGTTGACTCGATTTGCGGTTTGATTCAGTTTTCGATTCGATTTTATACACCCCTAGTTCAATCCAACAGTTCAAAAAATAATTAAAAATTGAAATAATAATCTTAGGTTGTTTAGTATTTGTTCTTTAATATTTTTAATTCTAATTTAATTTAATTTCTTATTATTATAAATAAAATTATTGCAAGTTTTTTTCAATATTAGAAAAAGCAGTGAGATTCAAAAATCTTTTAAGTTAATTAATAAAATATTTTCGTTTCCCAACTTGTCACTTGAGCAAATTAAGCATAGGCAAAGAAACATCTCTTGTTCTCGTCACCATCGTTGCTTTCAATTGCACACACAAGTGTACGCGATCACACAAGTAATATAGTGGCTCTTAAAAGAATTGAATTATCAAATTCAAAGGACTTGTCAATTAACTATTTACTAAATTATACTAATTCTAATTATTTATTTAAGGGAGAATTTCAAAAGATAAATATATTAACTAACGAAAAATAAAGATAAAATAACTAAAAAGCAGTTACTATGAAAAGATAGATGTTTACACAATCTATGAAATGAAGGATAAATGACAAAAATCCCACCTTTAAGTTCTCTTATTACCATTATCTCCTATTAGTTTTACAAATCCTCAAAATTCCTCGTTTTCGCACATCAGATTAATGTATCAACGCATCAAATGAATGTATCAACGTATTAAATTAGTGTATCTCGCGCATCAGATTAGTGTATCATGTATAAAATGTACATCAAATTAGTGTATAATGTATAAAATATAATGTATCTTAACGATTAATGTATCTCGCGAATGAGATTAATGTATCAGCACTTATATTATTGTATCAGTTTGAGGGATTTCTGTAATTATAAACTTATAAGGACAGATGGTAATTTTGTCTTAAAAGTATGGAATTTTTGTCCTTGCCCAATGATTGATCTATTATAATTTAACTAACAATCATGTTTATCATCAATTTCATCAACTTATTTGATTATCTAGTTATTGAATCACGGGGTTAAATGTATGATCGTCGTCTCCCTACCTCTAATCGCCTACGATAAATAACATCCTAACTACATCGATGAGCGGGAATAGGATGATTAAATACCGAACATCACATTTCTTCGTGTATGATATATCCCTATTCTAGATACGAATCAACCCTAGTTATTTAGAGTTAAACAAACTCCTTATATTCGATATTTTATCCTCTTATTCCTCTCCCGAGTTCAATTTGGACAATATATATTTCTTTCAATGGTGATTAAACATCAAAATAATAAGTACAAAAATATAAGAACAACTAATATGATAAACAAATCACGACGAATCAAAATCACTAAACAATCATATTGTAAGTAAATATAATCCAAGAACGAGAAGTTTAACTCCACATAGACATAGAGTAATTACAACGAATCATTCAAAGAAAGATGTAAAATAAATAAAAGAGAAGAAAAGAAGAAATCCTAAATCAAAAGCTACTTTTTACATTGTATCCTTCTCCTTCTAATAATTATTGTTATGGATTAATTATAAATATATAAAATTCTGAATAGAATAATTTAGCTCAAAATAAATTAGGAACTCATTACCTAAAAAGAGTTGAATTTCTGTTCGCATAAAACACATTGTAGCCGCTCTTCAATTTGTATTCTTTTCTGCCGTGCTGCCACGAGGCAACAATCAACTTTTGCCATGCGCAATTTTGCAGCATGCAATTCTGATATATTATATATTATTATATTTAATTTAATTCATTAAATTGGGTGTTTAATTTTCTTCTTCAACATATTTAATCAGTTTTAGTTTCAAACTTCTTCATCTTTCCACCAATACAATCCTACAAATAAAATATACTAATTAACACAATTCATAAAATTCAGGCTAAAAAGAACATATATAAATAATAAATGTGAGACAAATAATGATTTTAAATAAGTATTTTGGCCTCATATCAACACCCCAAACTTAATCTTTGTTCGTCCTCGAGTAAACATTAAAGCTCATCTCAAAAGATCATTGCTACACACTTAGGCCATATACAAATTGCAAAACATCAAGTACACTTCTCGATCATTATGCAACATATACAAATAATCATCAAACTTCTAACCTATTACCTCAAGGAAGGACTCTAAATTCATCAAATTTAAGTTTGTTCACCCATTCTCATCAAAGAAAGTTAATAACATCACATATCTATCATAAAACAAGTGCTCTCACAAAAAAAAAAATAGTCGACACATTCAGATCAAAAGATTGAATATAATTAAATTAACGACTTAGCATAAAAGAACACGCATACTCAAAAATCAAAATTAACATGTATGCACAAAGAACCATAGGTCTTTCCATCATGTACATCTCCACTAACTAAGCATACTTGAATAGAATCAAATAGGACTTTAACAGGTTGTAATGTAGGCTAGAGGACGGATAGGAAAACTATATAATAGTGACTTACACTTCCTTAACCACTTTGTAATGTAGACCTCATCGCCCATTATTTTGTTCTCTTTATTTTCAGCCCTATCTTCAACAATTATTTCACAAGTAATTCTCATCATCTCAAGAATGTTCAATCATCACCTTTTTTTAAAGTTATCCTTCATAATAACCACCCTCAACTTACGTATTTTACATGCATTAAGGTGTACGATGTTCTTGAGGACCAGGGGTCATCATCAAAGTAACTTCTTTTCTTCATCTTTTATTTTCACATCACATTCTTTCAACGAGGGCTTGTCTTTTAAGCACTTTGTAGCTATCATTTATTACCTTTTCACTCAACCATCTCTTTTCTTCAGAATTAACAATTAGAATAAGTCTATGCTATTGCATAGGAAGTAAGGTGCAAAAATTAGGGATTCAACAAAATAGTTTAGAAAAAAATATGGCTACCAAGAAAAAGCTACAGGCTCAAAAGGGCTAACTAGTGATATAATATCTAAAAAGGCTTAAATTTACTAGACGAATCAAAGAAAGCCTAGTATCATTCCTAAACAAAGCAACACTGTTTATTTCGCTTCAAACACGTAAGACAAGTTCTAGACTAAGATGCAAAATATGGAATAAATAAAATCTCACGAAACATGACACAAGTATCAATCAAGATGGATCAATTCCACTTCTAAGAGAGACAAGATCATAACAAACTATAAAATAAAATAAGTTATATACAAAGTCACAACCATGAACCTAGATGTCAAAGAGTTTGCAATTTCACTAACAAAAAAGTATTCACAAGAAAGCACTACTCAAAATTAGGCTCAAATAGTATCACATAACTCAAGAAAAAGGGTCTTTTCTTTTCTCTCCAAGAAAATAAAAATAAAAATAAATTTACTTCCTAAAAAAGTGACAGACACTCGGTTCAAAGAGACTATCCTCATAAAAAGAATAAAAAAAAACAAAAGCCAATGAACTTATCCTAAAAAAAGACTCAATAAAACAGTAAAAATTAGGAATCATTCCTCCATCCCCACACTTAAGAAGATGATATGTTTCCAAAGCATCAAATAAAATTTAAAACAAGGGTTAGAAAAACTTCTTGAGGCCTTTAGGCCTAGCTAATATCATGTTCTCTCAGTTTTCATCAAGGGTCGTCACCCCACACTTTAGCTCAAACGTGCCCCTTAGCTTTAAATTCTTGGATACTCGTGCTTCCCCTAATCTGCAAAGACAAAATCAAAAGAGAAAAAAAAATAAGAAGTTATTTTTTTATTTTTTAAAATAAAATCTTAAATAAATAAAAAGAAAAAGTTTAACATAGAAATACAGTTAATCTCGAATTCCCCGACAGCGGCGCCAAAATTTTGTTGCTTCCAATTGCACACGCAAGTGTATGCAGTCACACAAGTAATATAGTGACTCTTAAAAGAACCGGATTATTAAACCCAAAGGATTGTCAGTTAACTATTTATTAAATTATATTAATTCTGTCACGCCCCATTTTTCGAAAAAACGGGTTTGGATGCACGACATAACAACTCTTTTGGGATTTTGAGTTTCGAAGCTTTGAACAATCGCCACCTAACGAATTAAGGCGCGTTAGGGCACCTATCTAACCTAACTAAATCTAATTAAGATCAACGAGCCAGAGATCAGGGTAAGGGTTCAAATTACCTCGAGGGGAAGGTGTTAGGCATCCCTCGAGGTCCACAAATGTGGATCCCGATCGTATCTCATGCAATTCATGTGGGGGTTACAAGTAGCAATTAAGATCACTTCATTATTTTTTATTTATTTAATTTAATTGTGCTAGCTAGGCGGTGACATAATATTAAACAATTATCGTTTTAATTAATTTAAACATGCAAAGCTAGGTGATAGCAATAAAACATATATAAAGCAATTAATAAAGAGATGAGCGAGAGGATAGAAAAGAGACAAATAAATAATCAAAGAATTCTGTTATTTTATTTTAAGCTACCCCAAATAAATATAATTATCAAACAAATAAAGGGGTAAAAGGGAAGGGAGACTCTAAGAGAGACTTTTTGGATGACTTTTTTTTATATTTTCTGATAGGCTGTCGTATAGGGACAGACAAAATCAAAGTTTGTCTTTCAAGCCTGAGTCAATGTCATCATCTCCGTAGGGCCAACTACCCTACACCACCACAGCATGCATTTCGTACCTAAAAAGTTCCTAATCGTCCTAATTTAATGTCCAAGAGGCATTGGACTCTTAAAGGGTGGGTTTAGACAAATAAAATATAAGGCCCTCCTAGTCACCAAGTCAGACGAACAAGACGGTCATTTTAGCACGATAGGTTTTAATTTGGCCTCTAAATTTTAATTAAACATTCTTGCAAACAACACATAATTGTGAAAGTTTCTTATGCTCAAGTGTGTGGCATACGAGCATTCAAACAAGCAACATAATATTATTAAAAGGACAAAACGATATCATTTTTATTTATTTCACAACTTATTAACTTAAAGTTTATTCTAAGTGACAAAATAAAAAAAAAGTGGTGTAGAAAGTGATTACTGAATAATTTATTTTTAGCAAAAGATTAACAAGTAATTCCATATTTTTAGTCTACATTTAGCAAACTGAAAATTTAATTAATCTGATTAGTTAAAACTGATTTTATTAATTGAGTTCTAAGGGCATGATTTCTAAGATGACAGATTTATTGTTTTGATTCAAGCATATGTTAGAACTATGTTAATCTATATTCATAAATATACTAAAACAAATAGCGTGATCCTATGAGCATGATATCTATAGGCATGATCTCTACACCCAAATGACATTTAAGTATAGAAATCCTATAGGCATAATATTTATTTAATTGAATAACTTTGCACAAAAATATGTACATAAATTATTTATTTAATATCTAGTAACTAAGAAGAGATCTATAGTTATAAACAAATAAATTATATGCAAATTAGAATAAAATTAGTTTCAAACATTTATTAGACAAAATCAACCAAGAAATCAAGCAAAGATGATTTATTTTATTTTAGTTAGATCTAAAGTCATTTTATTGAATTATCGAACAAATTACAATCCTATAAGCATGATTTATAACACAAATAAGTTTGCAAATAAAGAAATGATTAGCACATAATTTCCCCCTCCCCTTAGACGATCCCCCAAATTTATTTCATATATATGTAGGGTTAGAGAGTTATACACATATTATAATAAAAATAACAAATGAAAATATACACAACAATAAAATAAATGAAGCTTCGTTCGAAATTTCTTCTAGGCGTCTCTTCAACATCTTAAACTCTAAGTTCAAACCTGTTAGAAGAGATGTAACATATATACGATGGAAAAAATAGCAGGCCCTTAGATCAGGAGTGATAAGCACGAATCAACCTTAGAGAGGGGAAAACAATTATAAAAAGAAAAAAAAACAAAGAGAAGAAGTTAGTAACATAATATATAACACAAGAACAAACACAATGGTTTATGAACGGCCTAAACTGCAAGGAACCTCGTTGAGCCAGATGCAGACTAAGACGACACAAAAGCGATGCACAATGATTAACTCAAGCCTATTTTGCCAATTTGGAGTTAAGTTAGAGTAAAAATTCTAAACTCCATTTTGGCTTAATTTGACTTGACTAAACTATCATGACCATATTGACACATAATTATGCAATTTGTCTAATGGGTGTTCGGGCCCTTTAAACGATAGGGTGGCTACTAATTATGTGGTATTGACACCAAGGGTCAAACCACCTAAGGCTTATGTAACATGTATGAACTAACTAGGAATTCTAAGTGTTGGCTTGACACGGACTTTGAAAGGGATTCTATGTGAGAGGCTCGTGGTTTTGCGTTAGTAAAACTATCCGTTACGTCAACGCATATGCCGACTCTCTATAATGGGTGTTTGAATAGAATTGGAGTAATTGTGAGAGGTGCAAAGGCACAACATCACGAGAACAAAATAAAATATAAAAAAAAGGTCCCAATTGGGAGAAGTATGAGCGAAATGCCAGTTTATAAAAACAGTAACATTTAGCATTTATGTTGAAAACAGTAGCACATAAGCAGTTTATAAAAGCGATAAATAAATAAATAATTTAATCATAAGTAAATTAAAGTAAACTATAAACATGTTAAAAATCATGCAAATAAATAAAAGATAGTAAAACATGCGAGTAAACAAATAAGGGGAAAAGAAAAAGGCGAAACATGGTAGTAAACAAATAAGGAAGGGGGAAAAGGGTGGAACATGAAATCGAACAATAAATAAGGAAACAAAATAATAAATAATCATGGTAATCACTTAATAAATAATAAAATGACCAAATAGAGCAAACCCCACATAAATAAGCACGAAAAACATAATGGTAAGAACCTAATATCCCCAGCAGAGTCGTCATTCTGTCGCACCCCATTTTTCGGAAAAACGAGTTTGGATGCACGATCTAACAACTCTTTTGAGATTTTGAGTTTTGAAGCTTTGAACAATCGCCACCTAACGAATTAAGGCGCGTTAGGGCACCTATCTAACCTAACTAAATCTAACTAAGGTCAACGAGCCAGAGATCAAGGTAAGGGTTCAAATTACCTCGAGGGGAAGGTGTTAGGCATCCCTCGAGGTCCACAAATATGGGTCTCGACCGTATCTCATGCAATTCAATTGGGGGTTATAAGTAGCAATTAAGGTCACTTCATTATTATTTATTTATTTAATTTAATCGTGCTAGCTAGGCGGTGACATAATATTAAACAATTAAAAATATTTTATCGTTTTAATTAATTTAAACATGCAAAGGTAGGTGATAGCAATAGAACATATATAAAGCAATTAATAAAGAGATGAGCGAGAGGATAGAAAAGAGACAAATAAATAAGCAAACAATTCTGTTATTTTATTTTAAGCTACCCCAAATAAATATAATTATCAAACAAATAAAGGGGTAAAAGGGAAGGGAGACTCTAAGAGAGATTTTTTGGATCAGCACTCGACTTTTCTTTATATTTTCCGATAGGCTGCCGTATAGGGACAGACAAAACCAAAGTTTATCTTTCAAGCCTGAGTCAATGTTATCATCTCCGTAGGGCCAACTACCCCTACCCCACCACCGCATTCATTTTGTACTTAAAAGGTGCGTAATCGTCTCAATTTAATGTCCAAGAGTCATTGGACTCTTAAAGGGTGGGTTTAGACAAATAAATTATAAGGCCCTCTTAGACACCAAGTCAGACAAACAAGACGAACAAGACGGTCATTTTAGCACGATAGGTTTCAATTTGGCCTCTAACTTTTAATTAAACATTCTTGCAAACAACATATAATTGTGAAAGTTTTTTATGCTAAAGTGTGTGGCATACGAGCATTCAAACAAGCTACATAATATTATTAAAAGGGCAAAACGATATCATTTTTATTTATTTCACAACTTATTAGCTTAAAGTTTATTCTAAGTGACAACATAAAAAAAAAGTGGTGCAGAAAGTAATACTGAATAATTTATTTTTAGCAAAAGATTAACAAGTAATTCCATATTTTTAGTCTACATTTAGCATACTGAAAATTAATTAATCTGATTAGTTAAAACTAATTTTATTAATTGAGTTCTAAGAGCATGATTTCTAAGATGACAGATTTATTGTTTTGATTCAAGCATATGTTAGAACTATATTAATCTATATTCATAAATATACTAAAACAAATAGCGTTACTTAGATCCTATGAGCATGATATCTAAGTGCGAACATGCAAAAAATATTTTTTTATTTTTTTACTTTCTTTACGAAAATTATTTAACAAACAATTTTTCCATCCCACGTAACAAGTAATTTGGCTTATGTCATTCAAAGAAGGGGATAATCATGGTTTATGGCTGAATCAAAAAATGAATCACTAACAAAATTCGCTTAATTAAGTACAAAATTAGTAAAAATGCTCAAATCCTTTTTGAATCTTACCGCATCCAATCTATGGACAACCGCAAGGTAATAGCAATGAAAATACACATTAACATATTAACATCAATTCAACATAAGACCCAAAATCTTTAACAAATGGTGGTGGACAAACAATTCAAGCAGTAGGATGCTTTTCACTAAAACAAATAAATGCATAAGAATCTCAAAACTTTAACTCATAATCATATGCACATTAAGAACTGGTTGAAATATAAAGAGCGAAAAATATAAATTCTGAAACGAACCGGGACGGATCTGTAAAGATCCGTCTTGAACGATCCAAATCTTTAACCTCCTTGTACGAGTGAAGATGGCGTCGTCGTAGTCAATTGTCGCCGCTGGCGTCGAGCTGTTGCTGCTACCATTATCTCTCGTCTCGCGTGGCTGCTGCTGCGCCTGAGATTCTGCAAAAGTAAAAGAAAAGAAAGGGAGAAGGAGGAAGGGGAAGACAGAGGGGGAAACGGGGGAGAGAGGAGAAGGGGCGCGGGGAGGAGAGAAAGAAGAAGAGAGGGCGGAGAGGGAGAAGAGGCGCCTGCAGGTTGCTGGCTGCTGCTGCTGCCGCCAGTAGTCTGCCTGGTGCTACTGTTCTCGCCGGCAAAATGGAGAGAACGAAGGGGAAGGGAAGGAGAAGGTTGGGCGACGGGAGAGAGGGAGGCGGAGAGATGGAGAGGAGAAGAGGGAGGCGGCTGGAGTAGGGAAAGGGGGAGGAGAGCGGGGCGTCGCCGCCTCTGATGGTGGTGTCTTCGCCGGAGCACAGAGAGAGAGGGGAGGCGGCTGCTCTTGAGAGAGGAGAAAAAGAAGATGGAAATTTTAGGGGTTTTTTTGTCCTTTAGATGTGGAGGTGGGGTGAATCTAGACCCTTGAATCAATTAAGATGTAGGATTAAGATTTGATCTAGGATTTAATGAAATAAAATGGACGGATAAGATTGATAGATGAAGTCTTGAGGGTTGAATTAGGATGACTAAATTGAAATACAAAGTGGCTAGAATTGAAATAAAATTGAAATTGAATAGGCTAGAATTGAAAGAAATTAAAATAAAAAGGGCTACAATTTAAATGATTTTGAGGAAAATTAAAGAAATGCTATCCAATTAAAATACTACTAATATTATAACACTTTTCATATAATTAAAATAACTTAAATTTTAGATTATTTGAATAAAATAATTATTTTGAAATTTATTAATGATTTTGAAATATTCTAATAATATTTACAATAAATTTATAAAGTAAACGTACTAGAATATATAATTTTCGAGCAAAATCGACTAAGATTCTAAACTTCAGATAATTTTTTAAAATACGTATTTAATCGAATAGCATTCCTAAAAAGGTTAAAGGTCGGTCAAAATTGGGTGTCAACAAATTCTAATTATTTATTTAAGGGAGAATTTCAAAAGATAAAAAAAATTAACTAAATTAAATATAAAGATAAAATAACTAAAAAGCAATTACTAAGAAAAGATAAATGTTTACACAATCAATAAATAAATCGATCCAGATTACAATTTAACTAACAATCATGTCTAGCAGCAATTTCATCAACTTATTCGATTATCGAATCACAGGATTAAATGTATGATCATGATCTCCCAACCTCCTAATCGCCTAACTACATCATTGTGGGGGAATAGGATGATTAAATATCGAGCATTACGATTTCTTCCAGTATGGTGACCCAAACAAGGGTTCTAGGTATATCCCTATCCTATATAGGAATCAACTCTTGCTATTTAGATTTAAACAAACTCCTTATATTTCACGTTTTATCCTCTTATTCCTCTCCCGAATTTAATTTGGACAATATGTTTATTTCAATGGTGATCAAGCATTAAAATAGTAATTACAAGAATATAAGAACAACTAATACGATAAACAAATCATGTTGAGTCAAAATCACTAAACAATCATATTGTAAGTAATATAATCAAAGAACGAGAAGTTTAGCTCCGCATAGACATAGAACAATTACAACGAATCATTCAAAGAAAGATGTAAAAAAAAATAAAAGAGAAGAAAAACCCCTTAATCAAAAGCTATTTTTTACATTGTATTCTCCTCTTTCTAAAAATTATTATTATGAATTATTTATAGATATAGAAAATCCTGAGTAAAATAATTAAGTCTAAAACAAATTAGGAAATCAAAACATAAAAGGAATTCAAATTCCCGTCCGCATGAAACACACAGTAGCCGCTCTTCAATTTGTATTGTTTTCTTCGTACTGCCACGTGGCAGCAATCAACTTTTGCAGTTCTTATATATTATATATTATTATATTATATTTAATTCATTAAACTGGATGCTTGATTTCCTTCTTCAATCTTTCATATTTAATCAGTTTTAATTTTAATCACCAATTTAATCCTGCAAATAAAATATATTGTTTAGCACAATTCATAAAATTCATATTCAAAAAAAACATATATAAATAATAAATATGAGACAAATAATGATTTAAAATAGGGCAACTTTCACATATAGCAAACAAAAAATTCATATTTGTATGCTATAGCAAAGTTTGCATAATTGCGCTCCATAGCAAACATATAACTGTATAATTCGCTATACATATACAATTGTATAATTCGCTGGCCTAAATTGTATAATTCGCTGGCCTCGCTATATATATACAATTGTATGATTCGCTGGCTTAAATTGTATAGTTCGCTGGCCTATTTCACTGCAATTGTATAATTCGCTGGCCTATTTCGCTGCAATATCTGTATAAAATTTGCTTTGCATACAATTGAATCGAAGTAAAATGTTTGTATATTGTATAATTATAAGTGTATAGGAAGAAGATATATGTTTTTCTCTCGCTATATACAAAAACAGAAACACAATTTATACACTTCTGTTGTATAAAGCGAGAGAAATTGTATTTCACTGCAATTGTATAATTCGCTGGCCTTTTTTGCTGCAATATTTGTATAAAATTTGCATTTGTATACAATTGAATCGAAGTAAAATATTTGTAATTTGTATAATTAAGTGTATAGCACGAAGATATATGTTTTTACATGTGTATATACAATTTTCTCTCGTTTTATACAAAACAGAACATAATTTATACCCTTCTGTTGTATAAAGCGAGAGAGGCGAGCAGAGGGAGAGTGACGAGCGAGAATGGGAGAGTGGCGAGCGAGAGTTTTGGGAGAGAGGCGACTGACAAACTTTGGCAAAAGTTTGCTATGGGCACAATTAAATCAAACAGTAGCTACTCCATTTATTTTAGTTTATTAGTTTGCTATTATATACAATTATCTCTTTAAAATATGTATTATGACCTCACATCACCCATAAAACTTAAAACAAGAAAAGATATTTTCCTGTCTCAATTTATACAGGTTTGGACAAAAAATCACATTTTGTTAATGTCCTATTTTCCTTTTGATGTGAAAGCTATATGTTGGTTTAGTTTTTATATTTTTTTAAAAAGAGAAATTATATAAAGATTTCAGTTGGCACAAATTTTAATTATTTTCTTAATTTCAAAAGAAAATGTATCTCAATTAAAAATAAATGAATAAAAAAGCTTGACTGGTAAAAGTCATTAGTCAACAAGACACTAGTCTATCACTCATTTCAATTATTCAAGAGTTTACTTACCAAGAGGTAATCAAAAGGCCCTTTACTTTTGAAAAAATAAAACTTACCTGGTCTATTGGATTATTTTTTATTTTTTCTTAAAAAAAACTTGTGATTATTTTCAGACAAGCCTCTTACAAAAAAAATAATAAGAATTTCATTAAATGAAGGGTTAGTATGAAAAAAGTTTCAACAATTTCTTTGGACTTTGAATGATTCACTTATTTTAAATTATGAAAAAAATCTCAATAATTTAATTAATAAAGACTAAAATACTATATACCGAACATGGTATATCGAGAAGATAGGACACAGAACATACAAATAAGCAAATACATATTGAAAGACCTAAAGTTTGGAATTTCAACCATTATAGAGAATGCATATGTTGCTCAACCATATTTATCATTTTAATAAATAATTTTTATAATAAATTAACGATTAATTCAATGCGAAAGGGAAGGTATTGAACAAAATCTCAATCATTTTGTTATTTAAAATTGAAGATTTGATATTCAAATTGCTAATTGATCCACCATCGTGCTTGTACATTTGACATACTCTCAATGGCCAAATATATTATATAATATATAGAAAGATTTTATCTAAATGTGAAGTGAATAAAAAGAAAGAATGTAGTGATATAAGTAACTTGATTTTGACCCTTCATTATTCATTATGGAATATCACCAACTTTTATCCTCACATATATCAAATGTAAACTCTAGAACAATGGAAAATATATTTGTATGATATATGGCTCTTTCAAAATTGTGTAGAAAATGAATCAATGGCATCACACACTACGTTCAATTAAGGATTAAGGATCACCTATATTTCACATTTTATTGATGATATAACATCATAAATGCACCATAAATGCTTACCTTGTTTTTTCAAAACCATAGCACCAATTGGTTGGGAGCCATCATTAATTGATGTGAGGAACTAGGTTTAACCCCAATCGTGTCTATTAATTCAAAAGGTGTACAAAATTAGAGGAGGACATGGACGTTACCTCCAACAAGAACCTTCACAACAAAAAAAACTTACCACAAGAAAGTTATACGCCTGACTATGTAACTTATGCCTTGTGATATAGTTGACTCCAAACACATCCCTATTACTACTCTTAACGCTCGCTGGACCTGCATGTTGAAATTAGGTCTTAGGCCTAACTCACACCCCAAAAGCTAGCTCAAAGGGAGGAGGATTGCCCAAACCTTATAAGTAGTCCACCCATCTCATTAACCACCGATGTGGGACTTTTGTCATTCTTTAACACCCCACCTCACGCCCAGTGCTTAGCATCTGGTGCGTGGGCAATTTTGATTTCGGGGGTCCCAACATCGGGTGAGACGGGCCCTGCTCTGATACCATGTTGAAATTAGGTCTTAGGCCTAACTCACACCCCAAAAGCTAGCTCAAAGGGAGGAGGATTGCCCAAACCTTATAAGGAGTCCACCCATCTCATTAACCACCGATGTGGGACTTTTGTCATTCTTTAACACTGCATGTATTTCAAGGTTACTTTAGACCACTCTCTTAAGCTCATATTAAATTTATATTAAGGTTGTTTTAATTATAAAATTCTCACATTATGGAGGTATTAATTAGAAGGTACCTCACTTCAAAGCGAGGTCACAAGTCGAGTCTCAAACTTCTTTTTGGCAAATACCTTTTTAGTTTACATCTTCTATTCTTTAAAACTATCCAGTTATTTAAACATTCACATTCGAATAGTACGAAAGATATTAAAATTCAGAACCCTAGAATTCCACAAGCATGTGAAACTTTAAAAAGATCAAAGTACAATTGAATCAAAAAATAAAATAACATAGGTCATTATTGTGTCTATCCTTAAAATATTCTTTTCAATAATCTTGGCTTTTTCAATATCCATATTAAGTTCATTTCTCATCTCTTCCCACTACATATATTTTAACCCTTTATTATTAATCTATGGTCAAAACCTAATTAGTTGAATATGAATGAGAATAAAAGATTACCTAATTATATTTTAAGATTATCCAGGATTAGAAAAGGAAGAACAAATAGATAAAACCAATATTATTAGTGTGAGAAAGTATTAAATATTTTGACTCATGTATACAAGTTTGATATCTGAATTTCTTTCTTTAAACCAACTTGTCGATTCAGAAATAGAATCCAATTTGTATTCATTAATTTATCATAACTCGACATCCTTAATTCATACGTCCTATCCCACTTAAGGTTAATATTTCGAATTCATTAGGAATGATCTTAAAGTAGTTGCATGTTAGAACTATGACACAATACATAAATGTGTTTTTAACTTAGTTTTAATAGATATCTATGAAATTTGACTTTGAGTCCGCACAAATAATCATTTAAACTTGTATTAGATTGAACAAGTAGACCATGTGTCCTATGTGGCTAAACAAAAGTATTTTTAGGAATTAAGGCTAAAGAAAAGTGAGTAATGAATCCACTAGAGTTGTCCCATTAAAAGAACGTTGAACAAAATAGTATGCATATTCCTATTTAATTTAGAGTATGTTTTGTATGAAGGAAAATGTTTTCTTAGAATTGAAATCCGACCTCGATCCTAACACTCAAATCGAGATACAATCTGGATGGACGATCTAGAATCTAATCAGGAATTTTGACTTAGGACCTAACCTCAACTTCCAATTTGGGACCTGACATTCAAATTGGGATCCAATCTTTACCCCGACCTCGACATTAGAATTTGGACATGATCTTGATGATGATCCAGGATCTAAGCCTGACACTTGACTCTGGACTTGATCCTGAATCCAAACCCTGGGCGATATTAAAATTGTGACTCCACCCCAACATTCGAATCTAGACATAACATTGAAAATCGATCCAGGATTTGAACCCAACAACCTGTTCAGTATCAGACCCCGACTCGTGACTCAAAACCCGACATTTGAACTGGAACCAATCCTGACCCTAACATCGACAACTAACCCTCATGATTGATCTGGGACTGAGTCCTAACACCTAGTTCGAGACCCGACTTCTAATTCAAAATCGAACTCGACATCAGATCTCAACACCCGATCAGAGACCTAAGCCCAACATTTGGCTTGGAACCAGACCTTGACTTCGACTTGAAATCCTCCTCCAACACTTGTGATACGCTCAAACTTACTTCTCGAAAAAGAAGTAAAGCGGTCGTATCAAGTAAAGAACCCAACTAATGAGGTTGGGGTCGATCCCACGAGGAAAATGGTTCAGACTTAACTTTATTCTATTATTACTTTTATTAGCCAATTATTTCCCGAAAACAAATAACTAAAGGGGGGTTTTGATTAACAACTATAATTAACTAATTCTATATAAGTAAATGACAAGTTCAAAGATTGTTTTTTTATCAAGTAATTAAAGTAACTAGGGCTTAAGTGTTCCCCATAGGTTCATAACTCGGTAATTCTAACTATAACAATCCCTTCCTAATATCTTGCATGCAAAGTGATAAGTTGTGTATCCCTAAATCCTTGGTTCGACATCTAGAGAATTTTACTCCGCACCTTGGTCCGGCTACGTGTGTTGCTTTACTAAACCTTATCTTTACCTCATATTAAGCATCATAATCGATATTTGACTATGTTGTTACTTTGTACCAACCGACACTAGCCTATTAGATAGTATACACTAAATCTACGTTGATAATTCTTTTCCTATTATCTACCTCCTTGATCCGGCAAGTAGCATTAAGGCGAGTTCTAACGTTGGCCATCCGTTAAAAAGACTTCTAAACGAAAGAATTATCAATACATGCAAGACACTATTCTAGGATTGTTATTTTAACTAGATTTTACCTTGTTATTTACCCATGGTTCCCACAACCCTAGTTATGGAGTTTAGTTACCCATGCTAATAATCACACAATTCATATTGATAATATAAGAATTCATGCACTTACTTTAATGAGAATAAAGTAAATCCAGAAATTCACTTGAATAATTCACAAAAATACTAACAATCGATTCCGAAAAAGTATGATCAAATACCAAAATCAAGAGTTCAATACTTAAAAAAGAGAACTAAAAAATATCCACAAGTGTAACCCCAAAAACGAGGTTTTTCAAACTATTTATAATAAACAAAACCTAATAAAAGAGGGAATCTAATTAAGGAAAATCTGCCTAAAATGCGTCTGAGTCGACGACCCTTGTGACGGACCGTCGTGGCCTCCGTCGTTCCATACTTAACACAAATCTCTGCTGCTTTCTTTATCAACTCTCTGTTACCCTCGACGGACAGGTATGACAGACCGTTGCAAGCACGACAGTCCGTCGAGGGGTTCCGTTCCACAACACTTAGAAACTTCTTGAAATTGGGTACTAGACTACTCTCTGACAACCACGACGAATGTGCAGGACGGACCGTCGTGGCTATGACGGTCCGTCATAAGCTTCCGTAGTCCCACACTTGGTTAGACTTCCCCAACTTCCTTCAGCAGCTATTTTCTTCTCACTACGGCTGCCACCTACGGACCGTCACAGTCACAACGGACCATCGTGGGCTCCGTAGGTGGTCACTTCTGCAATTTCTGCTCAAATCCTCCGGGTTCTCCTTTGGACAGATTTCCTGCAAATAAAGAGAAACCTACATCAAAAATCAATACAAAAAGGCTTTAGACACACACTAAACTTAAGAAAAAAACATTAAAAGTATCGTGAAACCACGGTACATCAACACCCTCAACTTAAATTCGTTGTTTGTCCTTAAGCGACGCACTATGACTCATTACAAAATCTTTGTACAAGAGTATCCGTATTTTAGCTTTCGCAATCATTTGGCTATCAATCCCGATTATTCTCATTATGTTCATGCATGCTATCACTATTATGCTTGAATTATGTGGATCAGACCATGACACAGACTCACTACACACTGACACTTATCCTCTTCGATTTCTCACCAAGGTGCTAATTTTCTGGTATTGCAACTAGTGTCCTCACTTCAAAATAACATCCTCATTTTTCACACAATGACTTCATTTGAGTATAAGGATTACTTTTCAACACTCGCTCTCAGAACAACTTCACAACTCATTTATACATATTGCCATAGGCTTGCCCTTATTTTCACTGCTTTAAGTTCGCCATAACAACTCTTAGGATCACGATAGGACTTTCTTAGCTTGTAACATAGGCTCAGGGTCAGGTAGGTTATATTTAGGTATACTTTAGTGACTTGTTTCCCTCCTTGACATATCAGTTAAGCGTACCACCTTTTATCATTTTATGTCGCCCTATTTCTCAATTTTCTTTCACCTTGCTATTCTCCCTTTCTTCTCTTTATGTGTAAGTGACTTCTCTTTTCTTGTGTTTATTCTATTTTATATTATTTTTTTATATTTTTTTTAAGTCACTTTTGTTTTGTTCTTTCTTCCTCTTTATTCTTTCAACCCCACTTTTCGGAGTATTCCTCATAACAGCCACCCTCAACTCATGATTTTGCCATGAGTCGAGGTTCACAATACCCATGGTTGGGTCAGGGCCAAGATAAGGTTGATTTCTGCATTAGCCACCCTCAACTTATGCCTTTGGCATAAGCTGAGGTGCACATGTCCAAGCAGGGACCAGGGCCAACACATTGTTCCCAGAGAAGATCAGTTGGGGTGAAAAAGAAAGATATATTTTAAGCTCAAATCATTTGGATCAATAAGGGATTAACTTCATTTGGTTTTCTGTTATTTTAGGCTCAAGATTGACTATTTCAAACAAGGGCCTATGATCATTTCCTAATTGTTTATTACGGCTTACTTTTAGCAGGACTAACCAGGCAAGTTCTAGCTCAGTACCAATGGTGGATCATTCGACTTTTCCTCACACTCACTTGACATCTCATTACTCTACCAGATTATCAGACACCTAGTTCGAATCTTAGATTTAGGGTCATGCAGTAGTGTATCTCTATGCCATGCTTAGAGTCACACATTTATCAGTTACTATGCCTAGTCATGCATCATTTTCATTACATCAGGATATCATTTCTGTTTTAGCCATCATGCTTCAGAATTATACTATGTACACAAGATATAAACATGCCGATTCAACAATAAAAGTAATCAGTCTCTTGGGGAAAAAGAACACAGGCAAGAAAACCCCAAGAAAGGATCGTGAATTGGGATACTCAAACTTCACCCTAGCACTCACTTTCCATTGACCCCACCCCCAACAAAAAAGATATGCAATTGTCCCCAATGCATAAAAGAATCTAAAATAATCGGGTGGTAGGTGAAGCAAACCTGAGGCGCAAAGCGCCGGCGATCAACAAGCTGGTGGGTCCGGTATCCCGAAACCCACTCCCTCTGTAGTCTGGACACCCTCAGTAGTGTCCTCAGCAGCAACATCACCATCAGTAGTGCCTCTCTCCTCCTCAACAACTCTGGAGCTAGACTCCCCAGCAACCAACTCTATGGTCCTCAACTGACAGGCCTCCTCATTAGCAATTGAGGCTCTCCTCGCAGCCTCCAACTCTCGGCGCTCCTTCTTCCGCGCCCTAGCTTCATCCTCATCTCGACCTCTACGCCTCTTGGCATGCTCTTGTGGGGGAGGTGGTGGCACATCAGTAGTGGCGAATAGGGCAGCCATCACCGTGTCCTCAGCAGGCTCTGCAGAAGGGGCCTCAGACTCGGGCACCCTAGCCTCTAGAATCGTGTCCAGGTCCGCTCTCAGACTCTCTACAGCAGCCTGAAGGGTCGACACGTCCACCGGAGGGGCTGGCCGGGCTAGCACCCGCAACTCAAAAGCGTCCAGGCGCTGATGAACCTCCAGGATCTTCCTCTCCGTGTGCTGGGCCATCTTCCGCTCCATGCGCTCCTCCGCCTCAGCAATAGACCTCTGCATCCAGGGCTGGATATGATGCAGAAGTGTGGCCATTTGGGCCTCAAGTTTCTGGACCCTAGCAAGTGGGACCAGAGTAGTGGAAGGAGTCGAGCGAGAGGATCTCGGGGTGGTGCTACCACCCGGGATAGACTCGACCGGGGTGGTGCCAGTAGGCTCAGATGTAGCCTGGGTAGCCGCTCGGGCTTGCTCTACTGTATCTGCCAGGTTCTCACCAAGCGGAGGCACCTCCGAGCGGGGACCTCTGTATGGAGCCAACTCATTGGCCTCATCCCTGATGAGGCCGATATCCATATTGCCTGGCGGGGTCTTGAGCTGATCTATGTGCCAAATGGGCACACCTGCAGACCTGCACAAAGAAAACACCATGCACGAAAATGGGTAAGTAGTAGTGACCTTGAAGGCCCTCTCGTGCATGACCGCCTGCAGAAGCCAAGCGAAGTCCACCTCGAACCCCGCTATCATCGCTGCCATCAGAACTGCCCGATCCCATTTGACAATATTGTCTGCAGCAGTGGGGGAAAGGCAGTGGCGGACTATCAACCATAAAAACTTGGCCGTGAAGGTCAGGTTAGCCTTCTTGATGGCTCCCTTCGGCTCAAGTACCCAGTCAGCAGCCTCTCCATCAACGGACAAATACTGGGCCATCCACCTCTTGGTGGTCTCTCTCAAATCTCGCTCATGCAAGAACCATCCATCTTTAACCAGTTTCCACCGGTAGTCGAACTCGACGGTGCGAGGAGTCCTGGTGGCATCAACATCCTCGCCGTATAGGTACCGGCGGATGGCTAGCAAGGAGATGTCTACCCGCTTGCCGCGGACTCGGATGTGATCTAGTGGGGCCTGTTTGGCGGGGGCAGCCCGCTTATCAATCTGGGCTCAGAGAGTCGCCACATACGAGGCGTAGAACTCTCTGAACAACTCCTCACTGTATCGGCCCAAAGCACGAGCCGTCCAATCTAGCCGGTGCCTGGTGAAGAGTGTATGGATATCCGGCATGGTGGGAAGACTCCCCGTAAGGACCCGCCTCTCCGGTGTAAGGGTCCGGGTCATGACTCCCTTATCATTCGGCAGCTTGGCGTCGAAGTACATCTGATACTGCCCCTCAACACACCACCGATTGGGCTGGTTAGCAACCGGGGCGGGGACTCCAGTCTGTGGTGCTAGAGTGGTATCAGCACTGTCGGCCTCATCAGACGAGGCGGACTGGGATGCGGTGGCTAGAGAAGAAGCCTCCTCAGACCCGGAGACTTCTTCTGAACCAGACACTTCCTCAAACCGAAGCATCCCTGGTGTGTGCAGCAGACCCAGAAGGCGTGCCGGTCAGTGTGCGCTCCTCTTCAGACTGGGAGGCAGTGACTACGCCGGGCGCCACCTTTGTGGGCTTGGCTCTGGTGGTACGTGCAGCCCGTGCAGGATTGACAGTGCCTGGGGGCACGTATTCGGGGTCACGCTCATCATCAGAGCCAATGACCAGTCGGGCAGATGGGGCGACGGACTTTGAACGCCCTCGTGAGTACACGCGATCTTGCTTAGGTGACATTAGTGTTAGTACCTGAAAAGGACAACAATTAGTACCAGTAGAAGCAAACAAGACATGCATGGAAGAAAACAAATATGTAAAACCAAATCTGAAATGGTATTGCTGTAGTATCTGTGCTGCACGACAGACCAATTGACGGTCCGTCGTGAGCATGACTGACCGTCATGGGGGTCCGTCATGAAATATTTGGTAAAATATTTGGAGACTCTCAGAAAGAAAGTCTCTGACAGTCATGACGGTTATGCAGGACGGACCGTCGAGGGCACGACGATTTGTCTCGATGGTCCGTCGTAGAGGTCCATCGTTGGACACTTAGAAACAATTTGGAGACCCTTAGGAATAGGGTCTCTGACAACCATGACGGTTGTGCAGGATGGACCGTCGAGGGCACGACGGTCCGTCGTAGCGGTCCGTCGTTGGACACTTAGAAAAAATTTGGAGACCCTTAGGAATAGGGTCTCTGACAACCATGACGGTTGTGCAGGATGGACCGTCGAGGGCACGACGGTCCGTCGTTGGACACTTAGAAAAAATTTGGAGACCCTTAGGAATAGGGTCTCTGACAACCATGACGGTTGTGCAGGACAGACCGTCGAGGGAACGACGGTCCGTTGTAGAGGTTCGTCGACGGACACTTGGAGAAAATAAATGGGGACTGGTGGGACGGACTCCACGATGGTCCGTCGACGGGGTCTCGTTCTGTCCTTCAGTGACAGAACTGAGGATGCCTCAATCGTCCCCTAAAATTCTAATGTAAAGAACACTCATCAACCCACTAATTCTAACCAAATTACCCAGCATGCTAGCAATCCTAAGGCAATAATTTCTCGAGTTTTAGCATGCCAATTTGGAAAACTATCAACCTAGGTCAGAAACAATTTTCAAAAACATACTCCCCCCTTTTTGATTTAGTTAACACAACACCCACATCATTTTTACTATATGAAGGGTCTTACGGCACGTAGGATGAATGGGGTGAGTTCTTAACATGCAATAGGGGTCAATTTTCGAAGACCCAACATTCAGAAACAGCATATGGTATGGGAAAACAAAAATGACATATAGATGAGTTAGAGATCAGAATCACATACCTGATACTTGGAGAAGATGAAAACAAAGTAAGGCACACAACTCTGGTGATCAGCAGACGAACAGTTGACTCTAGCCGGCAGGTTATTTGAAAAAGCAGGGAGTTTGGGAGAGGGAAGATTAGGGGAATTTGGGAAGGGATGGGAAATCTGATGTTTTGGGGAGAGTATGAGAGTTCTAGGGAGTTGAAGAGGGAGTAAATGGAGGAAATGAGGGAAAGAAACGGTTTGAATGAAGAGGTGGGAAGTTAAAAAGTTTAAAAACTTTTAATATTCGCCGGTTGGGTCGGGTCGGGTCTACGGATTTTGACGCAACGAGTCCCCATTGACGGTCCATCGTGGGTGCCCTAACTTAGAAAAATTGAAAAACATACCTGGGCATGACAGTTGTTTGCGACAATCCGTCGCAAGTGTGACGGTCCGTCGATGGGTCCGTCAATGGGTGCTGCAGACCAATTTTCTGCAGATTTTCTGGTGATGTGATACCTACAAATTTAACACCCATTAAGCTATTCTTTTTGTATTTTCTGGACACTTTTTGGACACGGACCCTAAACTACGCTCTAGCCAACACTTCTAACAAAAAGAAAAGTAAAGAAAATGCAACTATTACTAGAAAGTCATGAAAAACCTATAGTTGGCTTTAGAGGATACATATTGGGTTGCCTCCCAACCAGCGCTTGATTTAACGTCGCGGCACGACGGAGGACACTTGATTACTCAGACTTCATCAAGATGGTATGCCTCGATCACTTCATTTGCCATTTCAGCATGCCCCAAATAGATTTTGATTCGCTGTCCGTTCACCTTAAATCGCACACCCTCCTTGTTCTCTAACTCAACTGCTTCGTGAGGGAATAGTTGGGTGATCACGTAAGGGCCAGCATTTGGACTTGAGTTTGCCTGGAAACAAGAGCAACCTAGAATTGAATAAAAGCACCAAATCCCCAACCAAAAAATCGCGTTTCTCAATCTTTTGGTCATGGTACTTCTTCATCCTTTCTTTGTAGAGGGCTGAGCTTTCATAAGCTTTTAGGCAAAATTCATCGAGCTCATTTAACCCATTTAACCTCTATTCTGCAGCCTCATTCCAATCCATTTTTAACTTCTTCATTGCCCACATGGCTTTATGCTCTAATTCAACCGGTAAGTGACAAGCCTTCCCATATACAAGTTGGTATGGGGACATACCAATGGGAGTTTTGTATGCTGTCCGTAGGCCCAAAGAGCATCATCAAGCCTCCTTGACCAATCCGTTCTACTAGCATTCACTGTTTTCGACAAAATCTGCTTGATCTCCCTATTTGACACCTCAACTTGCCCACTAGTTTGAGGATGGTAAGGAGTGGCCACATTATGGCGAACCCCATATTTCTCCAATAATCCCTTAAATAATTTGTTGCAAATCCCCCATCACTAATAATAGCCCTTGGGGTGCCAAATCGGGAAAATATATTCTTTTTTAAGAACGCGGTGACACTCTTCCCTTCATTATTTGCGAGTGTGATAGCTTCCACCCATTTAGACACATAATCAACCGCTACTAAAATATGCTTCATCCCATGAGAACTCACAAAAGGGCCCATAAAGTCAATACCCCACACATTAAATAACTCAATCACAAGAATGGGATTTAAAGAAAGTTCTGCTTTCTTCAAATGCCGCCATCTCTTTGGCATCTGTCACATGCCTTGGCGAACTCATGAGCATCTTGATGAATAGTTGGCAAATAGTAGCCACATTGCAAGATCTTGTGAGCGGTCCGGATACCACTATGATATCCACCTACGAGTGAAGAATGGCATGCCTCCAAAACACTCAACATCTCAACTTCTAGCACACAACGCCGAATAAGCCCATCGACAAAACTCCTATATAAGTATGGTTCATCCCAAAAGAACTTTTTCACATCGTACATGAACTTTTTCCTTTGATGAAAGGATAATTCGGTGGGACAATATCGCTAGCCAGATAATTCGCAAAATCTGCGAACCATGGAATCAAGTCTTGAGAGGCGGCCAATACATGCTCATCGGGGAAAGTATCATTAATTTCAATCTTATCCCCCAACTCTCTCATAGCTTCATCTTCTAAATGGGACAAGTGATCACTGACTTGATTCTCGGTCCCTTTTCTATCTCTCACCTCAAAGTCATCTTGCAATAGTAACACCCAACGAATCAACCTCGGTTTCGCATCCTTCTTTGCCATCAAATATCTCAAAGCAGAATGATCAGTATGCACTATAACTCTAGTGCCTAGCAGATAGGAGCGAAATTTATCGAAAGCAAAGACTACTGCAAGGAGCTCTTGCTCAGTCACTGTGTAGTTCTTTTGGGCTTCATTGAGGGCTTTACTAGCATAGTAAATGGGGTGAAGGATTTTGTCCCTTCTTTGTCCCAATACCACACCAAGAGCAATCCCACTAGCATCGCACATCACCTCAAATGGAATGCTCCAATCCGGAGAAATAATGATGGGTGCAGACACCAACTTTTCTTTCAACTCATCGAATGCCTTAAGACAGGATTCATCAAAATAAAATTTACACTCTTTCTCAAGCAACTTGCACAAAGGATGCACAATTTTTGAAAAATCCTTGATGAACCTCCGGTAAAAACCTGCATGCCCAAGAAAGCTTCTCACACCTTTTACAGAGATAGGTGGGGGAAGTCTCTCTATTACCTCGACTTTAGCTCGATCAACCTCTATACCCTTCTCTGAAATGCGATGACCCAATACAATACCTTCTTTCACCATGAAGTGTCATTTTTCCCGATTTAGTACTAGATTGCAGTCTTCACACCTCTTAAGAACCTCAGATAAATGACTCAAACACCGCTCAAAGGAGTCACCAACCACAGAAAAATCATCCATAAACACCTCAATAGTGTCCTCCACCATATCGGAGAATATCGACATCATACATCTCTGAAATGTGGCGGGTGCATTGCACAATCCAAACGACATTCTCTTGAACGCGAAGGTCCCATATGGACAAGTGAAGGTGGTTTTCTCTTGATCTTCCGGTGCAATAGAAATCTGATTGTACCCCGAATAACCATCAAGAAAACAGTGCCCCCCTTTTTCGTCAAGTCTATCCAACATCAGATCCATGAAGGGCATAGGAAAATGGTTCTTTTTGGTCCATGCATTTAATTTCCGGTAGTCCATACACACCCTCCATCTAGTCACCGGTCTCATTGGAACAAGTTCATTTTTCTCATTGGGGACCACAGTCATTCCCCCTTTCTTAGGTACACAATGAACAGGGCATATCCAACTACTATCAGCGATCGAATATATTACTCCGGCATCCAACCACTTAATAATTTTCTTCTTCACTACCTCTTGCATAGGTGGATTTAAGCGTCTCTGGTGCTCAATACTTGGCTTATGATCGGGCATGAGTTGGATTTTATGAGAATAAATACCGGGAGGGATCCCAATAATATCCGCAATAGTCCACCCAATAGCTCTTTTGAACCTTTTTAACACTTTCACCAAACTCTCAACTTGTTGTACATTCAGATCTGATGCAATGATTACCGACAAAGTGTCACCATTTCCTAAGAATTCATACCTCAGATGAGGTGGTAGAGATTTTAGTTCTAATTTTGGAGCCTCCTCTATAGATGGTTTCGCGGGTGGAGACTGGCGATTCTTCATATCTAACTCATATTTCTTCGGTTTAAACCGAACATCACCTCAATCAAGTGCCGCGACCAATGACTTATACTCTTCAATGCAATCGCTATCAAAATTCATGATCACTGCCGCTAGTCCTTCAACACCCAGACGGTCTTCAATTTGTACCTCAGATGACTTTTCAACTTTGTAGGATATGGCAGATACCAATTGGAGCTCACCACTCTGCCTCATGGACCTACAAATGTTGAAGGTCACTTCTTCATTGTTCAACCGAAATTTCATCTGCCCTTTTTCCATATCAACCAAGGCTCTACCCGTAGCAAGGAATGACCTCCCAAGAATAATAGACACCTTAAAATTGACCTCACAATCAAGAATAACAAAATCGGCCGGAAATATGAATGACTCCACTTTTACTAGCACATCTTGGAGTATCCCAATAGGCCTTTTTACTATTTGATCGGCCATCAGTAGCCACATCGCAGTGGGCTTTGGATCACCCAAACCCAACTTCTTGTAAATCGAGAGGGGCATGAGATTTATGCTTGCCCCAAGATCACATAATGCTTTCGCAAAATGTAATAACTGATTGTATAAGGAATAGTGAAAGCACCCAAATATTCTTTCTTTTGCACTAGAGATCTTGTAGCAATAGCACTACAGTGCTGCATTCTATCATCATCCTCAAAAGTGATCAATCTTTTCTTCGTAACTAGATCTTTCATGAACTTGGCATAACCGGGCATTTGTTCCAGAGCTTCTACCAAAGGGATATTGATGGAAAGCTGTTTCAACATCGTTATAAAATGCCGATATTTACCATCCTCGGTCTTTTTCACTAATCTTTGTGGAAAGGGTGGTGGTGGTCTAGGCATGGGAGTCACCTTTTTGGGCATTTCAACATCTTTTCCCGTTTTATCTTCTAACTCACCACTAACCTCCACCACCTTATCATCATCTCTTATCACCTTTTCTACATCAGACGGCATAGGTGGGTCAATGGCCTGCTTACCACCCTGAGTAGTGATTTCCATACAGTGTCCATCATTTTTCGGATTTTGGACAGTGTTGCTAGGGAGAGTGCCCGATTGCCGTGTGTTCACAGTAGCAGATAATTGGTCCATTTGCAACTCAAGCTTCTTAATCGAGATTGCATGTGTATCAACTTTCTGCCCAATACCGCTAAATCACTCCTTAACTCTTTAGTATGCTCATTAGTAGCATCGAACCTCCTCATCATTTTGTGCAACATATCCTCAACTCGTGCCATACTACCTCCACCATCCCTAGGAGCAACTTCACGATTTTGAGGAGGAACATAGGGCCCACTCCTATCATTTCTGTTACCATAGTTACCCCGGTTGAAGTTGTTGTCGTGGTTGTTATTCCCATCTCGGACATAATGAACCTCACGGTTATAATTACCATAGTTCCGACCTTGGTTTCCTTGACCTTGGCGCCAATTCTCCTGATTGGAGCCTTGGGCGTTAGGTCAGAAACCCCCCGTCTGCTCATTCACCGCATAGGAATCCTCCTCATAATAATATTCATCATTTGACGGTGGTGGTTTAGACAAGTAGTTCACTGCATTTACCTTTTCTGCACCCCCAGTGACATGTTTTAATACCAACCCAAGCTCAGTTCTCATCTGAGCCATCTCTTCACGAATCTCGTCTGTGGCTGGGTTGTGTGCGGATTGCACTGCGAAGGTGTTTCTTCCGGTATCTGACTTCCTAGTACTCCAAGATTTATTATTTCGGAAGATTTTCTCTAGCTTTTCAGCAATCTCGGCATAAGGACACTCCCCATAAGAACCACCCGCTATCGTATCCAACACCGTTTTATTATTATCATCCTGTCCCCGATAGAAGTATTCTTTCAGTGACTCATCATCAATGCGGTAATTGGGGACACTTCTTAAGAATGAAGTGAACCTATCCCAAGAACTGCTAACTGACTCTCCCGGTAGTGCCACAAAGTTGTTCACTCTGTCTTTGTGGTTTAGTTTCTTAGAGACTGGGTAGTAACGTGCTAAGAAAGCATCCCTCAGTTGATTCCAAGTGAAGATTGAGTTATAAGGGAGCTCAGTAAACCAGATAGCAGCCTCTCCCGTCAGTGAAAGAGGAAATACTCTTAGCCCTATTACATCCATATTCAAATCGGGCCTCCCTACACAACTTTTGCACACTGCCCTTACTTTAACGATGTGGGCATGTGGATCCTCAGAAGGTAGCCGTGAAAACAAACCTCTGGCAGTGAGCATTTGCATCAGACTACTGGTTACCACAAAAGTGTGGCCGTGTGGTAGAGGAGGCAAGAAAAGTGGCCCATCAGAGTCTGCGATGTTATCATAACCCCTATAGTACTCTTGAGGGCGTGGAGCGGGGTGTTGTCCCCTTTGCTCATCTTCCCCACGATTTTCAGGTAATAACCGACCATGAGCATCAATCGAAGCTGGAATGTCCTATTTGGGATCATCATCGTTAATACCCAAGTTTCGATTTATCCTGCGTAGTGTACGCTCCAATTCATGGTCGTATGGAAACAAGGGTTCTCTTTCACTCCACGTAACTTGCATACACGGAAGTTAGACCTACAAGAGACAAAAACAACAGGAAAAAGTAAAATTAGAAAAATATTGACTAAACTTTAGTAATAAGTTTTAAGTTAATCTAAAAGCCACCTTCCCCGACAGCGGCGCCAAAATTTGATACGCTCAAACTTACTTCTCGAAAAAGAAGTAAAGCGGTCGTATCAAGTAAAGAACCCAACTAGTGAGGTTGGGGTCGATCCCACGAGGAAAATGGTTCAGACTTAACTTTATTCTATTATTACTTCTATTTAGCCAATTATTTCCCGAAAACAAATAACTACAGGTTTTTTTTTTGATTAACAACTATAATTAACTAATTCTATATAAGTAAATGACAAGTTCAAAGATTGGGTTTTTATCAAGTAATTAAAGTAACTAGGGCTTAGGTGTACCCCATAGGTTCATAACTCGGTAATTCTAACTATAACAATCCCTTCCTAATATCTTGCATGCAAAGTGATAAGTTGTGTATCCCTAAATCCTTGGTCCGGCATCTAGAGAATTTTACTCCGCACCTTGGTCCGGCTACGTGTGTTGCTTTACTAAACCTTATCTTTACCTCATATTAAGCATCATAATCGATATTTAACTAAGTTGTTACTTCGTACCAACCGACACTAGCCTATTAGATAGTATACACTAAATCTACGTTGATAATTCTTTTCCTATTATCTACCTCCTTGGTCCGACAAGTAGCATTAAGGCGAGTTCTAACGTTGGCCATCCGTTAAAAAGACTTCTAAACGAAAGAATTATCAATACATGCAAGACACTATTCTAGGATTGTTATTTTAGCTAGATTTTACCTTGTTATTTACCCATGGTTCCCACAACCCTAGTTATGGAGTTTAGTTACCCATGCTAATAATCACACAATTCATATTGATAATATAAGAATTCATGCACTTACTTTAATGAGAATGAAGTAAATCCAGAAATTCACTTGAATAATTCACAAAAACACTAACAATCGATTCCGAAAAAGTATGATCAAATACCAAAATCAAGAGTTCAATACTTAAACAAGAGAACTAAAAAATATCCAAAAGTCTAACCCCAAAAACGAGGTTTTTCGAATATTTATAATAAACAAAACCTAATAAAAGAGGGAATCTAATTAAGGAAAATCTGCCCAAAACGCGTCTGAGTCGACGACCCTTGTGACGGACCGTCGTGGCCACGACGGATCGTAGTGGCCTCCGTCGTTCCATACTTAACACAAATCTCTGCTGCTTTCTTCATCAACTCTCTGTTACCCTCGACGGACAGGTATGACAGACCTTTGCAAGCACGACGGTCCGTCGAGGTGTTCCGTTCTATAACACTTAGAAACATCTTGAAATTGGGTACTGGACTACTCTCTGACAACCACGACGAATGTGCAGGACGGACCGTCGTGGCTATGACGGTCCGTCGTAAGCTTCCGTAGTCCCACACTTGGTTAGACTTCCCCAATTTTCTTCAGCAGCTATTTTCTTCTCACTACGGCTGCCACCTACGGACCGTCACAGTCACAACGGACCGTCGTGGACTCCGTAGGTGGTCACTTCTGCAATTTCTGCTCGAATCCTCCGCGTTCTCCTTTGGACAGATTTCCTACAAATAAAGAGAAACCTACACCAAAAATCAATACAAAAAGGCTTTAGACACATACTAAACTTAAGGAAAAAGCATTAAAAGTACCGTGAAACCACGGTACATCAACTTGACTCGAAAATCGACCCCAATACCCAGTCCAAAATCCAATCTTGAATCCTGACCCGGGATCGAGCCGACATCTAGACTGGAATTAACTGCAACCCTAACCTGAGACCCGTAACCTGAGCGTTGGGTCTCAAATTAAGGTTGGTAGTTGGGTCTCGAATCGAGAAGCATGAGTCAAATTCCGGCTTAGTATCGGGAATCGATACTCGAGACTTGAGTTAAGGTGGAAAGTTGAGGTATGGGTTGGAAAAGCGTTTTGAAAAATATTTTTCTTATTTTTGAAGGTAAGTCGATTTCCTTTTGAAGCTACTTGGATTGACTTATTTTAAGTGCTTTAAAGTATTTTTGGAGTATTTGAGTAAATCAAAAAAATGCGTATAAGCATTTGATTTTAAGGTAAATTGTTAAAAAATAAGTCAAATGATCAATCCAAACATGCTCTTAATTTGGAAAACATTTTTTAAAATATTAAGTCAACCAAACATGAAAAAATGGAAATTTGCTTTATATCAAACTCAGTCATATATCCCAGCTAGTATAATAGTATTTAAAATTTATTAAAATTATAATTAAGAAATTCTACATTAACTCAAATTTTACAATTACTAAATTAGACACCCGATACTACGAGGGAAATCTTGTCATTTCATGTGCTTCACGATGATAATGATCATCAATTCACAAGTTTATGGTTGTAAATAGAAAGTTCTTTTGCATAAAGACGTGATTTCCCCTTTTTGCCAGCTTAGAAATCCACTGCTTTGACTGTAATCGTTGTATTTTTTTTGTTTATTTATCAAACTAGTAAACTTGTTTGCGCTTCACGCGGTTATAAAAAAATTAATACACATAATTTTATCAATATTATTCCTTGTATTTCTGTCACGATTCAAATCATCGTGATTGACACTCACACTATCTGTTTGATGGGAGAACCATTACTACAACACAACCTACAACTTAACGAAAAACTAGGCATTTAAAGATACACAAGTAATTTTAAATAACTAAATTATTTATTAAGGAACTAAACAAATGAACTAACACGAATGCGGAAATACAATTCCTAGAACCTGAAAGTCATTATACCAAAACTCTACTAACGACAAGTCTAAGAACAATGAGTACCACCCCAAAACCAAACAACACCTTAACAAATAGTCCGAGTCTAAAAAGAGTGGACTTAAACAAAAGAAAACTCAAGGCAGCCCGGAAAAACTAGCTCAGCCTTGAACTCGAAACGGTCACTGATCTTCTGAATGAGGTCTGTCAATAGTCGCCGAAAGATGCTCTATACTCAACAAAAATATGAGCAAGTGCAGCATCAGTACACAACCAAAGTGTACTGGTAGGATCACACGGCTATCCCAATAAGTAAAACACATGTAAGTAACCACAACATTTTAAAACAAGCATATACCAAACATATACAATATCATCATCATTCACATCAACGAACAATTTCACAATTCTCAACAAAATACAATTACATCATTTTAGAGCAACATACAGTCTCCCAATATCAATAATCATTAGATATGAACATAATCATCACAAATAGATACACCACACAATTCAATGGTCCTCTCACAGAACCCAATTCAATGGTCCTCTCATGGAACCCAAACCCAATCTGTTAGCTTGTCAGAACGTGTCAATCCAATCTCATAATTGTGCTAGAACGTGGCAACTCGATCCAATATATAGTTGTGCCGGAATGTGACAACCCAATCCAATAGTTGTGCCGAAACGTGGTAACCAGATCCAAGTTAGCTTGCCGGAACATGACAATTCGATCCTCCATCACACACCACAATCACAATTACAAGTACATCATCAAGATCATACGACAAAAGGTGATTCATGGCATACAATTAATCAATTATCCTCATTTACAATTAGGGTGATCAATAATGCAACATTCGCATACATACATGCATTATAATAAAGCAATCACAAACATATCACACCAACATGAAATCACAACCATCACCTACCTCGAATCAAAGCTTGAATCCCCTAAGGCAATTGAATCTTCCCTTTTCATATTTTTTCCCCCTTGTTCTAGGTCTACAATAATTAACATACGCAAGGATCAACAATCAAAGGTCTAATTATTCAAATTATAACAAATCCAATAACTCTAGACCAAACCCAAGTTCCTAATACCCAAATTAGGGCTTTTCCCACCATACTTCTTGGATCAAAACCCTTCCCCATTGAAAATAACGCAAGAAAATAGGTATTACGGATCGAAAAACGCATTCTGAGAGTTAAAACCTTACCTTTAGCCTCAAGAATGGTGAAAAACGGTCAATAACTCGTCTGGGCTTGCCTCCTTAGCCCTAAAAGTCCAAAAAATACCAAATATGGTCGTTAAGGGGTTTATTAGAGACTTTAAGTCGCGTATGACCCACTCCAGCGGCCAGAATCCTGCTCCAGTAGTCTCGACGGATATAAAATGTATCCATTCACAAAAAGATCATTTTTGAGATTTCTACTCGCCCGAATTCGATTTCTTAAAGTGGTACGGGTTGCTTATCGTCTTATCTATCCACTCATGTAATAAAATTCACAATTATATCTCTCATTCATTACTAGATTTCTCTACACCTTAATTCCTCCGATTTCATCCAAATCTGGACTAGGTTGAGAAATTTCAAGTTACTACCAAAAAATTTCTGGCCCCAATTCTTTCTTCATTTACTTTTCCATAACGACGAAATTAGGTCGTTATATAGAAGGAATAAAAGGTAAAAGTATTTGTAACCAATTTGAAATTATAATGCTTATTAGTAAATTCAATTAATAAAAAATAAATTCCACCGAATATCAAAATTTAATAATTATGTTATTTTTTAATAAATAAAAAGACACAAGAGAAGGTAAAAGAAAGGTTTCAATAAAATTAGTTAATAATATTAATGATAAAATAAAAAATACTTTAAATTTTTTACAAATTTTATGGCAATAAATTAAATGAGATTGATTGATAGAATAATTAACAAGAACAAGAATAGTTTATGATAATATAAGGAGGAGAGATACATATGATATTTTCTTTTAGGAAAATTGTAAAAATAGAAGGTATAATAATAAATTGTGATGTTTTAGAAGGAGGATAGATAAATAAACTCTTTTGTGTTAGAAAACTATAAAAATAGAAGTGTCACATTAAGAATTTAAGAACAAATAATAAATTATAGTATCGATGAAGAAAGAGGTAAAGTAATAGATTATAGTAACATCGAGGAGATATAAATAAGATATTTTAAATTATTATTATATATATTGCAGATCTTAAAATTTTAAAAAGAATAAAAAATTAATTGAAATAATAAATGATTATCCTGATAAAAGAGAAGAGAGTCACATTATTATTATATTCAACATATAACATATCAAAGAAATATTTGAATTTTTATGTTCATTCATATGAATAGGTTATCACATTAGAATCACTAAAAATAAAAATAACATAGTCAAGAACAATAACAATAAAAAAGAAAAAAATATAAATAAATGAACCAACATGAGATTTTTTTTAAAAAAAAGTTAAAAGTGAGAATGATAATATCTAACCTTTCTTTTACTCTAATAAATCCTTTTAATGGAAAAATCATTTTCAAACTCATTGTCAACAGACAATAATAAATTTTTGATGGTGAAAATAAAATAATATATTATGTGAGAAATTAGACTTACAATATCAAATACAAATTGAAAAGAAATTTTTATCTTACCGCATTTTTTTTGCTTTAGCCGAAAACTGATTGCCTTGAGTATTGACACATTCAACAAACCAATGGTAGTAGAATAAAATGCAAAGCAAAATCACGTCAGAAGATATAAAATATGAAGATTCAAAAAATTGAAAAAGAAAAGAACCATCAAAAAATTAAAATGATAGAACAAAGACAACAGAAGCACATAAAGACAATAATTTGCAAATCCAAACCTTGATTAGAAAAAATAAATTCAAATAATGACACTATAGGAAATAATTAACAAAATAATTTCACATCATCATTATAAGTTCAATAACAATCCAACAACAAATTGCTGATAATGAAAAATAAAGAATGCCCACTTATACTTCGATTTTCAAAGAAAACCTACATTATAGAGAAGTCTCCTTCAAATGGGGATTGTAACACATGTATATGAATATTATGTGGATTTATGGAATATGAGAAGAAAGGATTTTTTTTTATAACTGATCTCAAATTATGCTGTTTATTTCTATCTACCCTTATTAATAAATGACAGTTGGGAAAACGAACATGGCATCAAATTATTGTACAAAAGGCAAGATAATTTGTACTACAAATATGACATCAAATTGTTGTACAAAAAACAAGATTAATTTGTAATACAAATAGTACGGTTAAAATAGTAACTTCATCTACTTCTACTTTTTCTAAAGTGTGTAACGTGTACTGCATTCTGTACACGTGTTTTATGTCCAAAGAAAAGCAAATATCCCAATTCGTAGACTATATCACCTTCCGCTTTACTCTTCTTCTCTCCATTGCAATTTCAATGATAGTCATTTCTATAACTTAAATTTTACTTCAAAGTTTTCTTACTTTTACTTATCACTACAAAATTTTTAAGATTAGTATCATATGAAAAAAGGAGACACATAACGATGAAATTGTGTCGGTGGAGCATCCAAACTGGTACTCACAAATTTTTTTTCTCAATTTTACTTGTACCCATTATGATTTTTCTTACACTACTAACTTTGTTAATTTACTTGAACATAGTCAATTTGCTGAAGAAATTCTTATAGTTTATGCTTCCCTATGATTAATGGTTTCACTAAATATGAGTTTGTTAAGTAAATATTTTCTATTTGTTAGTTGACGATGGTATATATATCCCTCACTTTTCTAATGAGGTCTAAATCTCAAAGCTAAAAGATAGATTTGTCCCTTTCTGTTCCTACTATATTAACCAATTGGTCAGGCGGCTGAAAATGAAATCCTTAGAAGAACAAAAAAAACAGTGAGATTTTCTCCTTGAACATTTATATATTATTGATTGGTGTTGGTTTATTTTGTTGAAGTTAACATTAAAATTTGTATTTGTTGTTGTGTTTGGACTAGCAAAAGTCAACACCTTGGTTTACAAAATTTTTGCTCGTGTCAATACTATTATCAAGCAAATATACTCTTCTTCAAGTGTAAGAAATTCTAATGATATGATCAATTTAATTGTTAATTCATCCTTCTTAATTTTTCTACTTCAAATTTCAAGCTTTGCAAGTAATAAAATGGGTGAAGAAACACACACACACAAAAAAAACCTTATGTTTTTGACATTTTATTAGGAGCAATATCGATGACATTCATACAAATAGGAAATTTGTGTTGATCCTTATTTCTGGTGCGTGTTTGTGAATTCAATAAAACTGTAGCCTCCCTTTGTTATTTGGCCAGTTTACTTTCAACTTTGTGGTTTCACATTGATACTGAAGATTATCTACATGTTGTATCTTAAATAATTTTCAGTTGCAAAATAGATTCTAGCGTTAAGGTAACTAACTTTCTAATGGGGTTTATATGTATCATTTACATGGTATGGAGCAGCAAAGGGGGTTTGAGAGGATAGAGACAAAAATGTTACCTCTATCTCAAGTAGGTAGAAGACGCGAGCTGAGAAATGTTGTTTCCAACTACATGGTATGAAGATACAAATAAAGAATTAATTTTTAAGCTTTTAATTATCTCTACATTTTTGTGAACATTCTAACTTCTCTTTTTGCTTTCTTATTTTATATTTTGTGCTATATGTACTTATAACCCTTTCATATGGAGTGTTTATTAATATATATACACTATGCTTCATTTAAATTGATATTTTACCTCTTTGCAGTTCTCTTCTTTTGTTGCAGTGGTGTAAAGAATGTAGTCAATAGGGAAAGAAGCAAAACTATTCTGTAAGAAATATATCTTTTGGTAGAGCACATCAACTACATCTCTCAACCATGAAAGTGCACATGAATTTAATCACCTAAACTTGATTTTTTTGATTGTACTATTGAAAATATATTGATATGTCTTATAGTATAGTTATTCATTTATTAATCTCTCAGTATACGTGCTCCAATTTCTTGGATATGGAAGAAAAATGACATTAAAATGTACGATTCTATAGATTATGTGTTCATAATAGTTCAATCCTTTGAGCTATATGTTGAATTTTTAGTCCACTTACTTGGTCGATCAATGGCTGATCCTTGGAATTTATCTGACCCATAATTTTCATTTGGGTAATTTAATATCATATTTTGGTAATCTTTAATTTTTTTAGTGTATAAACAATGTTAACATAAAAATGGACCCATTTGCATATGTTTTTATCTGTGAGTTTTGAATTGGTGGCAATTGAGTGGTATCGTATATCAATATTTTGATATATACAAGACACAATAAACAGAGAACTTAATTATTATTTTTATTCTCTAAGCAGCACAACGCAGTTTCTTGCTTGAACTCTTGATTTCCCACATAGTTGGGACATATATATAAACAAGAAGCAAGTTGAAGCTTTGGATTGATTGTTAGAGGTGAACACTTAGCACATAATATAAAGAAATAATTATACAATATAACGTTGTACATTAAATGTTTATTTATAGTCATGTTAGGCCCGTGCAAAACTCGACCATCCCCATGTAGTAGTAAGAATAAATATGACATAGAATTAAGAAAATTTATAATTTAAGGTGTGCAGTTTTTAATATAACACAAATAAAGAGGAGAGGACGACAAACAAATCCTTTTTGGAAAAAAAAGGATGATAATAAAGGTAAAGAAAAGTTTTAACAAAAAAGAAAAAGGAAAGTGGCAGACATTAATAGTGAGGAGAGAGAAAGTGTAAGTGTAACTATTCTCTTCGTCCGTTATTATTTATCATGATTTTTATTTATAAAGTCAAATTTTAAAAAATTTTAATTAACATTTTAAGATGTATTTTTTCATAATAGTGATATGCAAAAAAATTGCAATTTATAATACTTTTCATATAGTTTTTAAATATCTAAATTTTTTGTTTAAAAATATCCAGTGTTTTAAAAGGAGGAGGCGTGAGGCGAGGTGTTTTATACAGTACGGGGCGTGGCGAAAATCCAGAGATACGGGGCGTAAGTCCCATGGATCTACAGGGCGTTCTCTCATTTATATTCAATTTTATAGTTTTATTACTAATTAAATTACTTTCAATGATTTTACATATAATTTTTTATGAAAAACCTATAATATATAGAAATTATATTATGATTTTTATTTGAGATAAGTATTGAAATCTATAATAAGGAAAAAAAGTATTATAATTACTATTTTAGAAATTAACCTCCCCCACCCCCCACCCCTAAAAGAAAATAATCAATAACCTTACAAGTATTATTATAGTATAAACATCACTATTTCATGATTAAAAATAAAATTACTTTCAAATAGTTAAATAAAATATGATAATTTTGAGACATTTGACAAAACCATGAAGGTCAATGATAAGTGAAAAAGTAAAATTTATCTACATATTTGTAAGAGAATGTTACGTAATATATAATTACCTTCATAGTGTTACCAAATAGTAAATATGTGATACTATAATTGTTGTTTGAGTTACTCTCAATCTTGTTATCTTTATAGATTAAAAAGTTATGTATCATTCATTTATTCAAGAATTATGAGGGTCAACAATGTTAATTAAAGGTTTTAACACATAATTTGTGTAAGATCTGTTAGGCGAGTCCCGAGCGTTGGGCGTTGGGCGTGCTTAGGGTGTACAGTCGGGCGCTTAGGGCATCTTGTAGAACTAAGTCCCACACTTGAGTCTCGAGGCGTTTTGCTAGAGCCCCTCCCCAGGGCGAGTCCCGATGCGAGTCCCAGAAGAGTCTTTTAAAACACTGAAAATATCAAATTAATGTAATCTAATTTAACTTTGAAATTTAGTCAACTTGACTTTCGAAAAGCGCAACATGACAAATAAAAATGGACGGAGAAAGTATTTTCATAAATTAAATAAAAAAATATTTAAAATTTGAGAAAAAATAAATTGAGATTCTATCCAAAGAAGCATGTCACATTAGCGTCTCCACATCCAGCTTTATACATATACTAGGGAAATTATCTGCGCTACGGGCGGTTATAAGAAATATATATTGTAAATAATATATAATATTTATATTCATGTTATTATCAAATATATAAACAATATTGATATTCTCTTCGTATGCGACATGATACATTTTTTCATCTTTTTTAAATACATAAAATTGATTTTTTTAGATCTTTTAAGTGCAAACTATTCATATATATATAGTAGAATAAATTGTTTATCATGGTAAAATAAATGAAAGTCGAAATGGTCTGGTAGACCCTTGTACTTGTATCAGTTTGTATTGTGAACCCTTCTACTTATTTATTGATCAACTGAACCCTTATACTCAGTAAAACATAATATATCAAACCCTCTGACCATTGACCAGCCTTATGTGGCATTAAAATAATTGAGTTGGCACAAAAGCGTGACTACACGCGTTAAATGGGCAAGTGAAATCACACTTGCATTAAGAAAATATTAAAATTATAAAATATTAAAAAAAAATTTTACAAAAAAAATTCTTCTCCTCCACCACTTTTCTTTTCCAGCCATTTTCCTCTTTTCAATCAACCCCTCATCCCATCCATGCTCCAAATCTCCATTTTGCCTTTTCATACCTTATTGTCATAGTTTTTCAGCAGATCCATCCCCCCATTTCATATTTTTTCGATTTCAGCAAAAAATTCAGTTTTCTCTTCAACATAAAAGGCTAATACGGAAAGAAAAGAAAAGGAAACAAAGAAAGATAACATTGTAGATCTCTTCTTTTCAAACAAGAACTTTCTGAGATTGAGTTTGAATTTCTGCACAGTCCACGTTTTCTTCCTGACAAATCGACATTAAACTTTACGTTCTAATCGATCTTCCATTTGTCTAGTTCATTTTCTCTTCTATTTATTGCTAGTGATTCCAGCCACTAATACTACTGATTTCTTGGGCATTATGTTGTTGTCAGTTGCATATTTTCAAGATTCAAGATTCAAGATTTATTTTTAAGATTTTCATTCTCAATTTCAATTAAATGGAAGAAAAAATAAGGATTGAGGTGATGGTAATGGTGGTTGTGGGTTTGGGGAGGTGGAGGTAAGTTGAATGGAAGGTGGAGGAAGGTAAGGGAAATATGAATTTTATTTGAAAGAATTATTTAACCTTTTATTTAGTATTTAAATTAATAATTTTAAAATAGTTAATAAAGATAATTATGACGTGGAATTAACTTACATGACATGGATATGACATGTCATCTATTTAATGGTGAGTGAGATACACACATGATGAGAGGGGCTTAAAAATCATTTTTTGATTGAGTCTAAGGGTTTAGTTGATAAAATATTAAGTAGAAGCATCCACAATACAAACACATACAAGTATACGAGTTTACCAGACCCTTTTGCCTAAATGAAATAGAGATCTTAGTTTGAAATAACAATATATTGTATACATATTTTTACGATCCTCTATAGAAATTCTGACTTCGTAAAGAAAATCTTTTGAAGTTCTTCATTAAGTCTATATTATTAATTTTTTATTATTTAAATATTAATAAAAATTATGAAAAAGAAACATGAAAAGTTATAACAATATTTAAGAGTAGAAATTATAAGTAAAATGAAGAGACATGAGTTATGAATTTTATTAGACGTTAATTGTATTAATAATCATATATTAATTTTATTTGTAAAAATAAATAAATAAATAAATAAATAAATAAATGTGAAAATATGTGATAGAACTACAATAGTTAAAAAAAATGATTGGTGACTGAATAAAAAATATGAATATATTTCAAACAAAAAAGAATAGTGACAAAAACAAGTTGTTACATAAAAAAAGACATCATAGAACTTAATATTTTAGTTTTCATTATTTTCTTGCAAGCATAATAAAAATGAAGCTTATTATCATCATAATTTATTTATTTTTAAAATGAGATAGTTATATAAATTGTGCTTCATAACAAAAATAATAATAATATAATAGTAAAGAACCAAATGATTAGTATTATCATAGTTAATTTACTTATACAAACTAAAGTTTAAAAACACTAGCAAAAGTAGCTACCTTACCAATACAAGTCAAAATAGCAAAACAAATTCTAGCAAAAACTAATTCCTAATTTTGCATAAAAAATTACTTTTCTTTTACTATTTTCCTTTGTAAGTAGATCTGTCATCATATTATGTACTCCATATGTCAACCCCTTCAGTATATGCTACAAATTAAATTAAAAAAATATAATTATGAATAATTAAAATATCATACCAATTGAAAGTGATTATACCAAAAGAAAGAAAGAAATCTGAACTATATGTAATATATTTGTAAATGATTTTTTCAATATATCGTATTAAAAAAAATAATCATCATCTCTTGAAATCTCACATATATTATAATCAAACTATATTATATATTTAACAAATTGACTATTAAAGAGAACAATAACATACTAACAACACATTGCTCATTATTACAATTTTTTTTTTTTAAAAATCATACTTGCTTGAAGAATAATAATACATACATAAATAAAATTTTAAGAAAGCATATCCAAATACATAAAAATAAAAAGAGACCTGAGATACTTTTTTCGGTTACAAGTTAGTTAATTCACAAATTAATATGATAAAGAAGAGAAAATATATTCCTAAATGTGAATGTGAATTTTCATGAAATTAAATATGAATTTAGATAGGCAAAATATAAAAAATGAAAAGAAAGACTTGCGAATGAAATATTTCTCACATAACATGTAAGATAATTCATAGACCAATATGATAAATAATCGAAAGAATAATATTGAATGTGAATCTCCATGAAACTAAATATGAGTTTATATAGGCAAAATACAGAAATACCATAAGACATCATAAACTTACAAAATAATTTTGGAGGTTATGAACATGAAAATTATGAGTCTTGAATATTATTAAAAATAAAAATTAAAGAGGAGTAGGTCATGGGTAATTACACCTTGTAAATAAATTAAATAATAAAGAGAAAAACACTCAAAATATAAAAATATATTATCATTTTATGATTTATGATAGAAGTGAAGCTAACAAAGAAAAAAAGAATATTGTGAAGAGTCTTTAGTATAAATGTTACTCCATTAATAAAATATTTATTTTTAATAAATTAAGTAACTTGCTTTTTTAATACAATAATTAATTTAAAAAAGAAAAAAATGCCAAAAAATTGAGAAAAAAATAAAACACAAATGAAGGCCATAGGGAAGTGCCACATCACCATATAAAATAATGTTATTATTTTCTTTTTAAAAAGGTGCTTGTTTTTTAAAAGTAAACATGTTTGATCAAATTTTTCGAGAAAAAAATAAATATATTTTGGAATAGCACAAATTGAGGAAATCCTTTCTAGTGTATTATTTATAAAATTTTATATTATATAATTCAAACATATATGGCACGTGGAATGCACATGCCAATAATTTAGTAGTATTTTATTAAGGTACTACGTATATAGTTTTTTCCTTTTTTAAGCGGGTTTCCATATTTAAAGTATCTCATTTTTTTAGTTTCATATTCGAATTATCATCAATTGTTTATTAAAATAAAATCTTAACTATCAATTGTTTGAGGTTCATGCATGAATGTTAAGGTAACTAGAAAAACTAAACAATAATCAATCGCTGAGTTTTATTTTAATAAACAAACTATGGTGATAATTCAAATAAGAAATTTACACACCTGACAATTTTGATATAAAACTTCAAAAATTGAAAAAGTTCAAATGCATTTTTTACTATCAACTCTAGGCCTTTCTAACTCTAACAAATTTTCGTGTAAGTTGCTAAACTGAAATTTGATTGGTTACAGCAAATGTTTTTGGGCACGTGCAGATTTGCTGAAGCAAATTTAAAATATCAATTTCAACTTGCATTTCTTTTTATTATTTATTGATCATATTAAAAAAAGAAACGAGTTCTACTTTTCATTATTCAAATCACAATAATTATAACATGAAACACAAATAGTCATCCATGTTGTCAAATAGACCATCAGTCATAATGATTTTATGATGGTTCAGATCACTTTTAGAAATATCATGGTGATGCTTGATGAATTAGGGATTATCAATGAAACAATGTCATGATTTGCAAACGCATTTGAATTGTAAAAGCGATTTGACAAGAAGCCTTAGAAGAATGTTAATGGTGATATCATTAGGCATTTTAAAGATCTTTGAATTAGGCAATTGATTGGTTGTGGGTAGTGTTTTGAGTTTGTGTTTTTCTTATTCTATAAGAGGGAGTATGTAAGCTCTTCTCTGTCAACATGTTTGCTTTATAATCTTGTTATTTGACGTGCTTTACTAGGATACTGATAACCATTTCACGAGTTCTGATTGTGAGAAGAAAGTTCTACTTATAATCAGAAACTCATGAAATGGTCATTATCCTCGTAAAACACATGAAATGACAAAATTGCCTTTGTGATGAAGCAAACATATTGACAGAGAAGAGCTTAGATACTCCCTCTCATAGAATAAGAAAAACTCAAACTCAAAACACTATCCAAAACCAAGCAATTGCTCAATCCAAAGATTTTCAAAATACCTAATGATATTACCATGAATATTCTTCTAAGACTTCCTGTCTAATCACTTTTACGATTCACGTTTGCAAAATTGTGACGCTTTTTCATTGAAGTTTCCCAATTCATTGAGCATTACCATGATACATCTAGAAGTGATGTAAATCATCATAAATTTTTTATGACTGGCGGTCTATGTGACAACAAGGATGACTATTTCTACTGTATAAACGATACACTTCAATATGATTTTGTTGCCTCTCTTCTTGAGCCTCCGATAACAGGAATCAATCATTTAAATAGAGCAAGTTTTATTAGTTCTTTCGATAATGGTATAATTCTTATAGTTTTTCCTTATAGTTTAATCAATTTGTGTAACCCGACCATCAAAGAATCAAAAAAAAAATTCCTAGCTCAGTCCTGAAAAAGAAAATAACTCAGAGAGAAAATTATTTCATATTATTCAGGAAATATTATTTCTAGATCAGACACAAAATTATGATTTATTGAATTGTAAATCATAAATTCAATTCCATATCTCAACAACACCAAGTCTCCATTTTTGGTAAATTTCACAGGATCCAACAACACTCATAATAATTTGTATAGTTTATTAATTCAATCATAATCTTACTCCATGATGCATTCTTTTCCATATACCAAACTTCAAAATATAAAACCGAGTCTTCACGCAAGTTAGTCAAATAAAGATTTTCTTTTACAACATACAATTGTGGATCGTCCCCAAATTTAATTCTATCTGGAAATAATAATGTCTAACGATTTTAAAAAAAAAATTAGACAAAGGATTTTTTTGATTCTCTAGTAGTTGGATTCCATAAAGTAACTTCATCATAAAGGAAAAATAAAAGTATTATGTCATTGCAAGAATTAATACATATCCTACTAAATTGATCATAGTTGATTTTAGGGATTACCTCAACAAGAAAAACAACGGAATCATGTTGAAGTAGAGCGTCTACGAAGTACTAGTAATGATCATCCTTCTTGCAAAACAAATACACCAAGAATTTTTGTCTATTTATCACTTTTGCATAGATCGTGGTGAAGATGGGTTGACCATATTTAATTAAAGAACACCCTGGTTTGCGAACGTGTTCGAATCTTAAAAGTGATTTCATAAGAAGTTTAGTAGTACATATGATGATAACATGGGGAATAATATTGTTTTATGTTTTTTGATATGTATTGCTGCTGCTTGTTGCTAGAGTTGAATTTTATATAAGATGGAAAAAATAGCTAGGGTTAGGGTTTAATATAAGATGTGCCATCAGTTTTTGGACCATATTGACATCCCTAATTGTGAATAAATTTAGCCCAAACTTTCATAAACAACAATAATTTGAGGCTCAATTATCAGATATAACAATAGTTTGACAAGTACAATTTATAGATATTATTTTAGAGTGGTATTTGTTCACACTATATTTGATGTATCTGTTCATTCAATCTAGTTATATTAACATATAAAATTTCACTGACTACTTTGTGTTTTGTTCGCTTGGCCTAGTTATATTCGTATGTATATAAACTAATAATACAAACAAAAGAAACAAATGAGTATATACAAGGATAAATACACTCAACAAAAAAATCGCATAAATCAACAAAATTTACAAAAAAGAATAGACATATGTATCAAGAAGTTTACATATAATACCTAACTTAAGTATTATAATAGAAGGAAGTAAGAAAGTGAGGGTAAAATCAAATTATACAGAAAAACAATGAAGAAAGAAATTCATACAAGAAATCTATAGGGACAGTTTATAGAATATATTTTGGTTGTGTTTTTTCACACTTAAATTTATAGGCCTAGTTTATAGAATATATTACACTAGTGTGAAAGAAATGGTTAATATTAATCATATCAGACTCAGCTACACTATCATGAAGATCAATTGAAAACATAGCCTGTTTGATCTCTGCAACATATGGTATAGCCTCAAAGGTTTGTTATCTTTCTTCAAAATAGCAGATTATTGTCGTGATAGATCTGTACCAAGCATTCATTTCCATAAATCATAACGAAAATAACAATCCCCCGATAGAGGGACAAAAATAGAGTGGTTGTCGTAAAAGGTATACATACATTCATAAGTCTATATCGAATATATATCTTCCATTCAATTTGCAGCACATACTTTACAATGTAGCAATAATATGAGAAGCCTCAAAACAATGAAGAATTATATAACAATTGTTTTCAAATGTAGTATAAAAACGACTAAGGTTTATCAACAAAAAAATAGTATACCTATGTTGTGCCACACTACGCCTCCAACCTCTTAACATTGTAGCAAAGGCAACACGATTCACTCCCAATGTGAAAGCACCCATACGAAGATTGCAGTTGTGTGACTAACACATGTTCTTCAGGTTATGGAAGGATTTCGTCATGTACTTCTCAAGCTCTATGTTGAACTTCTCCTCATTCCACATAAAACCTTGAATATTGTACACATGAGACGCAATATTAACAACTCAATTGCATTGCACGTCCAATCCCGAGACAAAAAATAACTAAAGTATAGCCATTTGGAAGCAGTGCAGAAGAAATTGACTCCGAAAATATCACCTAGATAGTTAAATTATCTAATCTAATACCAGTCTTGAATTAAATTGTTCGATAATTTATTATCAATATTGTCAAAACTTGGAAGCTGACACCCATTAACTTTCTATCTTGAGTAAATAGCGTCAAGCTAGATACACCCAATGTAATAAAAACATATGTAGATATCGAATATTACCTTAACCCACTCAAAATAATTGACAGTAACACCTCCAGCATTGGCGTAAATGTCGGGAAGTATTACAACTCCTTTCTTGCACAAAATCTGCATAAGGTAGCTATCTATCATCAAAATATGGTAATGCTGGTAGTGAAATGACTAGAAAACCTGAAAGAGACGTACAATACCTCATCAGCTTCGGGATCAGTAGGATGATTTGCTGCTTCTGTTATGAACATGTCCTTGATATGATCAACTTTTTCTCTTCAGTGAAAAACAGAATGCACAAATGAGATGAATTATCCAACACATGATTTGGAGTTGACAACGGTAGTGTTTGCTCTTAATATATGGCGGCATTACCTCTATGGTGTTAAGTGTGAGGTGTTTATGGATCATCATAGTTTGCATCTTGTGTTCACTTAAGAGGATCTGAATTTTGAGACAATGAAGGTGGATGTAGCTACTCAAGGATTATGACATCACATTTCAATACCATCCACAATAAGGCTAATGTAGTGGCAGGCGCTTTGAGTCGAAAGTCGATAAGTATGGGTAGTTTATCTTGCTTAAGTGTAACTAGATGACCTTTGGCTAAGGAAATTCAGACCTTGGAGTCTAAATTCATGCAATTAGGCATCTAAAAAATGGTAGGGTGTTAACTACCATTGAAGTAATGGCTACGTTTATGGAAGAGATCAAGGCCAAACAATTTGAGAATGAAAATTTGAATGAATGATTTCGCGTTTCAGGACACTTCATCCAATACTAAGTGCCAACGATTGTTAGTCAGTAATATAACCCAACTCAGTGAGTTGGGGTCGAATCCCATAGGGAGTGGTGTTTCAGAATCAATAGCCAAGTACAAATATGTTCAAGTCCACCATAGGAATACACATTTATGAATAAAAATATAATTCAAGTTTGGGGTGACACAAATGTCTAATAATTGGGGGATTTGACGTCAATTATCAACTACAACAACAAATAACACGAAAATAACAATATCGAGACAAGTTCTTGGGATGAGATTAAATTATAGGCTAAAGTAGACAAATGGGTTATTGTAATTAATATTAAATAACTGTAAATAAGTGAATAAGCTAGACTTTGGTGGAGATAAACTTTCTCTAGAACAATGTACCCTGAATCAAGTTGGTTTTTCTCGAACACCAACAAGCAACAATTAATAACAACCTACGCTTTAGTCCATTCACTCTCTCTAGATAAATGTGTGAAAAAAGTGTTTAGGATTCACTCTCTTGAGCTGAACCCATGACAAACCAATGCCCACATACCATCAATTCAGTAACCTTGGTTTTGAAACCTCTCTTTCTCGCAATCCCAAAACACTAACGTAGAGTTGCATTTGCAACTACAACCCTTTAAATAAAACAAAAATTACTGATTGGAATCACTTTTTAAACAATATTTAAACTATCAATTAACAATATCCAGATGCTAAATAAACCCATAATCACATAATCACACCCCAAGAATTGGGGTTTTAGATAGACATCTTCAAAAAGATAGAAATCGTTACCAAATTATGTTTCCATGAACTGGATAAAATTAGTTTCGTCTTTACAAAGGTCAAGGTTGAAGAATCTTCAAGACCTACTTCCAATTTCTCAAAATTGAAAATCTTCAAATGTTCAAAGCTAAGGAAAGTATTCTCTCAATACCCTCAGTTCTAAACTCTCTAAACTTTAAAATTGATATTAATGAAAACTAGATGCTAAATTAAACATTCAAAAATGTATCTATAGTCGCCAAAAATATGCTTCAAAGGAATATTTGGTGCAGTAAGTCGAGATCACCGAACTACTCGACGATCCACCCTTTGGTCAATTCCATCACCTTTTTTCTTTGGCCTTCAGCATCCTTGAGTTCTGTAACTTTGGGTGATCTAACACTGCATCGCAGAATCGTTGGGTGACACGCCGACTGGTCTTTTCGCTCACCGACTTGATTTTCTCCTTAAGAGCCTGGCACACTTGAACTCTGGGCGATATCATGGCCAAACGATGACTCGGCCAATGGGTTAGGCGATCATCCGACCTTATTTTCTTTGTTCTTTCAGCTGCTTTGTTCCTTTTTGCTCATCAGTGTCCATGCTTTTTTCCTCAATACAAATACCAAAAAATCAAGGATTTACGTTAGTTAATTGCACAAAATACGCATTTGAGGACACTAAATCTATTAAAATAAAGCCCGAAAAGAGTCCAAATCATGGACTCGTCAACACCTCCAACTTAAACTTTTTCTTGTCTTCAAGTAAAACTCAAGTTAAACAGTTTAAAAAGGATGTCTCAAATAGTGTACTCTAAGATTCAAGTTGTGACTCACCATTACCATAAATTTTCAAGATCACAATACTTGCTTCAAATGCAATTTCAAGCTCAACAAAGGTGCTCAAATGCCCTCACACAAAGAATGATTCCATATACACACAATGGTTCAATAATTTAAAGCTCTGGAATTACAATCAACACTCACACTTACAAAGATGAACACAATGCATGACTTCACACATAGATTTGCCCTTATTTTCCAACCGACATTGGTTTCAGCTCACTCAAGATCAAAAATGTCATTTCAAGGCTTGTAAAGTGTCTGAGTGTAATGGTATGATCATTGTAACATTTCAAAATCCCAAAACCATGTGGTAAGACTTAAAACAGGCTCCTTAAGGTCTAAACCATTGTTCCTAGCCAAATTAGGCGTACATGGAGTCATTGAGGTATTTTAGAACCAAAACGTTCAAGAATGTCCATGACGTCCGGAAAGTTGGTTCATGAAAGGTCTAGAGTGTCCTTTTAGTTTGACCAAGTTAAAAAGTCGGAATTTAGTAAAAGTTTGTAACAATAGGTGTAACACATAGTGCTGGATGGTTTCATGGTGGAAACGTCAGGGTACGACTCTCCGAGGATCAACCAAGAGCCCTCGAGGAGGACCCTCGTGGCAGTGTGCCTCGACGGATGCCATGACGAGGCGTCATGGGCACGACGGGGCGTCGAGGCCATCGTCGTGTCACCCTTAGTCTCCTGGTCAGGAACCCTCGCCTGCACAGTTTCTGACCGAGACGACAGACGTGCAGGACGGAGGGAGGACAGTCCGTCACGCCCACGACGACCCGTCGACGTGGAGTCATCGTGGAGGGCCTGTAATGTTTTCGGAAATTAGCCTTTTAGTTCAATTATTTTATTAAGTTTATTAGGGGTATTAGGGGGTTAAGGGAAGACTAATTAAGTGACTTAATCCCCCACTATAAATACCCCAACCCTCATTAGCCTAAACACAATTCTCTAAACAAACTCTATTCCTTCTCTCTACTTTCTCTCTCTATTGGAAGACTCCATTGGAGGATAGCTTGGGAGGATCATTGGGGGCTGGTGTAGCACGAAATCACCATCAAAATGTTATCAAACCTTAAGGTATGGGATCTAATTCACCTTTGAGATTCTTTCCTCAAAGGGCTCCTTCAAAGATTTTCCAAAAGTTGAGTTTCATATGGGTTTCATTCAATTTCGAATTGGATTATATGAATTGAGTTGTTTATGTATTCTTTGGGTAATAATAAATAGATTATCACGTATTGTAACTTGATTATGATGAATTGATGTAGTTTGGTCTAGATTGTAGATGATGACCCTTAACCCTAGGTATGAGATTGATGTGAATTTGGGTTGGGTTGATGTAATTGATCTAATTATTGTTTAAATCATCTTTAATGATTGTTATTACATTGATCATGCATCTATTGTGATGAATTGAAGTCTTTCATGCTAATTCTTGAAGTATTGAATTTAGGGTAAGATGATAGACTTAGATATCATGTCATCAAGCTTTGATTTAGAATTGAATTATGGCGTAATGAATCTTCTAAAGTAGTTCTTATATTGATTGTTGAATTACATTAATGTGATGACCCAAATTGGGTTAGTGTATGGGTTGATGGTAAGGCCCTTTTATTGGGGAACTATGGAGGAGTATTGGTAAGTCTTGATTCTCCTAATCCTTACTTCAAGTTGTGATTAATTGTCATCAAGTGATAATGTTGTGTTGAAGTATACCTTGTTTAAGGTGATAGGTCGATATGATGATTGAATTGTAATGTTTTAGGGTTGGTTGTGAGGTTGCCTAGGAGTACATGTTATAGGGTCATTGTTATGTAAAAATGTGCCCTATTGTGATGAGATGTGCAAGGGTTAACTTCACCTATATGAATTGTGAATGAACGGACTATTTCTTATACAATTCTTATTGAGCTATGATGATGAATATACTAGGACTAGAACCTATTATCTAAGCTAATTTAGAAGATTAATAAAGTCTTAAAGACTTCTCTAAATGGGGACTTAGCTAGCACCGAGTGAACTTGACAATGGGAGGTGATGACTTATCCATGAAAGTAAAGATTCATCCTAAAATTGCCCATATAATGATAAATACCTTGTTTATGGGACATGTCATTTAAGGGATTCCCATGAGGAGCGGCCCACTTTACCTAATGGTATGAATAGGGATATCTACCTCTTAGTTCTTGAACTATGTTGCCACAATAGGATACTAGCTAGTGGATCCACCTAGATAGCTACGTTTATGTTAGGTTCTACCTTGGCCGGTAGACCACTTTCCATCGGTGTAAGGTTTCATGACGCCGGATTCCACATTAGCTCATGTGGTCTATGTCGGTTAAGGCAAGGTTTCCCTAAACTAAAATGAATAAATAAGATATAGACTAATCGAAGTAACTTGAGGGGTTTGGCTATAGCTTAGATAGAGGTATGAGACTCTACCTACGCCTTGCACTAGTTTGCCTTGATAGGAGCTTTGAGAGGTCAATATTATGTATGTAAAGTAGTGATATAATGCAAATGACTTTGTATATTGAATAACATGCTTATGAGTATAAAGTTGTTGCTTTTGATTGAAGAAGAATGTTTCATGAAATGGGAGAGTATGTTAGGTAATGTAAATTGCTAATTGTAGTCTTGGTAGGTTACTTGATTAAGTAAGTGTCATGGGAATTTACTCGATCATTGCACTTGTGTCTTTATGAAGATTATAGATAGTATGCTTTGCTTTGCTATGTTTCAATTGTATACATGTCTTATAATGATTTTTCTTAAATGTCCTTTTCTACGTATATTTGATTGGTAAGTGTATATATGGTTCCATACTTAGTACATGTGGAGTACTAACCCCATTTCTTTCCCTTTTCCCAAACATTTTAGGTTCGGGTCGTTGAACTTGCTCTGAATTGCTGGAAAGGAAGACTTGGATATCTTACCATCCAAGTGGTAGGTCCTCATTCTCTCGAGGGCGTTGCCGACATCTTACTCTTATGTTACTTAGTTACTATAATTCTTTATTGAATCTATTACTCGTTTGAGACGATGTTGTATATAGCCTATATGTGGCTTCTTGTATTGATGTAGGGCTATGCCCAAGATTTATTGTCCTTGATAGATGGTTTATGAGATGATACGGCTTTTATGACTATTACTTCTCTATTTATAAATGTGTGAAATAAAAGTAAAAGACTATGTAATCTTCCTATACGAACAAGTCTATGTATACTTGATATAAATATGACTATGTGTATATAGAGGTCTATGTAAACCTCCGAGTAGTTATAGATAAAAAGTTTTAAATTCCTTCATATTTTTAATCGATGCATGCCATGACAAAATGCTAAGAGGCTTGTCTTAGTCCTCACAGAGGACGACGCCGGCGGTTACATCTGGGGGGTAAACCCAGATGTGATAAACTTCGTATCAGAGCATGAGGTTGAATATCCTCGATGTTAACATCTCTCTCAACCACATTATATAGGTTTGTATTCATAATTGTGAAGCGCGTCATACTTATGAATAGGAACTTATTTGATGCTTAGGAATCACTCTCATTGTTGGAAATCCATATCGTGCCTCTAGAATGTACTTCATACATGCTTTCACCTAAACCTTGTGTTTTGGTTATAGGAGATGAATACTAGAAGGAATGCAGCCAGAAGACTTGAGGAGGAGATTACTGCTGCGGGAATCCCTCTCCGTGATGATCCAGTTCTTCCTCTTGAAGATATTGTTGCAGATGATCAGGCTCCAGTTGACCCTCCACCTATGACAGAGGCTCAGATAAGAGCTATTCTTGCTCAAATGGCTCAAGCCATGACTACTCAAGCTCAAGCCGCAACGGTGCAAGCCCAAGCTATGACGGCCCAAGCCAATAGGGATATTGCACCTAGGGTCCATGAGCAAACTATGGCTTCCCGACTTAGGGACTTTACCCGAATGAATCCTCCTATCTTCTATGGGTCTAAGGTTGATGAAGATCCTCAAGAATTTATTGATGATGTTTACAAGATTTTGTGTGCTATGGGGTTGTCTTCTAGTGAGAATGCCGAGTTGGCCTCATACCAACTCAAGGATGTGGCTCAGACATGGCATGTGCAATGGAAAAATAATAGGCCACTTCAAGGTGGGCCAGTGACTTGGGAGATCTTCAAGAGGGCTTTCCTTGATCGATTCTTCCCTAGAGAGATGAGAGAATCTAAGGTGGTGGAATTCATCAACCTCCGCCAAGGAGGTATGAGTGTTCATGATTACTCTTTGAAGTTCATTCAATTGGCCAAATATGCTCCTTCCTTGGTCTCCGATCCTAGAGACGAGATGAGTCAATTTGTGACGGGTGTGTCAGATGACTTGCAAGAAGAATGTCATTCGGATATGCTTCATGATAACATGAATATTGGTCGTCTTATGGTGCATGCACAAAGGGTAGAGGAGGCTAGAGCAAAAAGGAAGGATAAAAATTCAAGAAGGGCAAGGTCTTTTGAGAGTGGAACTACTAAAGACAGGTTTGGAATTCAAGACAAGCCTAGATTCAAGAAGAGGTTCTCAAATCAAGTTCCATCCAAATTTCCCAAGACTAGGGATTCTAAAGCCCCTAGGCCAAAAGTTGCAAAAGGGAAGGGTGGAAACTCATTTAATGAGAAGCCTACTTGTGTTAAGTGTGGAAAGGAACATTTTGGTGAATGCTTGATTGGAACGGGGAATTGCTTCAGTTGTGGGAAGAGTGGTCACAAAGCTATGGACTGCCCTAATATAAGAAACCGAGAAAAGAATGCGCAGAAACAAGCAAGTGAGGCTCCTAAGAAGAACCGTTTTTATGCTCTTCGTTCGAGAGATGATCAAGAGGCTTCTCCCGATGTGGTGACTGGTATGTTACAAATCGTTGCTATTGATGTGTATGATTTGCTTGATCCGGGTGGTACTTTGTCTTTCGTTACTCCCTTAGTAGCTAAAAAGTTCGATACTTTACCCGATGTTTTGCATGAACCTATTTTGGTGTCTAGTGTGGGTGAGTCAGTTGTAGCAAAAAGAGTCTACCGAAATTGTCCTATCTCTATGTCCCATAGAGTTTCTCATGTAGATCTAGTTGAACTAGACATGTATGATTTTGATGTCATTTTGGGTATGGATTGGTTGCATACTAGCTTCGCTTCTATTGATTGTAAAACTAGAGTTGTGAGGTTTAGTTTCCCAAATGAACCCGTTTTTGAGTGGAAGGGTGGAAATTCTCTTCCTAGAGGTCGTTTCATATCATGTCTAAAAGCGTGTAAAATGATCTCAAAGGGGTGTCTTTATCATATTGTGAGATTCCAAGAAGTTGATTCTGAAATTCCTCCTATTGAGTCGGTCCCCGTGGTGAGTGAATTTATGGAGGTTTTTCCCAATGACCTTCCGGGCATTCCTCCCGAACGGGAAATCGATTTTGGTATCGATTTGCTACCAGAAACAAACCCTATCTCTATTCCTCCTTATAAAATGGCTCCGGCCGAATTGAAGGAGTTGAAGGCACAACTTAAAGATTTGCTAGACAAGGGCTTTATAAGGCCTAGAATTTCTCCATGGGGTGCTCCGGTATTATTCGTAAAAAAGAAGGATGGGTCCTTGAGAATGTGAATTGACTATCGCCAACTCAACAAGGTTACTATCAAGAACAAATATCCTCTTCCGCGGATTGATGATTTATTTGACCAACTCCAAGGGGCGAGTTACTTCTCCAAAATTGACTTGAGGTCAGGGTATCACCAGCTTAGGGTGAGAAATGAAGATATTCCAAAGACGGCCTTTCGGACTCGGTATGGGCATTATGAGTTCGTGGTTATGTCCTTTGGTCTCACAAATGCCCCGGCGGCGTTTATGGACCTAATGAATAGAGTGTTTCGAAGTTACCTTGATTCGTTCGTTATTGTATTTATCGATGATATCTTGGTGTATTCGAAGAATAAGGATGATCACATGGGTCATCTAAGGGCGGTATTGCAAACCCTTAGGGAGCATAAATTGTTCGCCAAGTATAGCAAGTGTTAGTTTTGGTTGAGGTCGGTCGCGTTTCTTGGGCACATCATCTCTAGTGAGGGAGTTGAGGTAGACCCAAGGAAAACTGATGCGGTGAGAAATTGGCCTAGACCCTTGAACCCGACAGACATTAGGAGTTTCTTGGGCCTAGCAGGCTATTATCGAAGGTTTGTAGAAGGTTTTTCATCCATTGCATCTCCTTTGACTTTATTGACTCAAAAGGGTAAAAAGTTTGAGTGGTCGGAGGCCTGCGAGAAGAGTTTCCAATTATTGAAAGAAAGGCTTACTTCTGCTCCGGTGTTAACTTTACCGGAAGGTTCTAAGGGGTTCGTTGTGTATTGTGATGCGTCCCGTATAGGTTTGGGGTGTGTATTTATGCAAAACGGGAAGGTGATTGCCTATGCTTCACGACAACTTAAGGTGCATGAGAGAAATTACCCCACTCGGTATGGGCATTATGAGTTCGTGGTTATGTCCTTTGGTCTCACAAATGCCCCGGCGGCGTTTATGGACCTAATGAATAGAGTGTTTCGAAGTTACCTTGATTCGTTCGTTATTGTATTTATCGATGATATCTTGGTGTATTCGAAGAATAAGGATGATCACATGGGTCATCTAAGGGCGGTATTGCAAACCCTTAGGGAGCATAAATTGTTCGCCAAGTATAGCAAGTGTTAGTTTTGGTTGAGGTCGGTCGCGTTTCTTGGGCACATCATCTCTAGTGAGGGAGTTGAGGTAGACCCAAGGAAAACTGATGCGGTGAGAAATTGGCCTAGACCCTTGAACCCGACAGACATTAGGAGTTTCTTGGGCCTAGCAGGCTATTATCGAAGGTTTGTAGAAGGTTTTTCATCCATTGCATCTCCTTTGACTTTATTGACTCAAAAGGGTAAAAAGTTTGAGTGGTCGGAGGCCTGCGAGAAGAGTTTCCAATTATTGAAAGAAAGGCTTACTTCTGCTCCGGTGTTAACTTTACCGGAAGGTTCTAAGGGGTTCGTTGTGTATTGTGATGCGTCCCGTATAGGTTTGGGGTGTGTGCTTATGCAAAACGGGAAGGTGATTTCCTATGCTTCACGACAACTTAAGGTGCATGAGAGAAATTACCCCACTCATGACCTTGAATTAGCGGCTGTAGTGTTTGCTTTAAAAATGTGGAGACATTACTTGTATAGTGTTCATGTGGATGTTTTCACCGATTATAAGAGTCTTCAATATGTGTTTACTCAAAAAGAGTTGAATCTCTGACAAAGAAGGTGGTTAGAATTGTTGAAAGATTATGATATGAGTGTCCTATATCACCCCGACAAGGCCAATGTGGTGGCGGATGCTCTAAGCCGTATGACTATGGGTAGTGTTTCTCATTTTGATGAAGACAAGAAAAATCTAGTGAAAGATGTTCATTGTTTGACTAGATTAGGAGTGCGGTTGGAGAGTTCTCTAAATGGAGGTGCCACGGTTTATCATAGCTCGGAATCATCATTAGTGGTTGAGGTGAAGTCCAAACAACACCTTGATCAACTATTGATGGAGTTGAAGGAATCGGTTCTTGGCAAGATGAATGAGTCTTTCTCCTTAGGAGGGGATGGTGTGTTGAGGTACCAAGGGAGGTTATGTGTTCCTGATGTTGATGGATTGAGGGGTCGGATCCTTGAGGAAGCCCATGGATCCCACTATTCCATCCATCCGGGTTCTACTAAGATGTATCATGACTTCGAGAAATATATTGGTGGGAAGGTTCGAAGAAGGACATAGCGGAATTTGTTGCTAAGTGTCCAAATTGCCAACAAGTGAAGGCGGAACATCAAAAGCCGGGTGGCTTACTGCAAGAGATCCAAATTCCTACTTGGAAGTGGGAAGACATTAATATGGACTTTGTGGTAGGGTTGCCTCAGACTCAAAAGTCTTATGATTCTATATGGGTAATTGTTGATAGATTGACTAAGTCCGCTCATTTTATTCCCGTCAAATCCACGTATTCGGCGGAGGATTATGCGAAGATCTTCATAGAAGAGATTGTGTGTCGCCATGGTATTCCGTTATCCATCATTTCGGATCGGGGTGCACAATTCACATCTAGATTTTGGAAGTCTTTTCAAGAAGGGTTGGGTACTAAAGTGAAATTGAGTACCGCCTTTCATCCTCAAACGGATGGTCAAGCGGAACGCACGATTCAAACCCTTGAGGATATGCTTAGAGCTTGCATCATTGATTTTAAGGGAAGTTGGTATAAGCACTTGCCGTTGGTGGAGTTCGCGTATAATAATAGTTTTCATTCGTCCATCTCCATGGCCCCCTATGAAGCCTTGTATGGTAGGAGGTGTAGGTCTCCTAGAGGATGGTTTGAAGTTGGTGAACCATCGATCTTTGGTCCCGACTTGATCTATAAGACTTTGGAGAATGTGCATATCAAAGGAATAGGTTGCCGACAGCCTATAGTCGACAAAAGTCCTACGCCGACAATAGGAGAAGAGATTTGGAGTTTGAAGAGGGTGACAAGGTGTATTTAAAAATCTCACCTATGAAAGGGGTGGTAAGATTTGGCAAGAAAGGGAAGTTGACGTTACGTGGGTCCTTATGAGATTTTGGAAAGGGTTGGTAAAGTTGCTTATCACTTAAAACTACCTAACGATTTAGCTTCGGTTCATCCGTTTTTTCATGTCTCTATGTTGAAGAAGTGTGTCGGGGATCCCGAGTCTATTCTTACGATTGAAGGTCTTGGAGTCAAGGATAATCTCTCTTATGAGGAGGCTCCGGTTCGGATCCTGGATAGGCAAGTGAAAAGGTTGAGGAACAAAGAGGTGGTTTCCGTAAAAGTGTTATGGAAGAACCACCTAGTTGAGGGTGCAACATGGGAGGCTAAGGCCGACATGAAAACCCGTTATCCTCATCTTTTTGATGTTTAAGGTTAGTCATTCTTTCTAATGATATAATTGTGTTAGATATTGTGAATCTTTGATGCTTTGGTGAATTTCTTCAAAAATCTTAGTTTTTGAGGCTTCACAATGAAGTCACTGTAAGGTGGCCTTAAGCAATAACTTGAAATTTGTCTTACTTCTTGCATATTTGAGTCAAGTCGTGTATTGTGATATAGTGAATCCTTGTGGATTTTATATTAAGCATATTGATAAGATGAACTTTGTGCTAATTGACTTGTGTATCAAATGATTGAGCTCATGTGTGTTGTGAGTAGAAAGTATCTCATGAGGAAACTTTGAGCTTATGTATGATAAATTGATGTTTTGAAGTGTTTTTATTGAAATAATATGATTCATGCTAATTGAATATTGTGAATTGGTTGAGCTGCTAGTCTTGAGTCTATTCTCTCATTTAAAGAGTGTTTAGTGTCATTCGGGGACGAATGTTCCTAAGGGGAGGATAATGTAACATTTCAAAATCCCAAAACCATGTGGTAAGACTTAAAACAGGCTCCTTAAGGTCTAAACCATTGTTCCTAGCCAAATTAGGCATATATGGAGTCATTGAGGTGTTTTAGAACCAAAACGTTCAAGAATGTCCATGACGTCCGGAAAGTTGGTTCATGTAAGGTCTAGAGTGTCCTTTTAGTTTGACCAAGTTAAAGAGTCGGAATTTAGTAAAAGTTTGTAACAATAGGTGTAACACATAGTGTGGGATGGTTTCATGGTGGAAACGTCAGGGTATGACTCCCCGAGGATCAACCAAGAGCCCTCGAGGAGGACCCTCGTGGCAGTGTGCCTCGACGGATGCCATGACGAGGCGTCATGGGCACGACGGGGCGTCGAGGCCACCGTCGTGTCACCCTTAGTCTCCTGGTCAGGAACCCTCGCCTGCACAGTTTCTGACCGAGACGACGGACATGCAGGACGGAGGGAGGACAGTCCGTCACGCCCACAACGGCCCGTCGACGTGGAGTCGTCGTGGAGGGCCTGTAATGTTTTCGGAAATTAGCCTTTCAGTTCAATTATTTTATTAAGTGTCTTAGGGGTAATTAGGGGGTTAAGGGAAGACTAATTAAGTGACTTAAGCCCCCACTATAAATACCCCAACCCTCATTAGCCTAAACACAATTCTCTAAACAAACTCTCTTCCTTCTCTCTACTTTCTCTCTCTATTGGAAGACTCCATTGGAGGATAGCTTGGGAGGATCATTGGGGTCTGGTTTAGCACGAAATCACCATCAAAACGTCATCAAACCTTAAGGTATGGGATCTAATTCACCTTTGAGATTCTTTCCTCAAAGGGCTCCTTCAAAGATTTTCCAAAAGTTGAGTTTCATATGGGTTTCATTCAATTTCAAATTGGATTATATAAATTGAGTTGTTTATGTATTCTTTGGGTTATAATAAATATATTATCATGTATTGTAACTTGATTATGATGAATTAATGTAGTTTGGTCTAGATTGTAGATGGTGACCCTTAACCCTAGGTATGAGATTGATGTGAATTTGGGTTGGGTTGATGTAATTGATCTAATTATTGTTTAAATCATCTTTAATGATTGTTATTACATTGATCATGCATCTATTGTGATGAATTGAAGTCTTTCATGCTAATTCTTGAAGTATTGAATTTAGGGTAAGATGATAGACTTAGATATCATGTCATCAAGCTTTGATTTAGAATTGAATTATGGCGTAATGAATCTTCTAAAGTGGTTCTTATATTGATTGTTGAATTACATTGATGTGATAACCCAAATTGGGTTAGTCTATGGGTTGATGGTAAGGCCCTTTTATTGGGGAACTATGGAGGAGTATTGGTAAGTCTTGATTCTCCTAATCCTTACTTCAAGTTGTGATTAATCGTCATTAAGTGATAATGTTGTGTTGAAGTATACCTTGTTTAAGGTGATAGGTTGATATGATGATTGAATTGTAATGTTTTAGGGTTGGTTGTGAGGTTGCCTAGGAGTACATGTTATAGGGTCATTGTTATGTAAAAATGTGCCCTATTGTGATGAGATGTGCAAGGGTTAACTTCACCTATATGAATTGTGAATGAAAGGACTATTTCTTATACAATTCTTATTGAGCTATGATGATGAATATACTAGGGCTAGAACCTATTATCTAAACTAATTGAGAAGATTAATAAAGTATTAAAGACTTCTCTAAATGGGGACTCAGCTTAGCACCGAGTGAACTTGACAATGAGAGGTGATGACTTATCAATGAAATGAAAGATTCATCCTAAAGTTGCCCATATAATGATAAATACCTTGTTTATGGGACATGTCATTTAAGGGATTCCCATGAGGAGCGGCCCACTTTACCTAATGGTATGAATAGGGATATCTACCTCTTAGTTCTTGAACTATGTTGCCACCATAGGATACTAGCTAGTGGATCCACCTAGATAGCTACGTTTATGTTAGGTTCTACGTTGGCCGGTAGATCACCTTCCATCGGTGTAAGGTTTCATGACGCCGGATTCCACATTAGCTCATGTGGTCTATGTCGGTTAAGGCAAGGTTTCCCTAAACTAAAATGAATAAATAAGATATCGACTAATCGAAGTAACTTGAGGGGTTTGGCTATAGCTTAGGTAAGGTATGGGACTCTACCTACGCCTTGCACTAGTTTGCCTTGATAGGAGCTTTGAGAGGTCAATATTATGTATGTAAAGTAGTGATATAATGCAAATGACTTTGTATATTGAATAACATTCTTATGAGTATAAAGTTGTTGCTTTTGGTTTAAGAAGAACGTTTTATGAAATGGGAGAGTATGTTAGGTAAGGTAAATTGCTAATTGTAGTCTTGGTAGGTTACTTGATTAAGTAAGAGTCATGGGAATTTACTCGATCATTGTACTTGTGACTTTATGAAGATTATAGATAGTATGCTTTGCTTTGCTATGTTTCAATTGTATAAATGTTTTGTAATGATTTTTCTTAAATGTCCTTTTCTACGTATATTTGATTGGTAAGTGTATATATGGTTCCATACTTAGTACATGTGGAGTACTAACCCCATTTCTTTCCCTTTTCCCAAACATTTTAGGTTCGGGTCGTTGAACTTGCTCTGAATTGCTGGAAAGGAAGACTTGGATATCTTACCATCCAAGTGGTAGGTCCTCATTCTCCCGAGGGCATTGCCGACATCTTACTCTTTTGTTACTTAGTTACTATAATTCTGTATTGACTCTATTACTCGTTTGAGACGATGTTGTATATAGCCTATATGTGGCTTCTTGTATTGAGGTAGGGCTATGCCCAAGATTTATTGTCCTTGATAGATGGTTTATGAGATGAGACGGCTTTTATGACTATTACTTCTCTATTTATAAATGTGTGAAATAAAAGTAGAAGACTATATAATCTTCCTATACGAACAAGTCTATGTATACTTGATATAAATATGACTATGTGTATGTAGAGGTCTATGTAAACCTCCGAGTAGTTATAGATAAAAAGTTTTAAATTCCTTCATATTTTTAATCGATGAATGCCATGACAAAATGCTAAGAGGCTTGTCTTAGTCCTCACAGAGGACGACGACGCCGGTTACATCTGGGGGGTAAACCCGGATGTGACAATCATTTAGTCTAAATGATTGTAATCCTCTTGAAATCTGGTATAAAAACACTTTCTTTCCTTTTCTTCATTATTTATATTCATGCTCAAAAGTCACCCCATTATTCATCTTCCATGGACTAGTTGCACCCCATTTTCTTTGCACTTTCACAACTTTATTCCACAACTTTTTCATTCTTTTTCTTTTTCATTCTTTTCTTCTTTTTTCTATTTTTTTAAATGGAGGAGATCCATTTTATTTCAAAAACATGGGAAAGGATCACTTCTTTGCACTTCTTGATTTACATTCTCTTTTCACCACACCCCCAGCCTAAGTTGGCTATTCACACAAACCACAAGTCATGAAGATTATGGATAATGGATAAAGAAAGGTCATAATTTCATCAACTTTCTTCCAAGAAAAGGTTAAGGCTCAAAGGGTGTTCAAGCAAGGATCACACACTCACAAGATAGGCCATACAAGAGGTATAATGTAAAATTGTTCCACACTATTGAAAGTTGCCTAAGATCATTTCAAGAAGTTGCATCACTTAGTCAAACGGACCAACGGGGAAAATTCTAGGTGTCATCACACATGGTTCACGGTAAGCTCATCACACACAAGGCATTGACACCAATGTCAAAGAATACACCGCACTTTAGCTATTGTCCAATGTTCATTACAAGAGACTCAAGTCGATACTTGGCTAGTCACAAAGAGATGATAAAAGTTCACATATTATCTATGTAACTTCATTTGGCCTCATCGTAGTCGCATATTAATTTTTTCAATTATGATCACTATTCAAGTCATCGGTTTTGATCAAGACCAATACTCAAATTTACAAGACAACAACCACATTCAAACACAAACAAGAGGGGTCACAAAATTTTTCAGTGGGGTCCATCCAAAAATCATTTATTAATAAAAAAAATAAGAAGCCACAAGCTCAATCATCCACAAATCCAGTGCAAAACACAATTATAGCTCAAAACCCCAATATATACACAAAACTATGATCACAAAAGGTGGGCCTCACCCCACCACAAATAAAAGTCAAGAAAAATAAGACAGAGAGGGAGGTAAAAATGGATCCTGTATATTTAGTCACTCCATCTGTCTTGGCATCAGTGCCCTGGGCATCACTCTGATCTCGGGCCTCAGTACCCAGAGTCAACTGAAAAGGTCCAACTCCACTAGGGTCAGCAAAGGGTGTAGCTGCTAAAGAAACCTGCACAACTAAAGCTACCATAGCCTCGCCAGTCACCGTAAGTCCGTCATAAGAAGCTTCCTCTGAAACCCTAAGCATCTCCTCATATGTCTCTGCCTTAGACTCAAAATCATCTACCTCATCAACTCAAATAACATCTCCAGTGGTAGACGGAGGTATGTATGGCTCAACTTGTGCATGTGAGATCTCCACAATCCCAAATATCATAGATATATCAGTGGATTTCAGTTGGTCCACATCTCTCCTCAATGCAACAATGTTGGCTTTAGATCCATAACCTCTTCGGTGGCCCCTTGGCCACACTCACACACTACTATACTAGCCACAACGGCATCAATGGTAGCTCTCAATGGTGTCACAACATCAGCCAGGGCTGTTTGAATCATGTCAGGAATGAAGGCCCCGAGTCTAGCAGCACGATGATCGGTAGAATAGACTAGCTAGCCCATCCGGTGTAATGCAACCTGAGTAAGTGGGGGCAGGGAAATAAACAACAGTAGCCTGGGAGGCAATGTACCAGCATAGGAACTAGGGGTGTCAGAAGGGTTAGTAATAGAAGTATATGAAGGCCCAGGGGCCGGAGCAGACAAAGGTTCCTCTGCAGGTATGTGTTTGTATCCATAACTAGGGAAGAGTCCACCGGGCGGTCTTCTTGTTTTCCATCTCATACTTTAAATACTCCACCTCGATTCTCTAGATATCAGTAGAAGATGTGGGAATCACTTCCAAATCTTTCTTCTCATCTACAAGCACCCGAGCTTGTCTGCATAACTCGGTAATCAACAACGATAAGGGGAGGGAAGTCTGGCGCTGTTTGGCCCTTATGACTATCTCCTGTTCCATAATCATCCCTAGATTGATCCTCGTCTCACCAATGATGCAACCCAGATAGGCTTTCTTGGCATGGAGGAGAATCGACTCTTTATGGGATGGCATGATAGTAATGCCGATGAAGCAAAACCAGAACCTTGCAGCTATGTTCAAGTGTTTCTTTTCTACCAGAGCCCCTACTTCCAACTACCTCAGAGTACTATCGAAAATAGCGGGGCTAACCACTTCTTCATATTGTTCAGCGTCTTTGTCCTTATCTTATGCTGGCAGTCATCATCAATACGTGTGGAAATGCCCAAGACTGTGTTGATAGCATCAGTATCACACTTCACATTTCGGCCTCTGACAACCACATAGTGAACCAACTTGAATTTTGCTGTCGGGTTCTTCCCTTGTGGTATAAAGTCACTGTAAGTGCTTTAGAATTATCTAACCCAACTTGGAATGTACGGGCCACGGGCCTAGGTGAAGATCTAGAATTTATGAGACTTTAGACAACTCATAATCTCTAGGTACCTGTTAATGAACCTATTAGTTGACAACCTCTTCTCCTCTATGATTGTCCTCAACCCCTCAGTCTTTAGTTGATTCTCAAACTTAGGGGAGCACCTTGTACCGGTGGTTTTAGGACCACAACCTGTGCTGGAAATGGAGGAGGAGTAGTGGTGGTGGCCTGGGGATTTCTGATCCTAGACAAATTATTCATCTTTTTGGACTGCAACTCTACTCTCTATGCTGCTACTAGATCATCATCCTCAGAATCTGAAGCCTGATGCTCCTAGTGCTCACCATCACTGTCAGAGGTAGTGAGGTGAGTGGAGTAGATTCCATCACTATCGAAGCTGACCTCATGTGACACAAATTCCTTTCCTTTGCCCTTTCCTTTCCCACTAGTTTTGGGAAGTTTGGTGGCCTTTCCCCTGGATGTAGCTGCATCTTCATTGCTAGTTATCCCCTTAGCCTTCTTACAGGGTGACATGTTTCTACCGCCAACTTTTGATCTTGCCATGTATCTAAAAGGATAAAAAAGATTTAGAAACAATTCAACCAAAAGCATAGAAAATAGTTGTAGACAGACTCACCGAACTAGTCGGCGAGTCGCCAGATCTCTTTGGCTAGCTAGATCAGGCTTGCTGAAAGGATTGGCTCAAAAACCTCAGAAAAGTTTGGCATGTCGGCAATGGAAGGGCCTTTCGGCAATTCACCGACAATATTCGGCTAGCAAGGATTAGCCTGTTGAAAGTTACTGTGCAATTTAGGATAAGTGCCGCAGACAAAGGGTGATGAAGGAAGACCTTTGGCGAGTTGCCGAGTGCACTCGGTGAATTCAGGCTTCTCAGTGAAAGTTACAAAATCATTTTCAAGATGATGTATGAAATTAAAGGCGATATTGGGAACTTTTGTGAACCGCTGAGTGGTTTAGTGAGCTTGAACCATCTTGCCAAATGACCCAACGTGCCTACATTATACCCTACTTCTTAATTTCAACCCCGCAGCCACCGAAAACAAAATCAAAACATGCACTTTCACAATTTAACTAAGAAGCATTACACCCGTACCAAGGGATACTTAGACTTCTCCCGGTTTGGCCAAATTCGGCTATTTGACGACTTTTGCCCTTAAGCATGACATTAAGTTCTCCATCATTGGAAAAAATATGTCATTTAGAACAAAAGTAGGTTACTTAGAATTCACATGACTAGATCCAACAACATGAAAGCACAACCCCACAATTGTTAACCAATTTTAAGGCACAAAATCTTGGCAACAATAAGGGTAATACGTGCAAAATATTCGAATTAAAACAAGCATTCTAGCATATGAACACTATTAGTGAGGTGCATCATACATTGCTAAGATAAAATTATAAGCAAATGAGTACAAATTGCTAAAAATGAATTCAGGGTTCGAAAACCAAACTTAGATGCCGATTAAATACTTTGAAATGCTAGGTGGAAAAGTAATCCAACTCCGAACATAAATTCGATGACTAAAATATGGTAAAAGCACGAAAATACTGAATACTAAAGTGTGGGTGTGAGTTTGGGAAGTTCAAAATTGAGGAAAGTGAAAGAGTTTGAAAGCTTAAACCTTTGGACTTTAAAACCATCCAATTCTCGCCCATTAGGCGACATTAGTCTTGCTCGCGGACCCACTCGGCGACACACAAAATGGGAACTTAACTCGCTTTATAGGATCTCCAGTTAATGTGAGGGTCCAAATGGCGCACTAAGTCATGGTCGCTGACCTGGTCGGTAACTCGCCAATTAGTTCATGAGCTTGACGAGTTTTACAGAATCTAATTTAAAAATGTCTTGAGTCCAAGGGTGGTTCAAGTTGGGCTCGCCGAACTCTTCGGCGATGTGCCAACTAGATTTTGGCTCGCCAATCTTCAGTTCTCAAACACCTTCCACACTTTGACCTGGACAATCACACACCATTATTTCTAAAACAAAAATAAAGTTGTAAAACCTTGGGTTACCTCCCTAGAAGCTCCTTATTTAATGTCGTGAAACGACACAAAGTCCCTGCTTATGTCCCATTAGTGGAGTTTGCCTCATTTTCATAAGGCAACCCCTCTTCTGGATCTAGGTAGAAGAGAGACAACACTTGGTCTGTTTGGACCCTAGTAGATGAATGAGCATGGAATGATAGGTTTTCATCTGGTTCAGCATCAAGACATTCCCTTTAAACTCCTCGAACAATCTATCATGCTCTTCAACTTTGTGTAGAATGAGTAGGAGGACCTCTTCAATTTGCGTACCTCTTTCTTATTCATCTTTCGACGCTTGTGGGAGGGATGTACCTGTCCTTCCTTTTGGACATTACCTCCAATTCCATGACACTCTTGTCCAAGACATCCATCTGAGTCAACAATGTGGCTAATTCTTGGTCTTTATGTGTCTCCTTGTTGGTATTGGCATACAATCAAGGAGTAAGGTTGCAGTCTCATATGAATGTCGCATCAACAACCCAAAGAGAGTTGGTCAGCCATTATTCTATTTTTGGAGCTAAGACCTCGCTAGAAACATTCCATAAGTATCTTATGTGGAATCTCATGAGTTGGGCATTCCTGCAATAGGGTTTTAAACTTTTTCCACAACACATTAATGCCCTCACCGCCAATTTCTTGAAATTTAGGATGTTATTCCTAAGAATTATCAGTCGCAAAGGAGAGAGGTCTATTTGGTCATCGTTGCTACAAGACATGCTCTTTTATTCTGCTCAAAACAACAACACTAAAACTAAAACTAAAAATTAAGTAAGTTCACTATAACTAACAATAACAATATTCAACTGAACTAAAAATTCTCAACCAACACCACTCCCCGGCAACGACGTTATTTTGATTTCACGTATCAGGATATTTTATCCAATAATAAGTGCCAACGATCGTCAGTGAGTAATATAATCCAACTAAGTGAGTTGGGGTCGAATCCCACTGGGACTGGTACATGTTTGAGCATCAATAGACAAGTACAAATATGTTTAAGTCAACCATAGAAATATAGATTAATGAATAAAAACATATTTCAAGTTTTGGGTGACACAAGTGTCAAATAACCGGGGGGTTTGATTTTAACTATAGACTACAAGAACAAATAACACAAAAATAACAATATCGAGATGGGTTCTTGGAAAGTGATTGGATTATAGGCTAAGGTAGACAAATGGGTGATTCCAATTAATAGTAAATAAATTTAAATATGTGAATAAGCCATCCTTAGTGGGGATAAACTTTATCTCGAACAATTTATCCTAAATTAAGTTGGTTTCTCTGGAATACCAACAAGTTACAAGCAAGAACAACCTACACTTTAGTCGATTTACTTTCTCGAGCTGAATGTGTGGAAAAAGGTTTAAAATTCACTCTCTCGAGCTAAAACCATGACAACCCAATACCCACAGACCATCAATTCAGTAATTTTAGTTTTAAAACCTCTCTCTCGAGCAAGTCAAAAGCATGAAGGTAGAGTTACATTTGCAACTACAAACCTTTAAATTAAACCACAATTATTGTTTATAATCACTTTTAAACAACATTTGAACTATAAATTAACAATACCCAGCAACTAAATCAACCCATAATCACATGATCACACCCCAAGAGTTGGGGTTTTAGCTAGACATCATAAAGAAAGAAATTGTTACCAAAGTGTGTTTCCATCAATGGGTAAGATTAGTTTCGTCTTTAAAAAGGTTAAGGTTAAAGAATCTTCAATACCCACTTCAACTTTCTCAAAAATGGAAATCTTCAACTCTTCAAAGCTAAGGAAAATATTGTCTTAATACCTTCAGTTCTAAAATCTCTAAACGTGAAAACTGATATTAATGAAAACTAGATGCTAAACTAATAATTCAAAAATGTATTTATAGCACCAAAAATATGCTTTGAAGGACCATTCATCACGGTAAGTCGATATCTCTAAACCACTCGACGATCCGCCCTTTGGTAAATTCCATCACCTTTTTGCCCTAGCCTTCAACATCCTTGAGTTCTGTAACTTTGGGCAATTTAACACTGTATGGCGTAACCATTCAGCGACACACAGACTGCTCTTTTATCTTGCCGACTTCATTTTTTGATTTAGAGCCTAGCACACCAGAACTTTGGGGGAGATCATGCCCGTTCGGCGACTCACCCAATGGGTTAGGCGATCATCATGTCTTTTTTTCGTTCTTCCCGCTACCTTGTGTCTTTTTGCTCATTAGTTTTCATGATTTGTTCCTCAATACAAATACCTCAATATCAAGGATTTACATCTTTTAATGGGACAAAATATGCATTTGATAAAACTAGATCTATTAAAATAAAACCCTAAATGAGTCCAAATCGTGGACTCATAAAAAAACTTAAGAAAAAGACTACAATTGGTAAAGCATAAAATACCACTCTTGATGCGGAAGGTGTTCTTAGTTTTCAGGGGAGGATTTGTTTTCCCTGAGTTGATGATTAGAATTAAAAGTTGTTGATAGAATTCCATTGTGTGTGATATTCCATTCATACGGGGTGTGACCAAAATGTACTAAGATGTGAAGCGAATTTATTGGTGGCTGGGCATCAAGAAGGATATAGCAGAGTTTATGGATAAGTGTCAAAATTGTCAACAGGTGAAGTATGAACATCAAAGGCCTGCAGGTTTGTTTTAAAGAATGCCAATTCTGGAATGAAAGTGGGATAGGATAGCCATGGATTTTGTGGTTGGTCTTCTAAGACTTTGGGGAAATTTGATTCTATTTTGGTCGTGGTTGATATTTTGTCTAAGTTAACCCATTTTATTCCAGTAAGGAGAGATTATAATGCTGAACAATTTTCTAAGGTGTATGTGAAAGAGATAGTGAGGTTGCATAGTGCCCTTTGTATTATCTCAGATAGTGGTACACAATTTACTTCCAACTTTCCTTTTGATCATTTTGATAGAGGGGGATGAAGAAAGTGGACAAAATGGACTCGCATTTCTCATCGAACAAATACAAGAAAATAATTATAAGTTTTGGATGAAATGAAATGAATAATTGGGCACACAACTCACTTTTAGTACTGCTTTCCATCCACAGATAGACGGACAATTAGAGAGGACTACTCAAGTGTTAGAGGACATGTTGAGGACATGTGTAATTGATTTTGGAGGACATTGGGATAAGTTCTTACCCTTGTGCGAGTTCTCTCACAATAATAGTTATCACTCCAATATTGATATGACACCGTTTGAGGCATTATATGTGAGGGGATGTAGATCACCCATACAATGGTTCGAGGATGAAGATGTGAAACCATCAGAGGTAGATTTAGTGAAGGATGCTAAAGATAAAGTGAGGAGTATTTATGCTAAGCTCCAGAAAAAGTATGCATATCAGAAAGTGAGGGACATGGTATTTCATAGTGGTGTGAATGTTCTTCTTAAGATATCACCAATGAAAGGGGTGATGAGGTTTGTCAAGAAGGGAAAGCTAAGTTCATGATACATTGGTTAGGAACGGTAGCATATGAATTGACTTTACCTAACCTATAGGGAGTCCATCCGGTATTTCATGTGTCCATATTGAAGAGATACCATGGTGACGTGGATTATATCATAAAGTGGGACTCAATTGTGTTAGACAAAGACCTCCAATATGAGAAGAAACCTGTTGGAATTCTTGATTGTGATATGTGTAAGTTGAGGAACAAAGAGATTAAGTCAGTGAAAGTTCAATGGAAGCATCGTTTAGTCGAGGAAGCTACTTGGGAAATTGAGAGGGACATGCGAGACAAGTATCCTCATTATTTCGACGATTCAGGTATTACTCCATTCCATTTTTAACCTATTTTCCTAAATTATCACTCGGGGATGAGTGATGGATAAATTAATATCTATTGTAATGACGAGGTTCAGTCATTATAGAAAATCCAATAGGCAAAACTTTTGGGTTAGAAAGCTTTTTCGTAGTAACGTGGAATTTCCTAACCTAGCCTACATTTGGACGAAATTGGAGTTATTAAATTCTAGGAAAATATGATAATAATCGAGTGATCTAATCATGAGTTTTGTCATAGGGGAATATAGATAAGTCATTAAGGAAACCGTACGACTTTACGGAATTTAATTCTGGCAAGAAGAACTCTGAGAATTGATCTTAGCGTGAATAATATTTTTTTAGTGTCGTTGGTTGAAGGTGTGTTGTGAAATGCGAGCATTGGAATTAATAAAATAGCTCACTATTTCGTGCAAGCCGCTTTGACGGGGATTTTTTCTGCCCAGGCGAGGCCGCTGTATCATGGTGAGGACTATTATGGTGGGCCAGACGCAACTTAAAATCATAAATAAACCTAAAAACATTTTATTCTGCAATTTTCGAATTTGAGAGCTAAGGAATGAACCCATGTCTTTTCTTGATAGTGTTCCACCTTTCTTGAGGTTAAAGGTAAGATTTTCTCTCCCCAAATTCGTATTTTGATCCGTAGAACATATTCTAATGGGTAATTATTAATCGAGAATAGTTTTAATCTAGGAATTATGACGGGAGAAGTCCTAATTTGGATATTGGGATCATGGGTATGATCTTGGGTTAATAAAATTGTTAGTAATTTGGGTAATTAGTGATTGTTCATTGATTTTCATATTATATTGATTGTTTGTAGACCAAGAAAAAGCGAAACAAATCCGGAAAGGGAAGAATCAAGTTTTGTAAGGGTTCAAACTTGTTTCGAGGTAGGTCATGGCTTTGATTCTATGATTGTGTGATTTATATTTTTTTGCTTAGTTATGATACATGTATGTATGTGAATGTTGCATTGGTTATTACATATGTTGTAAATGAGATAGATGAATGATAAATGACATCAAATCATGATTTAATTATATGATCTTGAGAATGCGCTTGTGATTGTGGTTGCAACTTGTTTAATGGATCGGGTGTTGCATTCCGACACACTAACTTGGATTGATTGCCATATTCCAACATAAATATGAGATAGATTGCAACGTTCCATCATAAATATTAGATCATGTACTATGTTCTGGTATGCTTACATATTGGGTTTGGATTCATGAGAGGACTAATGATTTGATACAATTGTGAATCTTGAGAAATGTGAAACTGTACCTTGTTTGTAAATATTGATAATATTGTACATATTCGGTATATGAATATGATTATATTGTTGTATTGCATGATGTATGTTATACTTAGTGGGATAGCTACATGATCTTACCAGTACATTGTGGTTGTATACTGATACTGCACTTGCTCTTTCTTTGTTGAGTATAAGGTATCTTCAGGCGTCTATTGACAGACCTCACTTAGAAGATAAGTTATCATCGCTTCAAATTCAAGGGTGATCCAGTTCTTTTGGGCAGCCCTGAATGCTCTTTCCGTCTATGTCCAGAGTCACGACTTAGGCTTGTTCTACTTAGTATTAGTTCATTAGTTTGGGATTGATCCCTTCTTGTTTAGACATATGGTTGAACTTTAGATGTTTTGGTACATTGACTTTCAGGTTCTAGGCTCATTTTCTGCATTGTTTATTTTTTAGATCTTTTGAAAGTTTATGGGAACTTCAGTTTTTAGCTATTTAACTTGCTTGTGTAACTTAAATGCCTTCATTTTTAGATTAGTTGCTTGGTTTGGACAGTAGTAATGGTTCTTTCACTGGAGAGTTTGTGTGGGTGCCAATCACGATGGTTTGAGTCGTGACATTATTGATATTAGTATTTTACCACATTGTTCCTATTAAATGTTTAGTTTTAGTTCTTGAAATATGATTTGGAGAATTAATATTGGACGTTGAGTGTAAAACATGGAAAAAATAATTGACTTTCTTGATAAGACAAATATGACAAGTAAATATGAAAATCTATTTTAGGAATAAGTGATAAGTAAAATTTAGTGGAGGGAATATTAGAGATTTAACTTGTAGGTAATACTCCATGAGTAGCTCATTATGAATAGATTTTGAAGAAATATCACATTAATTTCATTTGGAATTTCTGAGAAGCTGACTACATAGTCATTTTTGTTTTAATTAAAAGTTGTAATGTAATGTTTGACCTTGATAATTGATGTGGAACCTATCATTTCATTGGAGAAGTACACACGTTGATAGTTAAAAGTGATAAGTAAAAAATGTAAATCTATTTTAGAAATATGTTACAAGTAAAAGTGAACGGAGTGAGTATTAGAAATTTAAGTTGTAGGTAATACTCCATGAATAACTCATCATATAGATTTTGACGAAATATAACATTAATTTCATTTGGACATTCTGAGTTTATAGGGGTTGTCCCATTTCATTGCCCAATAAAGTCACATTGGTTGATTTGGTAGAACTTGATATGTTGGACTTTGATGTCATTTTGGGGATGGAGTGGCTACATGCTTGTTTTGTTTCCATCAATTGTAGAACTCGGGTGGTAAGATTTCAATTTTCTATTGAACCCATTTTAGAATCGAAGGGGGGAAACTTAGCTCTAAAAAGTCGAATCATTTCATGTCTTAACCTTGTAAGTTAATTTCTAAGGTATATCCCTATCATATTGTGAAAGTCAAGGATCTTGAGTCTGACAATCCTCCATTAGAGTCGGTCCCCGTAGTGAGGGATTTTCTGGAAGTCTTTCCCGATAACTTTCCCGGGATTCCTGCCGAACGGTAAATAGATTTCGGCATTGATTTTTTTCCTGATACAAAACCCATATCAATTCCTCCTTACCGAATGGCGCCGGCCGAGTTGAAGGAATTAAAGGCTCAACTTAAGGTATTGATATATAAGGGTTTTATTCAACCAAGCATATCTCCATGGGTACCCTAGTGTTATTTGTGAAAAACAAAGATGGGTCTCTTCATATGTGTATTGACTATCGGCAATTGAACAAGGTCACAATAAAGAATAAGTATTCACTCCATAGGATTGATGATTTGTTTGACCAACTCCAAGGGAAAAGTTACTTTTCAAAAATTGACTTAAGGTTGGGTTATCACCAACTTAGAGTGAGAGGTGTTGATATTCCTAAAACGGCATTTCGAACAAGATATGATCATTTTGAATTCCTAGTCATGTCCTTTGGTCTAAAAAATGCCCTGGCTGCTTTCATGGCACTTATAAATCGAGTTTTTAGAAGCTATGTTGATGTGTTTGTGATTTTCTTTATTAACGACATCTTGATATACTCTAAGAGTTAGAGTGATTATGTGAACCATTTGAGGATAGTTTTGCATGTCCTCAAGGATAACCAACTCTTTGCTAAATATAGTAAGTTTGAATTTTGGTTGAGATCGGTTGCTTTTCTTGGTCATATTATCTCTAGTTAAAGGGTTCGATCGAGAAAAACGAAAGCGGTCAAAAGTTGGCCTAGATCTTTGAGTCCTACCGACATGACTTGGGTCTTTTTACCCGAGTTCAAATGAACTGAGCTCTGGCCCACCTGTCCTAAAGTCTAAAAGAATATAAAAATCATGGGTTTAAACCCATTTGAAACTTTAATTCAGTTTAGCAATGATTTCAAGTGGGTTTATGGCCCAATTTCACAAAAAATTCCATTGCTGAAATTCCCTTGAATTATTGGCCCACTTCCCTGTATATTTTGCATATATTAGGCATATATAGATGTATACGACTTGTATCTAACCAATTTGGGTTTTCTAAAATCTGTATTTTATTGAACTTTATGCTTATGTATTTTTTTCAACCTGCCTTTTTGACTTACAACCTGTATATCACTTGTATTTCAAATGTACACCACTGTATACATCAAATATATCAATATACACTGGCTGTGCTTCAGCCTGTTTTCAACTTTTCGGAATCTGAAACACTTAGATTCCAGCACATATTTATTGTTTTCACCTATACGCCAGTTTCCACAATTTTACATAGGAGCTGACTCGAGTGAAAAAAAGGAATTTGGGGCCTTTATGCCCCCTCGGAATGCAAGGGAGGAAGAGTCCATCTGTCACGATCGGGGATCACCCCCTAGAAATAACACGACGTACTTGACCTCTCGAAGGTCTTATACGAGCCCTTAGACATCTTTCATCGCATTGTCATAAACTTAGCGGATTTTTTTTTCTTCATAGTATAACATAAGACTAAACACCAGTGCATTTAAAAGCATAAGTACATAGTTAGAACACTAAGTCTCTTCTTGCCATCTTACAGACGACATCAATAGAATAGGGACACGACCCTAAACAACACAAATTAATATTTCTATACTACTACATGAACTTAATTTAAACACTTGAAATGAAGGCCCTTGAATCATTAAGGACACACTTGAACTTGGGAATAGTAATCCAAGCTCTTCATTCTAGGAAATATCCTCTAGCCATCACCACCTACACTTTGTGCAAAAAGATGATGAAGAATGATATTAGTACAAGAATGCACTAAGTATGATAACCATGCAAAAACATTCTTTTAAAGAGGACATTTAGTTAGAAACCATGCATCATGTCTTTTAGAGAAAGTTCATGAACATTTGATAGAATATGCACAATATAGTTCACACACATTATATTAGACATGGATACCATTGACAACAACAAATAAAGCCATTTATCACATTAAGACACATTCAATATATCCAATACATTATCTTTCCTTTTTACCTTAACTCTTTTACCTAAAGCAACCCTTAAGTAATATTTAGTGCAATGCATGAGTAGTGTCCCATTCCACCATTCATACCAAAGCATCACCTTAAGGCCACCAAGGTGAACACTCATACAACCTTCATCAATTCAAGCACATACATGCATAAAGACATAACATATCATAAAACACAACCTTCACATAAGAACCATCACCTAAGACAACACCAAGTCACACTAGTGCAATGTACAAGCAACATCTCACAATACTACTCACACAATGTGTTCCTATGAAGTCACCCTAGGCTAGGCACATCACATTCAATAAGATACAACACATCCATTTAACCTTAGACATAAGACCAACATACTTCATAGACCTCATATAAAAACTCATTCATTTATGACCTCATAGTCATAACACATTTAGTATTTATGCACATCTAAAGACAACATACATGTCAATAATATAAATATCACCGTAATAAAACAATAGTCAACATTACATATTTGGAGTTCATTTCATCAGTACATCACAAAACCTTACTCATAACCCCAATCTAAGTCTACTAGTGTAATGTATATCTGAAGACCCATAACCTCACACATACCAAGTAAACCAAGAAGGAGATCACAAGCATTGCCTTTTTCTTCATACATCAACATGACAAGTATATCCAACAACATGCATACTAAGTGAGAGCTTCATCATGTAGACCCAAATAAGACCAACACTATGCATATTATTATAAAAAGTATGTTAACACCATAATGTCATGCATAGGATATATATATATATATACACACACACACATATAGAACTCACACTAGAATTCCTTTCAAGACCTACTTGTCAAATGTATAGGTAAAGTCCCATTCCCTTACCTACACTAAGCGACATCTCTTAGGTAGTCCTAGTTAGTGTTCATATTCTCACTTCCATTGTTCATTTTACATTCGGGAAACTTCGCCATAACCAAAACTAGACCATGTCAGCAAAACATGTAATCCAGTGTCAACCCCTCACACCGAAAGGAGGGCATCCTACTTGCCAAGGTAGGACATATACACGATAATATCATTTAGGTGGATCCACTTGCTAAGGTTCCTATGGGGGCACATAGTTAAGGAACTAGGAGGCTTTTACTAGAAACCCTCTTTATACTAACTAGCATTGTAGTTTCCACCTCATGAGAACATTGGGGGAAGCTTCCCCGTGAAGAGACCCTCTCATTGTCAAGTTCACTCGGTGCTAAGCTAACTTCCCTTTTTGAAAAGCCTTTAAGTCTTTGTTTAACATTAGTTCATAAGATAGGACTTAGGAGATTAACCCCTTATATAACATGTACATAGCTCATAGGTTATATGATGAGAATGTCCTTTCATCAACACCAACATCATGTCAGAATGTCCTTTCACATAATCATAACATAGTCTAGTTTAAAGTTCAAATAAGAAAAACCTTACAAGAGACTCTCAGTCACTAGATCATTATCAAAATCCTGTATTCATACATTCATATATGTGTATGTGTGTAAATATATGAGAAATCCTTTCACATAAACACCTTTAGACAACCTCTGTTCATAATTCATTAGTCATACACTTTTCATGCATAATGAGATATAAAGGTACATATGAGATTATCCTTTAAGTTGACACCATGAACATATCATACTCATAGTTATGCATGAGATGTGTGTGTACATATTGGTCCTCATAATCACATAATAGCAACAACATTGTTACTGAGGATCCCTCCCCTTAAAGGGTCACAACACATATACAATATCCCTGAAGTCATGAACAACTCACATATAGATCATTTAACGACTATACACCATACACCCATATTTCTCATAGGAGACAAGAACACATTTAACATTGAGTAGACAACTACTAACATGTATAAGATCACACATTCATAGAGGGTTACATATGTAGGGGTCATTTTACAATAGCACTTATCACAATCAAGCATGTAGACCATACCTTACCCTCATATCCTTATTCACAATATACTTCACATTATCAACACACGTTAAACATAATACTAACATTGAGAACTACATACATAATCTTCATAGTCATGATAATCATAATAAAAATTAACTTTACATCTATTGTACTCAAGGCCATGATTAAAACATGTATAGATAGACAATAATGTAAACACTGCCACCATAAGTGGACCAAAGCATACAATATCAATTCCAATACTATAGACAAGAAGTTAGGTCAACCTACCAATTCTCAAAGCCATGATCATCATAATAAATCCTCAATAATTCATAATCAATTGATACATATAGCAATAGTATTAAACAATACATCACAATCTAAGCACAATTCAATTAACATCTAATCAAGATCACAAAACCCACTTTATAGGCTAAATGTAGAGATTAGGGAGATGATGAGTTCTTCAAGAAATTACATTCAAAATCAACTTAAAAACATTGATTAAACATCAATTTATCATTACAATGTCTTTAAAAACCATTTGACAATGAACCCATGTTTAGATTGGAAATTAGGAATTTTGATCTTAGAAAAACACATTGGAAAATATTTGATAGAACTCCTTAGATGAAAAAGGTTATCCAAGGATCAATTATTACCATACCTTAATATAAGAAAATACCACGAAATTTGGAGAAGAAATCACTTGAAAATCCATCCCCTAGGTTGATTTTGAGCTTGGTCTCCAATGGAGTTCTAGAGAGAATCTTATTTGAGAGGAAAATGTTTTGTTTGTAGAATGAATTCTAATTTGGGGTTTCATTGTTTTAACTAACTTAAAATACCCCAAAATAGGTAAACTAAACGTCTACCCTCTAATTAGGACGTGGGGTGAATTTCCCAATTCACCCCTCACTTGGCCGAGACATTGTAGTAAATTGCAGGTGCCATCGACGACATCCATTGACAGAGCATCGACTGGATGAAGACTCATCGTGGTGCTCCATCATTTTAGTCAGAGGCTCCCTCAGTTGGGGTCTAATCTCCCATAACTAAGTGTGGATCCACACCCTCTTTTTACGGGGAGGCGACTGGTTGAAGGGGCGTCAAATGCAGTCATCAATGAGACTATTTTGGCAGCCTCTTGGCCAATGCTTGGGTCCTCCTCAAGGACCCTTAGGGTGGTCCTTGGGGAGTCGTACCCAAACATTTTGACCCTACACATGACCATCTAGATACTGAGATCCCATCCTATAATTTTAGACTCCAAACAACACTTCAAAACAAGGCAAACATACAAAGGCACACTAGCACACAAATGACTAGTTTCCGTACGTCTTGGTCGTCCTTTCACGTTTGACCTCAAGCCTCTTCAAACCAACTATTACAAGATGTGAAACACCTTATAAACAAAATATTAACTCATAAAACACATGTGAGGCTCTAGATTATTCTAGTTCATTTTGAGGGTCTTAACATTATCCCCCACTTGGGAACATTCGTCCTCGAATGACACTTAAAACACTTCCAATCATTTTCAAGGACTCAATGACACATCAGCAACTCACAACATTCCGCATAATACAACATAATAGTCAATGTACCAAACTTACAAGGAACAACAACTTCACACCATTATGCACTCACTGCAACACAAGTAAGTAAAAAATTCATTCACTCATCCTAATGCATCAAACACATAAACATTTCTCATGTTCATAGGAGGAGCTACCTCCTCATATTCATGACATGATCTTTACTTTTCATCTCATCAAAAGCTCAATATGCAATAACCTTTAAATCACATATAAGCATGTTCAACATTATAAGTCATAAGGCAAATAAGTAACTCATACTAAATGCACATAAATCATGAGTAATGTAAATCAACCACAATATTTATCATTTGGGCATAATACCATCAAGGACATACATAAGCTCACCATATTTAGTTATGTTCAAGGAGGGATCTCCTTCTCCTTAACATACTCACATGTCCTCATAAAGTTTATATACAAGCACTTCAGAAAGGTCAATTCATTTTAAGGAGAAATTCTCAACTTCTAACCAATGTGTGCTCATACTCCCTTCTCATGGCGTTAAAATGGTAGATCACACCAAATACATGACAACATTAGGAAGTTATTTCACAAAATTTCAGTTTCTTGCATAACACTAGTTTTCATGAACATGCATCATTTAGGAAAATTGTTACCATTTAGAGGCACACATCAATAATATGGTCTAGGAAAACCATCACTTCTCAAGAGTGAGCCTATATTAAGACTTCCCAAATCACAAAATCACATACTCATAGAGGGAACTTATCTTTTATAATTAAAAAAAGCTCAACATCTCATGAAGTGAAATGTGCATTTACCATATTAAGATGCATAACAACATGAGAAACATTTAATTTATCAAAAATCCCATTTCATGCAATAAGAATCATTCAAAACATGCATAACATAGTGTCATCTAAGAGATGCATATCAGATGGAGAACGTGCAACTTACACTCATATACAAGATTCCATAACATGAACAAGCTACTAAGAATTCTTTGGTTTCAAGCTTGAGTAGAATAGAAGGAAAAGATAGGGATATCAACAACCTTACTACTCAACTCATCATCCCCCACTTAGGGTAAACCCATTAAAGAGTAACTCATCTCATCCAAGAGGACTTTAACTTACCAACCCTAATAGTCAAGCACCAAATCCCCCTCTTGGGATCAAGTTTATGCAAACCCCTTTTAACATCTCCTTATTACACTCTAAAGGAGGAACTATTTCTCACTAAATCTTCACTCACACTCCATTAGGTGAGGATTTCAAGATATCCAAAATGAGTATTTAAATCACTCCACTTCATATCCATCACTCAAAGTTATTCTTAACATAGAGAAATTCAAGGAAGCTCAATTGTAGGAACACTAAGGGCACTGAAAACCGTACCATATAGGCACATTATCCCCAACTTGGGGTGAGCTTGATAAAATCTTCATCACATCATGCCCTTAAATACCAAGGTCTAGGCAAGTGAAGACAACCTCCACACTACTCTCATAATATGATTTTACACCATTTGAGGATTTCACTCCTACTCTCATAAAAAGGAGCTTACTAATTCAACATCAATAGGTACCATCCAAGCACCACTTTTCCTCCAAGTCCACCTAAGGAAAACTCATAAAAATTCAAGTTGGGTTATACATCTCAACCATCTATGGTCATAACTACTCCATGACTACCAAGGGTAACTCCATACTAATTCATAACAAGGTAAGTAATTTCGGATTCAATCCGTCAGTGTTTATCACTTTAGGTAGTTCATCTATAGCCTTTAGGGAATTCTCCTTCCAATTTAGGACTATATAAATCTCGGATTCTAACCAAGAATAACACACATGTTGGGACTCTTAAGATCCACTATCACTTTTCTAGAGACATAGGGTAACCATCCTCTCTAGGTAATTCCTTAGGGGAACTTAGAAGAGATTTGGCCATAGAAGGCTCTTTCTTTTGTTCCAATACTAGAGAAAGATAAATTCTAGACCATTTCAACCCATATCATCACTTTTGGTGGATCTACCAACCAACCATGCCTAGGTATCATCTAAGCACTCTTTTTAAATGACCACACTTAAGATTAATATTAAAATACAACTAACCTCTTTAAAGTTGGTCAACATCAATTCTCTTCTTCTCTCCATGAACTAAGGGGTACATACTACCCTCCTAGTAAATCTTAGAGCAAAACATAATCCCTACTTATGGAATAAAATCCCTTATTCCCTTTCCACCCTTAGGATAGGTTCATATAAGAACTAATCAATTAGTCATATGGGTTCTCCTATGAACTAACATACTTCACAATGACCTTACAAGGTAAAACACACTATCTTCCCTTCTTAGGAGTAAGCCTATACAAAAGACTCCAAACCACACAAGGACAACCATGAAGCATTACTCATACAAAAGGTCAACTTTCATCTCTCATCATACATACCACATTCCTCCTAAACTCCTTGAGTCTACACCATAACATTCTACTATCATTGCATATAACTATAACATAACAAATCATCCCAAGAGGACTTCATTCATCCATAACAACTCTTACCATGCTAGAAATATATCACAACACAACTTCTCAACATAATACCTCAAATATCATATGTCAGATATAGCCATTCCATAAATGGCATCACAACAATATCTTCCAAATCCAACTTCACATATACTCATCTAGCTACAAAACCATAATAAGCATCAAAACTCACATTTTTCTCTCTTAAGCCTTGAGACATCACCCCTTCCAAGCAATCACATCTAGAAGACCACTAGATAAGGGAAATATCAGAGAGCTGATGTAGAGTTAAGCTCTATGGCACGACACAAAAGTAATGAAGAAAGTGAAACTTCTATCGTCTTATAGCCTCTCGCTCATAGATGTGCCGCAACTCACAACGATGAACAAAACTCTACTACACGTGGCATTATTAGACTTTGGACCATAAGATCATCTTTATAACCTCATGCTCTGATACCAAGTTTTTCACGACCAGGGAGCACCCCCTAGACGTAACACGGTGTACTTGACCTCTCGGAGGTTTTATACGAGCCCTTAGACATCTTTCATCGCATTATCATAAAATTAGCGGAAAATTTACAACTTTTTCATGGTATAAAACAAGACTAAACATCACTTCATTTAAAACCATAAGTACATAGTAACAACACAAAGTATGTTCTTGCCATCTTAGACACCACGTCAATACAATAGGGACACGACATTTAACAACATAAATGAATATTTATATACTATTACATGAACTTCATTTGAACTCTTGACATGAAGGCACTTGAATCATTAAGGACACACTTGAACTTGGAAATAATAATCCAAGCTCTTCATTCTAGGAAAGATCCTCTAGTCGTCATCACCTGCACTTTGTGTAAAAAATGGAGAAGAATGGTATTAGTACAAAGAATGCACTAAGTATGATAACCATGCAAAAACATGCTTTTAAAGAGAAAATTTTAGTTAGAAAGCATGCATTATGCCTTTTAGAGAAACTTCATGAACATTTGATACAATAAGACATGGATACCATTCACAACAACACATAAAGCCATTTATCACATTAAGACACATTCAATATCTCCAATACATTACCTTTACTTTTTACTTTAACTCTTTTGCCTAAAGCATCCCTTAAGTAATACTTAGTGCAATGCATGAGTGGTGTCCCATTCCACCATTCATACCAAAGTATCACCTTAAGGTTACCAAGGTGAACATTCATACAACTATCCTCAATTCAAGCACATACATACATAAACACATATCATATCATAAAACACAACCTTCACATAAGAACCATCACATAAGACAACCCAAAGTCACAGTAATGCAATGTACAAGTAGCATCCCACAATACTACCCACACCATGTGTTCTTATGAAGTCACCCTAGACTAGACACATCACATTCAATAAGATACAACACATCCATTTTACCTTAGACATAAGACCAACATCTTCATAGACCTGATATAAGAATTCATTCATTTATCACCTCATAGTCATAACCCATTTAGTCTTTATGGACATGTCAAGACAATAAATAAGTCAATACTATAAATATCACCATAATGAAACAATAGTCAACATTACATATTTAGAGTTCAATTCATCAATACATCAAAAGAGCTTAGTCATCACCCCAATCTAAGTGTACTAGTGCAATGTATATATGAAGCCCCATAACCTCACACATACCAAGTAAACCACAAGGAGATCACAAGCATTGCCTTTTTCTTCATACATCAATATGAAAAGTATATCCAACAACATGCATACTAAGTGAGACCTTCATCATGTAGACCCAAATTGTAACACCCCGTAGCCAAAACAGACCAAAAAATCAATTTTTCAGAAAAATCTACAGGTGCATCCGACTTGACCATCGACAGACCGTAGCCTGACCCACGGTCCGTCCTGCAAATCCATCGATGGGATCAGAGACTCCCAGAAACTCAGCTGGGAAAAATTGGCTAAGTCTTGATCGATGGACGGACCTACGGTCCTAGGTCAGACGACGGTCCGTAGTCTGTGACCGTCGATCAAGACCCCCTTCAGCCACTCTCTGACAAGGATCACGGGTGACCAGAACAATACGTAAGGGGACCCACAGTTCATAGGTCTGTCCGTAGGTGGGAACTAGAAGCCAGTTAGAGGGGAAATGTAGTAGGGTCAACTTCAAATGATCATAACTCTTTTAACAAAATTGATTATGTGTATCATGACATATCAAGAAATACATAATGGAATTATCTTTCCATAGCCACCAACCTTGCTAAAATCAGAGCTTCGAGTAAATATTTATGCCCGTTTTAGTAAAGGCCTGTCGAATAGACCCAACCTACGGACCCAAACGACGGACCGTCAATGGAACGATGGACCGTCTGTCCAGGTCGTCGTTTGGTCCGACAACAACTTACCCAAGGGTCTTTTGGTCTTTTCTCACTTCATTTAAACCTTAATATACGTTGTTTTGACCCTAAATCATCTGATTTTAGTCAGTTTAAGCCTAGAAACATAACTAAAACTTACCTAAGTCAAAATCATTAATCAAAATTTAGAAATTAGAAGCAAAAAATGAGAAAAAGCTCAAGAACCCTAGTTCAAGAACACAACAAGTTTTCAACAGTTCCAGCCATGAAATCTAAGTATTTTTTCGTGAATTTCATCACTAGGTATGTGGGATTTCACTAGTGGGTTCCTTTCACCCATTAGATCCCTAGTTTTCAGTCAGTTCTTGATTCCCATATCATGATTAGACCTAGGGTTTCTAGAACTTTAACAGAACTTCATGAATTTATTAGTTATATGTTCCAAATCAGATTATCATGTTATTACTCAGATTATTGCATGAATTTCAGAACCCTAGCTATGTATTTATTTAGTTCTTGAATTACACATGCTAGGTCAGATATTTCAGTTACTTCAGATATACATGCCTCAGTTATATATGCATAGTTACCAGATTAATTGTTGCATTCTCAGTTTGCATGTTCAGTTTTGAGCTATCCATTATTTACAGAAAATTCATACATAATCAGTTAACTACATAAATCAATGGGAGTAGCATAATACCGAGTTGGACTAGGGTTCAGCGTACCCAATTAGTCCCAGAACTACTAGCCAAGTAGGTTGTAAGTCCCCTCTGTGGGCAATCAGTTTAGTGATCACGCCAGCATGCCTTTATACCTTTGGCAGGGTATATTGGGTCCTCTCGATGGGGCGTATACATCGAACTCCATATTTAGCTCATGTGGTTTTATTATCGGTTATTAGTAGCTACCACAGTTTAGTCAGACTCTCTGCATTGACCATTTATCAGTATATTCAGTATTCAGTTTTAGCATGTTATAAATTGGTCATTGCATCCAGTTAGCTCAGAATTTAGTATATCATGTTCAGATTATTATACTTGCTTTTGTGCTTGTTCAGTTATGTTTTATTTCAGCTTTACTCTATCCTACATGCTTAGTACCTTCAAGTACTGACGCATACGTACGCTACATCTTCTCGTGATGTAGGTTCAGGTTCTCAGCATCCAGATCACGCATAGATCGATTTCCCGATCTTTAGTTTAGCAGATCCAGTGGTGAGTCCTCATTCTCCGAGGACAACAGTCATGAGTTTCATTTCAGTCTTTTAGTCATTTAGTTTCAGTTTTGCTAGATTTAGCTGGGGCTTGTCCCAGTATTTCTAGTCCAGTTTAGAGGCTTATTTCAGACATAAATAGCTTCAGCTTAGTATTGAGTTAATATTTCCTTTGTATTAAACTCATTGTCTTCAAATATCTCAGTTATAGTATATGGGTATTCCCCATCTTTTCAGTTTAAATTATGATTTAGCTTCTGCATTCAGTTTATTATCTTTAGTATGCTCATGATCATGCCAGCAGGTTTAGCTTGGGATCACTTGTGGTCCTAGGTTCCGTGTCCGCGTCTCGGTGGTAGCTCGAGGCGTGACACAAATAACACCAACACTATGCATATTATTATAACAAGCATGTTAACACCATAATGTCATGCATAGAATATATATATATATATATATATATATATATATATATATATATATATATATATATAAATATATATATAGATTTCACCTTAGAATTCCCTTCAAGACCTACTTATGCAATGTGTAGGTAAAGTCCCATTCATTTACCTACACTAAGCAACATCTCTAAGGTAGTACTAGTTAGAGTTCATCTTCTTACTTCCATTATTAATGTTACATTTGGGAAACTTTGCCATAACCGACACTAGACCATGTGAGCTAAACATGGAATCCGGTGTCAACCCCTCGCATTGAAAGAAGGGAATCCTACTTGCCAAGGTAGGAAATATACATGATAATAGAATTTAAGTGGATCCACTTGCTAAGGTTCCAACGGGGGCACATAGTTAAGGAACTAGGAGACTTTTACTAGAAACCCTATTTATGCTAACTAGTATTGTAGTTTACACCTCATGAGAACATCGAGAGAAGCTTCCTCGTGAAGAGATCCTCTCATTGTCAAGTTCACTCGGTGCTAAGCTAATTTCTCTTTTTGAAAAGCCTTTAAGTCTTTATTTGACATTTGTTCATAAGATAGGCCTTAGGAGATTAACCCCTTATATAACATGTACATAGATCATAGGTTATATGATGAGAATGTCCTTTCTTCAAACCAATATCATGTGAGAATGTCCTTTCACATAATCATAACATAGTCTAGTTTAGAGTACAAATAAGGAAAACCTTCCAAGAGACTCTCATTCACTAGTTTATCATTAACATCCTTTATTTATACATTCATGTGTGTGTATGTGTACATATATGAGAAAGTCTTTCACATAAACACATTTAGACAACACATGTTCATACTTCATTAGTCATATACTATTCTTGCATTATAAGATATAAAGATGCATATGAGAATTATCCTTTCAATTGAAACCATGAACATATCATACTCATAGTTAGGCTTGAGATTTTTGTGTCTATATATTGGTCCTCATAATGATATAATAGCAACAACATTGTTATTGAGGATACTTCCCTACAAAGGGTCACAACACATATACCTCAAGTCATGAACAACTCACATATAGATCATTTAGGGACTATAGACAACACACTCACATTTCATCATAGGAGACAAGAACACATTCAACATTGAATAGAAAAATCCTAACATGTGTAAGATCACACATTCATATAGGGTTACATAGGTATGGGTCATTCTACAATAGCACGTATCACAATCAAGCATGTAGACCATACCTTACCCTAACATCCTTATTCACCATATACTTCACATTATCAATACATTTTAATCATGATACTACAATTGAGAACTACATACATAGCCTTCATAGTCATGATAATCATAATAACAATTAACTTTACATCTATTATCCTCAAGGCCATGATCAAAACATGTATAGATATACAAGAATGTAAACACCGCCACCATACTGGACTAAACCATACGACTTCAATTCCAATACTATAAACAAGAAGTAAGGTCAACTTACCGATTCTCCAAGCCATGATCGTCATAGATCAATCATCAACAATTCATAATCAATTGATATATATATAAGCAATTGATTCAACAATACATCATAATATAAGCATAATTCAATTAACATCTAAAGAAGATCACAAAACCCACTTTATAGGCTAAATTGAGAGATTAGGGAGATCATGGGTTCTTCAAGGAATTACATGGAATATCACCTTAAAACATTGATTAAACATCAATTTATAATTACAATGACTTTAATAACCATTTGACAGTGAACCCAAGTTTAGATTGGAAATTGGGAATTTTGATGTTAGAAACACATTAAAAAATGTTTCATAGAACTCCTTAGATAAAAGGTTATCCAAGGATAAAGGGTTACCATACCTGAATATATTAAAAGACCAAAAAATATGGAGAAAAAAGCATTTGACAATCCATCCCCTAGCTTGATCTTGAGCTTGGTCTCCAATGGAATTCTAGAGAGAATCTTATTTTTGAGAGAAACGTTTTGTTTTAAGAATGAATTCTGAATTGGTGTTTCATTGTTTTAACTAACTTAAAATACCCCAAAATAGGTATAATAAAGTCCACCCTCTAATTAGGATGTGGAGTGAATTTTCCAATTCACCACTCACTTGGCTGAGACATTACAGTAAACTGCAGGTGCCATCGACGGCGACCATTGACGGAGCGTCAACAGGACGGTGGCTCATCCTAGTGATCCGTTGTTTTTGTCAGAGGCTCCCTTATTTGGGTGCTAAGATCCCCTAATAAAGAGTGGATCCACACTCCCCTTTGACGGGGCATCGATTGGTTTAAGGGGCGTCAAATGCAGTCGTCAATAAGACTGTTTTGGAAGCCTCTTGGCCAATGCTTGAGTCCTCCTAAAGGACCCTTAGGGTGGTACTTGGGGAGTACTACCGGTACGTTTCGACCCTAAATATTACCATCTAGATACTGGGGTCCCCTCCTATCTTTTCAGACTCCAAACAACACTTCAAAATAGGGCAAACATACAAAGGCACACTAGCACACAAAAGACTAGTTTTCGGACGTCTTGGTCGTCCTTTGACTTTTGACCTCGAACTTTAAACCAACTATTACAAGCTGTTTCACTTTATAAAAAAGTTATTAACTCATAAAATACATGTGAGGCTCTAGATTATCCTAGTTCATTTTGAGGGTCATAAGACCATCATAGATTCAAATCAAGCTCATATAAAACCCCCAAAAAATGAATTAGCCAAGGTAAAGTACCTTGAGCAGGTAATAAACTAGTGAAATAAACTAAAATAAAATGAATGAAGCTACCATCCAACTAACTTAAATGTAATAACCCTCAAAATTAACTAGGATAAATTAGAGCTTCACGTGAGTTCCTTGAGTTAATAAGTTTTTAAAATAATGAAGAATAACTTTTCAAGTCAGTTTTAAAGAGTTTTGAAGTCAAATGTCAAAGGACGACCTAGATGTACGAAAACTAGTCTTGTGTGTACTAGTGTGTCCTTGTCTATTGTGCATATTTTTAGGTGTTGTTTGGAGTCTAAAAATCAGTGGGGATGACCCTAAAACCTATAGGGAGATGTTTAGGGTCAAAATGTCTGGTGACGACTCCCCAAGGACCAACCAAAGGATCCTTGAGGAGGACCCAGGTTTGGCAAGAAGTCTGCCAAGGTAGCCTTTTTTGGAGCTGCTGGCGCATCGTGCAACTGCCATTTAAAGGGAAAGTTTTTTCCCTTGTGACGCGGGCTCAACATGAAACATTCTGACTCAAATTAAATTCCAGAACCAAGATTAAGAGGTATCCCCGCGACGCGCACCCATTTCTGAAATTTGGTCGCGTCGTTTTAAAGTCAAATTAGACTTGGTTAAAAGGTCCAATTAGTGTAGGGGTGTTTTCGTTACTTTGGGGATTTATTATAAACGGTTTTTGAGTCATTTTACCCCAAATTCACCAATCAAAACAAAACCCTCAAGTTGAAAGTCAAAAACTCTCCATTCTTTCTCTCCAAAACCTCCATTGATGAAGCTTTGAAGCTCCAAGGAATTAAGAAGGTAAAATTCTTCAAGTTTCAACCCTAATTTCGTAGGCTTTCTACCAATAAGGTACGATGATTTTATCCTTGATTCTTCTATCATTCAATGTACCAACCCGAGGGTATACCCTAGAAGACACGACATTCAACCTCTCGGAGGTCTTATACAAGCCCTTAGCCATCATTTATTGCATATATATGAAAAGTAGTGCGGAATTAAAACTTTTCACAACAATAGTCCAAAACTTTATAGAATATAAGGAAGAACTATGTATCGTCATAGCATCTTAGACACATATAAATCTTAGTGTCACAACCCTTACATCAATTGAAAAGAAAACTATAGTCTATTACAAAGTATTTTAGAAAAGGAAAACTAAAAATATAAGTCATGTCCTCGAACATATGAGGACATACCAATCTTGAGAGAATGCTATTAACAAGCTTCACTCTAAGAGAATCCTCACTTTCCACCTACACTTGTATAAATAAAACAACATATGGAATTAGCACATTGAATTCACTAAGCATGGTGAATATGCAAGAACACCATTCTAAAATGGACATTTCTTTTAAAACATGCTTTTCATGCTCTTTTGATATAAATCTCATAAAACAAGTATAAGAACCATATTCAAGTCAATATACACATATTATACATATTCAATTGGTTCATAAGAGACAACCATAATCATTTAAAATACACATAAGCATTTAAACCTCCTACCAAGGGTTATCCTAAGACCCACCTACGTAAGATATGAAAAGGCCTCCCCTACAACCCCTTCACAAACGCCTAAGTTATTTTCAAGACTTCCCAAATTAGGTTTATTCCCTTTTATAATTTAGACTCTCCACCTAAAGTTACTCTAAGACTCACCTAAGTAATACATGAATAGACCGCCCATACACCATCTTCAAACCTACCTAAGCAATCCTCAAAGCTACCCTAGATAAGAAACTTTCTATTCATCATGCTTTAACTAAGTCAACTGTATTTATTAAGGCATTTAAGAGACAATCAAACAATTAGAGTACTTCAAATAATGGTCTTGGAGGAACTAGGGAACTCACCTAGCATCTTCAAATCCTACTCGTGGAATTTTTAGATAGCGTCCCATTTCACTACCCACACGTTGTAAAACCTATCCAATAACTAGAGTTTACATCCCATATGATGAGATTAGGCATTAACATAGATCATACTAGTTTGGTATGGAATCCAGTGTCATAAGGACCCCACACCGTGGAAGGTGTTCTACTTGCCAAAAGTAGAACTAAGACTCATCCCATGTTGGCACATGGTTGAGGGATTTCAAGGGCTTCTTTTTACTCTAGTACCATTTTCAAGTAGAGCTACTCCACAAGCATATACTCTCGGTGCTTTGCCTTTATTCTCATAGAGTTCATTCCTTAGGTGTAGTAGAGAAGGTACCATTACTAAGTTCTACTAACTCATAATACTCTTTTCATGGATAGCTTATTCTTACCCTTAATTTTCATATTCAAGGTTCCATATAAGTCTTTCATAGATGGGCACCTCCTTTAGGTCTACTGATCCTACACTTTATTCTTTTCATTCATTCATACATGTACATAACAAGGGTGCCTAAGCCTACCTAGTCAAGAGATCCATTCACTTAACTTTTATGTATCAAGTAGAGGGACTTAATTCTACCAATCAAGACACAATATCATCATACCATCACTTAGAGGGATCATACTCTCAACTCACACATGAACATATACCATATCATCCTCCACATTGTTTATCTATACAAGCTATAATATGATAACACTATAATTCACATAATAATGCCGACAAGGCCATGTTTATGATATATATAAGACATAAACACCGCCACCATAGGTGTACCATACCAATCAATACAATTCAATATCAATTCTATACAAAAATAGAGGAATCAGGTCAACTCACCACCTTCCGTTCACCACCATAATTATTCCTTAGCCTTTTCAAACAATTTACATAACAAGGGTCTTACCAATATCAATGTACACAATACAAAGCAAAAAATCAATCCATATTAATGATCCAACAACATACAATATAGACATAAACATTATAAAGCAAGTTATGACCAATTCTACCATGATCTATACGTATTCCAATAGCCCAATACAATCTACACATGAATTCAATAAGATTAAGCCATGATCAATTCACCCACTTTAGAACCAAAATTAGGAATTCAAGGAATACATGGTTCATGGAATTTTTGATCTAAAAGCCACCAATTAACATCAATTACTTTATAAAACATTGATTCAAAACTTTTTACATGCAAGAACCATGCTTAGAATTCAAAAATAAGATTTCTATGTTTTTAAACATATTTGAAAAAGCCTTTGGAAACTGGCTCCTTGAATGATAGAAAAATCAAGGATGAAATCAACATACCTTAAATGAATAAATCCAAGGAAATTGATGGATAAAACAATGAAGAACTCCGATCCTAGCTTCACCTTGAGTTCTAGCTTCAATGGAGTCTAGAGAGAACATCTTTTGATCTTGGGGTTTTGATTTTGAATAGTGAGGTCTAAGTCTAGGTTTTAGAGTCTTAACTAACTTAATATACCATAAAAGATCCATAATAACCGTCCATGACTTAATTAGAACCTTAGGTGAATTTCCCAACTTGCTCTTGCCTTGGCCGAGACACATGCAAAAAGTTGTAGGTGTCAAACGATGGTTGCAGGCTACTGGACGTCGTTTGAACGATGGGGCATCCTGTTGGGGCTTTTTTTGTTCAGGGCCTCCATTTTTTGTGGCTAATCTCCCACAACTAAGTGTGGAGCCACGCCCCCAAATGACGGGGCGTCGTTTGATCAAAGGGGCGTCAATAGGGGGCGTCGTTTGGGACAATTTTGCCAACTTTCATGCCAAGGTTTGGGTCCTCTCCAAGGACCCTTAGGTTGGTACTTGGGGATTCGTACCCAGAAGTTTCGACCCTAGACATGTTAGTCTAGGTTTTAGAATCCCCTCCTGTCAATTTAAATACCAAACAACACATAAAACATACAAAGGCACACTAGAACACACTAGCACACACAAAGGCTAACTTCCGAACGTCTTGGTTATTCTTTGACGTCTAACTTCCAAACTCTATGAACTGACTTGTAATGATTACATTCATCATTTTCATACATTATTAACTCGTACCACACATGAAAGGCTCCAGTTTAAATTACTTCATTTTGAGGGTTGTAACAAAGGAGCCAATTCAAAGGCTTTTCAAAAGATCTCAAAAATCTTAAAAATCCTATTTCGAATTCTAAGCATGGGTTCTTGCATGAAAAGGTTTAAATCGATGATTTCTGAAGTATTCAATGTAAATTTATGGTTTTATGATAAAAAATTCCATGAACTCATGTATTTCTTGAATTCCTAATTGTGGCTCTAAAGTGGGTATATTGATTATGATCTAATTATGCTGAATTCATGTTTAGCTTGTTATGGGATATTGAGTTATATGTTGATCATTGTTGAAATTGTTCATAGTTTGCTCTATAGTACTGATATCTATATTGGGCTTTGTTGAATCATTGATATGGATGAATTGATGGTCTAGTCTTATGGACATTGTAATTGGTAAGTTCTATTATTGTGTGGAATTGTTGAAGATGTGTAGGGATGGTGATTATGGCTATTTTAAGGTGTTACGTTAACCTAATTTCTTTATCTAATGTAGAATTGATATCGAATTGATATTTATTGGTATGGTTCACTTATGGTGGCGGTCCTTAATTGTTATAATTGCTATGAACATGGCCTTGTCCACATTATTATATGAATTGTAGTATCATCATGTAAAAGATTATATGGGGGTACAATATGAAGGATTATGTGATATATATGAATGTATAAGGTAAAGGTACTCATGTGATGTCTATATGATCTTGTATGGGTGCTATAATGATATGATAGAAAGTACTTCTTGTCCATATGTTGAGATAGGATGATGAAGGACTAAGAACAATCTTTATAGAACGATGTTGTATCTTGTGTTGGTAGACTTAGTTGTCCCTACTTGGTACTTGAATTGTATTGAATGAGTGTATAAATGAAAGTCTAGGATCGGTAGATCTAAAGTAGGTACCCTTCTATGAAAGACTATTGTGAAACCTATAATATGAAAAGAAGGTTAATAAAGAAGCCTTGAAGAGGTATACCTAAGTGGTGCCTCTTTCTTGAGTGGAATGATGGACTTAGAGGTAGGTTGGCCGGAATGACATGAAACCATCTTTAAGGAAGTTATAAGAGCTATACAAATAGACCTTGGTTGTCATCCCTAGTGGACCCATCCTTGGAAATGGTATTATAAGTTGGCAGGACTTAGTGATAGTACCTTCTCTAATACACCTACGTGAATGAAATTTCTCTATGAGAACTAAGGCAAAGCACCGAGCGGATATGCTTAAGGGAGTAGATCTAGTTTAGAATGAGGCTGGAGTACAAAGAAACCTTTTGATATCCCCTAAGCCACGTGCCTACATCGGATGTATCCTAGTTCTACCATTGGCAAGTAGAACACTTTCAACGGTGTAGGGTTCTGATGACACCGGATTTCATATCTAGTTAGCGTGGTATATGCCGGTTAAAGTCTATTCTCATCATGTGGGATGTACACTTTAGCTATTGGATAGGTTCTACAACGTGTAGGTAGTGTAATGGGACACTATCTACATGACACGAGTAGGCTTTGAAGATGCTAGAGTGAGTTCCCTTGGTCTTCCAAGACCATTATGTGAAGTCCCGTATTTGTTAGTTGTCTCCTAAATGTCTTAAACGAATAATGTTCACTTAGTAAAGGGGTATTGAATAGAAATTTCCTTATATTTTGTAGTCTTAAGGAACGCTTTGGTGTGTATTGAAGAGGTTGTATGGATGGTCTCTTCATATCTTACTTAGGTGAGTGTTAGGATAACTTTAGGTAGATGGTTTATATGGATAAATGGGTTACCTAATGATTGTGGTCTTACCTTATATGTGTGAATATTAACTTGAAGATGTTATTGTACTTGTTTTATAAGTTTTTTTTTTCTAAAGGAGCATGAAAAACATATCTTTAAGTAATTGTCCCTTTTGCATGGTTTTCTTGCATGTTCACCATACTTAGTGCATCAATTGTGCTAATTCCATATGTTTCTCTATGTCTACAAGTGTAGGTGGCAAGTGTGGATTTCTAGAAGTTGAAGCCTTGGAAGTAGATTTCTTTCGAGATTGGTATCTCCTCATATGTTTGAGGACGTGGACTATGTTTCTAGTGTTCGTTTATTAAAGACCTTGTATTAGATTATAAGTTTCTTTCAACGGAAAAGGGCCCAAAATATCCTTGAAGTATCAAAAATGGTAAAAAATTACCCTCCATCCACCTGTTGTCTCCAAAATACCCTTCTCATCCATCTATTGACTCCAAAATACCCTTCTCATCCACCTTTGGCTTCAAAATTAACCACTTATTTAACGATTTTAAATTTAAACTATTTAAATATTCTTTTAATGCACGACGTTCAACTATTTGTTATATTTAACTTATTATTATAATTTATTAACCGATCTACTATCCACCCATTACTAATTAAACCACACCCAATTAATAAATCCGCCCCATTACTAATGCACAACAAGAAAGCTATTACCAATTAATGTTTCTAAAAATTTGAGTAGAAAATGTCTATAGAAGTACATTATCATGCATGCAAGTCCTCAATCAAAACATATTATAATTCAAATGTCTGAATAAAAATTATCGATAAACATAAAAGTCTGACTATGTTCATCTTAATTATTCATTCGCCTCAATTCTGTGATGTTACTTAATAGAAACCTTTTTAAAAAAAGAATATATAAAGTTTTAATATTTAAAATAAATAATAAATATTTATAAAATTATATTAAAAAAAGTGCATGAATTATTCGAGAGGTGCTACTTCTTTACCTTTAATCATAAATTTCGAGTTCAAGTTTGAAACAGAATCCTATTGAAAGTGCCCTCCTAAATAAGAGGCTCAGCCTAAATTTAATTGGGGCTTCAATTCGGACTCAAATACTTTTGAATGTCATTTTAAGGAATCGGTAACTTCGTCGTGCTTTAGTAGTGTTTAGGGCGATTTTGACATTAGAAATTGTTTATTAATTGGGTGAGGCTTAATTAGTAATGGGTGGGTAGTGAGTTGGTTTATAAATGATATTAATAAATTAAATTATATCCGATAGTTGAGCGCCAAATATTTTTAAAAATATTTAAATAGTTTAAATTTGAACTGTTAAATAATTGATCAATTTTGAACCTAAAGGTGGATGACAAGTGTATTTTGGAGCCAATAGGTGGGTGAAAAGGGTATTTTTGAGCCAATAGATGGATGAAAGGTAGTTTTGTACCATTTTCAATACTTCGAGGGTATTTTAGGCCCTTTTCTGTTCTTTTAATGTAAGGGTTGTGACCCTATGATATTAATATGTGTGTAAGATGGCTTATGATGAGACTTAGTTTTCTTATTGACTTTATTGTGAAAAGTTTTAAATTTCCGCACTATTTCTAAGACAAATGCGATGAAAGATGTCTAAGGGCATGTATAAGACCTTCAAGAGGTCGAGTACACCGTGTAGCAACTTGGGGGGTGCTCCCGGATTGTTACATTAATTTACCCAAGGCAAAGAAACAAATACATATATGAACAAAGTAACACTCATAACAGACTTCACCAAAAATATTCAAAATAGGACAGTCATCATGCTTAGGATAATAAAGAAAATAGAAACAAACTCAAATAAAGGAAATGAACAGTGGAGCCATTTGTAAATGTGACTTTAACGTTAAAAAAAACACATGCCCCACTTAAAATCCTTTTCCCACACAACTAAAGAATATGATAAAATTTTGTTCATGAACCCTCTGATTTAGACCAAAAATAAGCCAAAATAAACATCAAAGACCAAATACATTAGTGATGACTAACAGAAAGCCAATAAAGCAAACATGCTTCTCATAATTTTACAAATAGCGAACAGGAGGACAAATATATGAATATGATAGAAATTCAAGACATGGCCACAGTGATCCTAAACAAATATTATCACTCGAGGATGCAATACGGAAAAAATAGAGACACTATACTTGAAGAAATCTCATGCTAAACTTATACTCTAAGTAGGGGACAACTATACTACTTCAAATCAAACACATGGAACAGAACCAGAACTAAGACAACAAAACACAATCAGTAGTATAAAGTCATGCTCATGCTGACAAAACAACTCTTTCATGTTAATGACAAAACTATCAGTCAACCAGAATGAATGGACGAGTCCGAGCAACATGTGATCATCAAGTACTAAACGGGTCTAATAATTTTATACTACAAAATGATCCCATAACATACGAGTCATATTAATGTGACCTGAAATTACTACTCAAAAATACACAAAGAGAAATAATAAAATGACTTCTTTGACACTAACGCACATGTAATAGAAAAATATCAAGGTGATTAACAAACTACTAAATCAATCTTAAGGTGATCATAATAGCCTTGAGTTCAAAGAGAACAGTCAACGATGTGAGCTTAAACCAACATTAAATCACCCAGAAAATAGACATATACTAACATTTTAGAAAAAATAAGATGAAGAGAATAACACAGATTGACCACCTCAAGCAAGCACATCCTACAATCCACAAAGAACTACATATCAAACCAACACAATGAACTAAAAAAAAACCAAAGGGATTATGAGTTTTTTACCTTGTTCGAGGCAGCGAACTGAAGACAAACAAGCAAAGGAACAACGGCTTCTTCCACACGAGTTCCAATTCAAACAATGAACCAAGAGATCCGAATGGAAACCGAACGAAGAAACCTCCAGAAATGTAGAAGTAGAGAATCTTTCTACAAATTTTCCAACTGTAGAAACCTATTCCCAAAACCGTTGATAAGATATTTTATAAGTGAAATATTATTGACTTCTTATACCCTTTCTCGATTTCTTCTTACTTTTTTCCAAACCCAACAAATGAAGAAGAGGGGGAATTTATAGAAGAATACTAGGGTTCGGATTTTTTTTTGTTTTTTTTGGGGAAAATGAGGGCAATTTCGGATAAGAACAAACCCATTTCGATTGCAAACTCGAAATCCTTTCACGATTCAGGGGATACACCTTTTTCTGATATTTCACCACATTCTGAAGAGGAAATGGATACATACGGTTGGGATCGACTCCCCTGTCCTTGGATGCGACATGGAGCAATCTTGAGGCTAAATGGATGAAAACACGTGTTTTTATCTGCTGCAACGGTACGATTCAGATAATGGAAAAGGAAGAAGACGACAACGAATTTGCAGCGTACCATGCACTGTTGATACCGTGTATCTGTCGTGAACTATTGCTGCTTTCTCGCTGATGTTCATCTCCCATGAGGTGCGTACAGGCTTCACTGGAGTCGTTCATGCGTTGCTGTGTTAGCATTTTGAACGTTACTGCTGTGAACGTTAGAAAGGACATTCAGGGTTCTTCTTTGAACAGGGATTTGGGTCGGGTTTTGGGAGTAGGCTGCTGTATTTGGAAAAGGAAAAATTGTGTGGTTAAGAAAACTTATACTACTTAATTACTCATCATAGCTATAGTTTTATATAATTACCACTCACGACTAACATTATACATTAATTACGCGGACTGACTTCGAGTTTGTATAATTAATCACGTTTGTATATGTATAACTCGCCAGAATATACAAATACATCTGTATAATATACAATTATCTGACCTATGTACATATAATTCACCTCTCCCACTCTCTACCCTCTCTCGCTTGCCTCCTCCCTCTCCCAATGTCGCTTGCCATATATACCAATGCATATATATAATATACAATTATATACAATTGTTCAACATATATACATATACAATTCACTTCTCTCCTACTCTATGCCCTCTATCGCTCGCCTCTTTCCTCCCTCTCCCAATCTCGCTCGACTCTCTCCTTCCTCTCCCAATCTCGCTCATCTCTCTCCTCCCTCTCCTAATCTTGCTTGCCTCTCTCCTTACTCTCCTAATATCACAAGCCTCTCTCCTCCCTCTCTTAATCTCGCTTGACATATATACAAATGCATATGTGTAATATACAATTATATACAGTTATCTAACATATATGTATATACAATTCACCTTTCTCTCACTTTTTGCCTCCTCTATCTTGCCTCTCTCCTCTCTCTCCCAGTCTCGCTCGCCTCTCTCCTCAATATAACATGTTGCTACGAATCGCAATTATTAAACTATATCTATGAAAAGTAATTGGGCTATTTTTGAGTGACTATATGTGAAAGTTCCCCTTTGGAAAAAGGGAATGAGGATGCTGAAAAGAGGATGGGGATTGGGCATGCTGAAATTTGTTGAGGTATTGGGACGGTTGGGTCTAAGAATTGGAAGAGAAAATAGATTTTGGTAGTTGGCAGAATGTATTACAATTACAAAAATGGCTAAATGAATTTCGATTGTAGCCAACCAAAATTAAGAACTTAGTCGAATTGATTAAATTGGCAAATTCGACTAACAATTCAATAGGATAAATTAATATAATTAATTTATGAGTTTCTCAATCTCAACAAAATAAACACCCCCAACTTAAACTTTTTTTTGTCCTCAAGTAAAACTGAAGATCAATCGGTTCAACAAGGATGTCTACAAACAATGTTGCTTAAGACTCAACATGAATGCACACAAAAGGTTCAAACTACACATACAATGCTCAATTGTGCACTCAAAGATTCAAATTGTGACTAACCATTATCAAGTGTACTCAAACTCACAATTCTTGCTTTAAATGCAAGTTCAAGCGCAACAAAGGTACTCAAATGCCCTCACAACAAAGATAATTCCATATTCACACAAAATTCTTCAAGAATTTAAGGTCCCAAAATTACATAAAAATCTCACGCTCAAAAAGACGAACACATGCATGACTCCACCCTTAGGCTTGCTGTTATTTTCCAATCAACATTTGTTTCAGCTCACTAAATATCACAAAGGTCTTTTTAAGACTTGTAATGGGGCTGAGTGTAAAGGTATGGTTATTTAGACTTAGTGGCTTCTACCTTCTTGAAGTATGGACTACAAATCACTTTTTCTCCTTCTCTTTCACATTCAAACATGTTTATAATCCACCCCATTATTCAACTAAACACGAATCACCGGATACCCTATTTTTTACTATTCTTACACACTTTAATTCTCAAATTTTTTTCTTCGTCGGTATTTTTCTTTTATTTATTCCTTTTTCTTTTCTCTTTTTTTTTTACATGAAAGGGTTTCATCTTTTTTAAAACAATCTATCAAAGGGGGAATTTTTCACACTTCTTGACTTTCCTTCTTTTTCACCACACCTCCAATATAGGCTTTTGACATAAGCTGGTTACTCAAACGAACAAATACTTCATGAAGATTATGGGTGATGGGATAAAAGGGGTCAAATGTAACACCCCGTATCCAAAAGAGGGATGTAAACAAGAATTTGAGAAATTGCAGGTGCCGACCACGGAGTCCAACCACGACGCGTGGGTTGAACAACAGATCATAGGTGTGGTCGGTGGTTTGGTGCTTGGACAATGTTCAGGGACCCCAAATCATGGTCTATAATGAACAACGACCATTCACTAGGATGGACCACATGTCAAACCACGACTCTTCGGCTGGTCCATCGGTGGTTCACTAGGAAAAGTTCCAAGCATGGACCATGGAAGGGAACTACAGACCGTAAGTTGGTCCACACCCTGTGGTCCAGGGTTCTGTCGATGGTCGTAAATCTCTGAACTTAGTGATGGTGTGCAAGATGGACTGTAGGTCCATCCACGGTCCGTTAATCGGGGGTCCGTGGTTCATGACTGGGCGGTTATTATAGGTGCTTATGGGTCTTTTCCGGTTTTAATTAAATTAAAGTGGTGTTGTATATCCTTCATTTATAACCCCTATATAAACCTTTTTAACCCCAAATTCACCCGATTCAGTTCATTCTTCCTAAGTCCCAACAGAAAACCAAAACCTCCTCCGTAATATTCTCTCTAAAACATGAAGAAGAATAAGAAGAAAAGAAGAAGATAAGGAGCTAAATTCTCTATTGAAGACTAGTAATTGGAGTAAGGTATGGTTTTCATCCATGGGTAGCTTTCACCCATGGAGCCCTCTCAAAACCTTCTAATTCAAATTATAGAAATTCTTAATTATTAGGTTTCATTTCAAAGTCATCGTTCTTTTTTAACTTGATATTTATAAATGAATTGAGTTACATTAAGAATGAATTTATAATTTCCTATGAATTTTATGATGTATCCCCAAGAACCCATTAACTTTTCTATATTTCTCAAAGTTGATGATATGATGTGGGTCTTTCTTGATGAAAGATGAAGTTTATTAATTTATGCATGAGGTGATTCAATTACATGAATTATAATGATATCCATGTCTAATGCTTCGATTCTAGATGTGTTGATTGAATGTGAGGTGTGAACCTCAAGGAAGTAAAGTGTGAGATTATGCATGTTTTCATGAAATCTATGTAAATGATTTGAGTACACTTTGAGCATGAAGTGTTAATGAATATATTGTTGGAGTGGGATGATTGAAAGGCTATTCTCATGAACTTCTAATCAACATGATGTGAAAGGTTTTCTCACATAGTAATATACCTTGAATCAATAGGCCAAAGGCACCCTTTCATGAGTAGTTTAGAAGAGCTATTCTAATGATGTAACTTGAATCGGTAGGCCAAGGTCACCATTTCATGACCAATTATGTTAATAAATAATGAACTACTATGGAGAATTTAATTCTTAGCACCGAGTGGATATTTAATGAGGTTGAAGCTCTCCCGTAGTAAGGCCAGATTGCAAACTCTTGAGATGGAAGCTCTCCCGTAGGTAGGCTAGGTTTCTAGTAACAATCTCCTTGTCCCATAAACTATGTGCCCTCGTAGAATATTTAGCTCGTGGATCCATCTAAGCTAAGAGTTACTGGTTCTACCTTAGGCAAGTATACCAACATTTGTCTGTGTGGGAATCACTGGATTCCATGTTAGAGCTCAAATGCTCTCATGTAGATTAAGGATTATTTCCCACAAGAACAAGAAGGTTAATAATGAACTAAGTCATGATTGAAGAAGTATCCCGTAATTGTTCAAAGTCTTTAAAGATGTTGCTAATTTGCATTGAAGATGATGTTATGACTTATGTTTTCCCAACTATATCTATGTTGATGTTTACAACTTGATAAATGGCATGATTTCAAATGAAATGTCCCTTTTGCATGTATCTAGTATTTTTATACATGGCTACCATGCTTGTGCATTTTTGTACTAACGCCTACTTTGCCTACATTTTCCTGAAGTGTAGGGTCCATCACTAAATGAGATCATACTTGTGGCTAGAGCTTGGATTTGATTGTCCTTGAGCTTGGTGAGTCCTCCTAGTTTGAGGATAGATTTCTTGTCTTTAGTTTCTGTCATGTATTGTATTTGTTGGACATGTTGTATGGGCTAGACCCTGTTTCATTCACCATTGTAATAGATGGCTATGATGAGACAAAGTGTCTACACTTTCGCTTTCTTTTATCAAATTTTTTTAAGACTTGAAATGTGTTTTACTCTTATTGTCTACTTCTTATGTTATGAGGACTAAGTGGCTTGTATGGAGTCCTTCGGGCTTCTATACACCTTGTTGCATCTAACGGGGTACCACTAGGTCGTGATATCAAAGTTGTTCAAGTTTCTTCCAAGAGAAAGATAGGCTCAAAAGGGGGCCAAGCAAAGTTCACCCATCACAAGGTTTGCCACAAAGAGGTATATTGTCAAATTAGCTCACTTTCCAAAAACTCCGCATAAGATCATTTCAATTGCATGCTTCATTCAATCAATTGGACCAACGAAGCAAATTCTAAGTGTCATCAAGCACAATGTTCAAGACAAACTCATCAAGCAAGGCATTGGTACAATTGTCAAACAAGTCTCCACACTTTCTAGATAGCATGCAACGTTCATCAGAAGAGACTTAATCAACAATCGGCTGGTCACAACGAGATGCTAAAAGTTCACATATTGCCTATGTAACTTAGGTTTCCTCATCGTAGCGACACATTCATTTTCTTCAATTACGATCATATTCAAGTCATCTGTATTTACCAAAACCGACACATATATATATATATATATATATATATATATATATATATATATATATATATATATATATGCATAACCCCAAAAACAATCAGAATCAAGTCAATATTCACAGAACAACCCACAAGCGGTAGGTGTGGAAATACCATACCTCACCCCACCAACAAAATATGTAGTTGTCCTCAAATGCAACTAAAACTAAAAAAAAAATCTGAAAAGTAACAAAGAGGGAGGTAAGAAAATCATACTGCCAGGCTAGGCCTGAGGTTAAGTCTTCATATCAACCACTAATTCTGTCGGGGCATCAGTGCGAGGTGTCTCAATTATCAGGACTCCCTTTGTCTGCGCATCAGTGTCCGGTATCTCAGCATCCTTGGCTACACTGGATCCTACAATAGAAGTATCCCGAAGTGATTCCTGCCTAGAAGTCTCAAACATTGCGCCTCAAAGTTAGTCAGATCATCGTAGCTTGTCTCCTCATGAACACTAAGTTTCTCATCATCAGTATCAGCCTCGGACTCAGTAGCAGCGCCATCAGGTAGTCGGAGGCATATCACAACAAGATGGAAGATCTGTTCTTGGGACATATGGGATCTCTACAATGCAAAAGAACATGGACATATTAGTGGACTTCAGCTGGTCCACATTCATCTTTAACTTAGTAATATCGGCCTTCAAGGTGTCACCTCCTCTGTAGCACCTTGGGTTTTCTCACAAGTTGTGACTAATAGTTAAGGAATCTATTGCAGCCTTAAGTGGGGCCAAGAAAGTATCTATCGACCTCTCTATCATCCCAGGCATAGTAGCCTCTAATCGAGCAGCATACACATCAGCAGATTGGGATAAATATCCCATCTTGTAAAATATGTCCTGGGTTATCTGGGGGTCGAGACGTAGCAGCAGCAGCTGTAGAAGATCTAGGGGGAGGGGGTGCATCAAATGTAGTCAAAATCATAGAAGAGAATGGTCTAGATGTACCTAAGTGACCACTGTCCTAATTAGGCATGATTATCTCTGTAGGTAAAATATCAATGTCAACCTCCGGGGATGTATCCACCGGTGCTGCCCTTCTCATGTCAGCCTTATCCCGTTGGTACTCGGCATCAATGCGTCGAATGTCAGTAGATAAGGTGGGTGTCATCTTCACATCCATTTTCTAATCTCAACGAACACGGGCCCGTGTGCACAGCTCAGGGATCAACACCAGGAATGGGAGCGAAGTCTTTCTCTGCTTGGACATCATGTCCATCTCCTACTAAATTAGTAGCCCCAAATTCAGCTTCTGGCGTGAAATGATAGACCCTAAATGTGCTTCTTTTGGGTGTCTAAGGATGGATTCATTTTTGGATGGCATAATAGTGTTGCTGATGAACCCAAACCAGTATTTAGCAGCCACGTTCAAGTCCTTCTCTATCTGTACACATACCTCTATCCAACTCGGGGTGACATCGGTGATAAGGGGTGCTAGCCAATCCTTTATGTCCTCCAAGGTCTTTTTCTTGACCAGATCGATGTATTGGTGCTTGAAATCATAAGTGCATCCCAGAACAACAATTATTTCATCACAATGACATTTAACCTTCTTGGCGCGAACTATCACAAAATCAACTGGCCTTAACATGTTGGCCTTTTGTTTTCCCTTAGAGACCAGCTCACCATAAGCCGAAAACTCCCCAACCAAATTGGGAATGTAGGGGCCCCAGGTTTGGTGAAAATTTCAAACTTGTAGACCTTGATAGTGATCCACACCTTCAGATATATATCCACCACACCATCGGTAGATAATTTCTTTGTCACGATCTGAGAGGGACCCCTAGGAGATATGGTGTTCTCGAATTGCAACAAGGCGTACTTGACCTCTCGAAGGTCTTGTACAAGACTTATGACATCGTTCATTGCATACATGTATGAAAAGTAGTGCGAAATTAGAACTTTTCACACGAATAATATCTCATAATATCTTTCATATAAAGCCATAGGAAGTCTCAACATACGCCAATCTTAGACTCAAGAATATTGGGACACGTCCCATACAATCAAAATATAGAATACTTAGTCTATTACAAAACTTTGGATAAAAGAAATGTAAAGATAACTATGTCCTTGAGTCAAGTGAGGACATACTTCAACTTTGCTTGAAAGAGTCTAGATTCCGAGCTTTGATTCAAGACACCTCTCACATGTTAATCACACCTTTAGAAATTGAAAAAAAGTATGGAATTAGTACAATGCATGTACCAAGTATGACAAAATGTATAAAATCATGAAAATGGACATTTGAGTCAAAACATGCTCTTATAGGTTAAAAATCCATAAATAAGTATAAGAACCACATTTAAACACCAAACAACACAATATAAGATACATTCCAAGTCATACTCAATTTATAGTAATTTAAGGTAACTTCACAGTAACATTACAATAAGCTTACAGTGAACTCACAAAACCCTCATCCAAAGTTATCCTAAGACTCACTTAAGTAGGACAAGAAGAGACCGCCCATACACCCTCTTCAAGATTACATAAAGGATCGTTAAGAATACCTAGGACAATATTATTTACCATTCATTAATCAACTCACTACCTAGAAATACTCTAAGACTCACCTAAGTAAAACAAGAAGAGAACGCCCATAGATCCTCTTCAAGCCTACCTAAGCAATCCTCAAAGCTATTTTAGATACTTGTGTTTTAATTATCATATATTCACTTAAGTCATTATGCTATTAAATCCTTCAGGAGACATTCAACATGTAAGAACATTCACATAATGGCTTTGAAGAAGACCTAGGGACTCACACACTAACATCTTCAAAGCCTAATCGTGCAATGTCTAGATAGCGTTCTATACCACCACCTAAACATCATAGAACTTATCCAACACTAGCATGTATCCCACATTATGAGAATAGGCAATAACCGACATAGACCATGTTAGCTAATCATGGAATCCGGAGTCATGAACCTACTCCAATGGAGGGTGTTGTACTTGCCAATGGTAGAACTAGGACACATCACATGTAGGCACATAGTTAAGGAATATGAATGGTTTCTTTGTACTCTAGCCTCACCTTTAACTAGATATACTCCCCTTACCATACTCACTCGGTGCTAGCCTTTGTTCTCATAGAGTCTTTTAATCAAGGAGTATGTGAAGAGGCTCCATATCAAGTTCACAACCAAATCACATCACACCTTACCAAAGTGGTCCCCTAGGGTTGCCTTACAATGGTTAAGAGGATATCTCAAAGACTTTCCTAAGGATGATTTCATACTGTTCCATCCATCCAACCTTCAGTCCATTATTCACACAACAAGGATGCCATTACGACTTTCGACTTCAAGGATATCATAACCTTATTTTTAAAAGCTTCCACATAAATGACCTTCTTTACCATATTCAAGATCATATTCATTCATACATATACATTTATGACAAAGGGTGTTCTAACCTACTAAGTCTAGGGTTCATTCTCATTCATGTATCAAGCAAGGGACATAAGTCTACCTAAACAAGATACACTTTACCATATATTATCACATATAACATCTCATTCAAGAAGCACATAAAGACAACTAGACATACTTGCAAGTCATCCTGCACACTTCTATAGAATCATTAATATAAACCATTACAAGTCTCATATAAGTCATCAAGAAGCATCATACTTCAATATCAAGGCATTCACACAAAGACTTCACTATAGCCTACTAGTGACACCTATCATCAACTAGGAGAATTCATGCTTAGACTTCACATAGTACATAAGTCATCAAGACCTTCATATTACTCACATAATCAAGTTATAACATGATAATATCATAATACATGAAGTAACACCGACGAAGCCACATTGGTTCATAATTCATAAAGTAATGCCGACGAGGCCACATAATACACAAGTATAGCACATAAGCACCACCACCATAAGTGGACCATACCAATAATCATCATCAATTTAAGACATACATTACATAATATAAAGAGATTTAGTGTAGCATACCCCCCAATCCACCCTCACAACTTCGATCCATAGCCAGTTCAACCAACACAATACTCAAAGGCCCTTACCAATGGTCATGATCATCAATTCAATCCAATCATCACAATGTACAATGAATTAAAGGAAATTAAATATATATTTATCAATCTAAGACAGCCTACACATGATTCTAACACAATTCTTCCATAATTCAACATCCCAAATAAAACTACACAAGAATTCAATAGTATAGAGACATGATCACATTACCCATAAAATAGTCAAAATATGGAATTCATGTTTTGCATTGGCTCATAGGATTTTTAGGTTAAAATCATCAAACTAACATCAATTCAATCAATATACAATGATTCAAAATGTTTTATGCAAGAGCCAATGACTAGATCACAAGTTAGAACTTCATCTTTTGAGAAAGTCTTGGAAAACCCCTTTTTGAGATTGGATCCTTGAAGAAAAAAGATTCAAGGATTAATACAATACCTTAGTTGATTCTACAACACGAAATTTGAGAAGTTTGGATGGAGAATTCAACCTTCAAGCTTTAATGGGGTTCTAGAGAGTTCTTTTGAGGTTTTGGGTTTTGATTCCGAAAAGTGAATTCATCTAAGTGTTTTAGAATTATAAACCCACTTAAAATACCCAAAATAACCTTAAGAAGTCTTCCAAATAATTTTAGGAAGGCTAGGTGAAAACCCCAAAATACCCTTCACTTGGCCAAGACACCTGCAGAAATTGCAGGTGCCATTGACGGTTGCTCACCAACGTCAGTAGACCAACAAACGGACTGTCCTGTTGGTCCGTGGTTTTGGTCAGGGACTGGACAAATGGGAGCACAAGATCCCACACATAAGTGTCCACCTACGCCACCATCGACGGGGCTTCGGCCAGCCTATTGGGCGTCGATTGCCTCCGTCGTTTGGGGCTGGTTTGGACAGTCTTAGCTATGAGTTGGGTCGTCTTCAAGGACCCCTTGGTTTGTCCTTGGGGAGTTTTTTGCGGAATTTTCCAACCCGAATATAGTAGTACACAAGCACATTTCAAGGCAATCCTTTCAAACGTCATGGAAGTTCTTGGACGTTTGACCTCCAAACTTCACAAAAGACACTGCCTCTTAAACTCATTTTAACTCATTTTAGTACTTCAAAACATCAAGACACAAGCGTTAGGCTCTAGTTTCACCTAAGTCGTTTTAGAGGTATTACACTCTTTCAGAATGGTCCTCAAACCCTCAACCTTTAGTTGGATGAGTGAGCATGGAGGAGGACCCTAAACAGGTGGTGCTGGGACAACTTTGTGTGCTTAACAAGGCACTGGAGCTGAAGCCAGAGGGGTAGGAGTCAGAGATACAAGGATCATAGATGGATTTTTAACTAATAATGGATGAGAGAATGCATGAGTTAAAAAGAAGGAAAATGAAAAGATTTTGAACTTATAAACCATTTGGTCTTTAAAAACTTTGAGTTTGCGCGCTAGTCGGCTGAGTAAGTCATGCTCGGCGATGCACTGAGTGGTATTTCGGCTCACCGAGTTTTATAGAACTCCCTGCAATTTGAGGGTTCAACGGCAGAAAAGTCAGGCTCGCCAACCTATTCAGCGAGTCCCCGACTAAACTTTTGGCTCACTGAGTTTTATAGAATTCCACATCAAGCTGGGTGGATCCAACGATGGACAAAGTCAGGCTCGCCGACCTCTTCATTAAGTCGCCGAATGAATTTTTGTCTCACCTAATTTCCAGTCTCGAAAACTTTCACTTTTAGACCTGCAAAATCAAGACCTGCTATTCAAAAACAATATTTATACCATCAAAAGCTTGGGTCCCTCCCAAGAAGTGCCTTATTTACTATCGTGGCACGATGAAAATACCAATTCAAGCATCATTTTTAGGGTTGGCCATTGTGTCACTAGGCAAACCCCTTTTTACCTTGATTTCAATTGAGTTGAAATTTGACCCACTGGTGTCTCCGGCTGTTTAATAAAGGCTGAGTGAGTATTCACCATCTGGTTGAGAGTTGATACATCATCCTTCATCTCTTTCACCACTTTGTCTGACCCTTCTACCTTATTTAAAATGCTTGCAAGCATGTCTATCGTACAGAAGTTCTCCGCGTCAGCTCTTTGTTCTTTAGGCTTTTGGCATACATGAGGTGGGATGTATCTTTCTTTCACTATCCCTTTCCTTCCAAGTACAATTATGATCACACCATTACCCATCACGATCTCTCCATCCATCATCTATATTCCAACCTGGATTTCCACCAAGCCGTGGGTAATTTTAGCGAAATCCTCCTCCTTGATTTGCAAGCAAGTTCACTTCCTCATTGTACAACACTTCAAATTGTTTCTTCTTCAGAGTTTTCTCCACCAACACCACAACATTTACACTCTTCAAACCACTACCCATCACATTTTTTACCAAGATATCCAGTTGGGTCATCATTTTGGCTATGTTTTGGTCTCTCTTTTGATCCTTCTCGATCTTCTCTTTCTTCATCCTAAAAGTGAGAGGAGACACTTGGTCCTCATGAGTTTACCATGCTCTATTTAACTTGGTCATGCCATCAAGGAGTTGAGACGCTACTTCATAGGGTTGTTGCATTAACTTTTTTATTCACTGAGTCAAGACTCTTATAGAATTATTGTACAAATATTTTGTCACGACCGGAATGTAGACCCCAGATAAGACCGGCGTCGTTGACCTCTCAGAGGTTGCAGACAAGCCTACATACGTCATTCTTACTTCATCTAGGTTAATTTTAGCGGAAAATTTGAACTTTTTGTTTTCTTATTTCATGCTAAACATTTTAAACTTTACATCATGGGCGTTCACAAATCAACCATCTAATATAGAGATAATCAAATGAAAGAAACAGTTCATAATTGCATTAATTTTTATTTCCAAAACGGCACCAATACAAATCTGAAATGAAAGTGCAAAGAAACACTAGTGGAACATGCTCCACTAGCTAAAGCCTACATCTAAGCTAGATAATAACGGTAGACATCCTCGAAAGCATGAGAGCCTACTAAGTCTGGATGAAAGCTCTACGTCCGGATAGCTGCAATGTCAACCTGTAAGCTCTAGTGTCCACCTGTGCCTGCACCTAAAAATATAGAGTTGTATGGGATTAGTACACACTTGTACTAAGTATGGGTATATGCAAGCACACACCAAGGACATGCATGAGTAAGAATAGCTCTTTCCTAACAACATGATTATGGAAAGTCAAGTCAGTGGACTTGCCAAATTGGGATTAGGAAAGTTAGTGAGCTTTCCAAATTTGGATTAGGAAAGTCAGTGACCTTTCCATATTTGAATTAGGAAAGTCAGTGAGCTTTCCAAATTTGGATTAGGAAAGTCATCCCATGAGAGTAACATGCATCATCATACTTATCATATTGCACACAGCACAAAACATCTTACACATAGCACATATCATATTGCATATAGCACATAACATCTTTCATATCATTCATTCATATGCCATGAGACCTTGGAATCATGGACTTGACATTAAGAATTTCCAAAATGAGGGCTCAACATATGAGACCTCAACTAGGGAGTCTTCCTTATCAAACACAGAGTCTGCTTCATTCATTCATACGTATTTCATTTCATTCATTCATACGTATTTCATTTCATTCATTCATAAGCTAGTGTAAACACCAGCTATACCTAGGATGTAGTTTAAGACTCTCATCGGGTTTGCTGTGCAATGATCAAGAATAACCTAGTGTCATTACTTGAGTCTAGCTCACCTCTTGATTATCCTATCCTAACACCTTTGGTATCGTTCATTTCATTATGTGCATCATTTGAGGCTAGCCTCATTCATTCATTGGGAACTTTAACTTTAACAGACATAGATCATGTGAGCATCATTAAATCCAGTGTCTCCCCCACACCGAAAAGAGGTGGAATCACCGGCCAAAGTGACCCAAAACATGCTAGCGTAGATGGGAATTTAACCCCGCTAGATCCCTATATTGGCAGTATAGGTTCGAAGACTAGGAGATATAAGGAGACCCATACCCGGCATGCCGGACTGTCTCATCTCATGAGAGTTACGTGAACCTCCGCCCTTCCCGAAAGAAGGCATCACCGCTCATATCTAGTCTATCGGTGCTCAGTATAAAGTTCCACTACATTCAACTCATACGTCATGGAAGCTGGTTTCTAGTATTAGGACATCATAGCTCAATAGATGATTTCTCATCTCATCATTAGTATTAAGTGTGTTAATCTCAATACTTTTATTAGAGTGTTCATAGAGACTGATCTCTTTATTAACTTTACACTCTCATAGGTGAGTACGTTTTGGTAACATTTACTTAGGCTCATTTGAGATTGTTATCATCTTTTACATTAGCCTCATATCATGTTGTCACCACATTCATTAACATTAGCACATTTGCTCCTCATAATTACTCACACCTTTTTTTGTACGTGGATGTTCATTTCATCATATGCCAATGCACTTGGCCATTTGTGTGTTTCACACTCTTACTTAACCCTTCTAGGGTTTCATTATTTCATTACATAATAATCATTTCATCGTATGCCAATGCACTTGGCCATTTAGTGTGTTTTACATTCGTACTTAACCCTTCTAGGGTTACCTCATTTCATTTCATACATCTTAGGTTCACTTATATTTAAACGTATGCTAGACTTATGGGTCTGTACATACAAGCCATGAGGCTTCATTCATAGTTCGTTTAAGTGATTCATATCTCCTAAGATTATGTAGTACAAGACTTATGCATCTTGTATGTATGCCAAGATCTCGATTTCGATCTAAGTAGGCGGCATTATTCTTGAACATATAATTCACGTATGACTTATGTATCAATACGGAATTTGGGCAAGGGAATCCGATTTTGAATCCCTTGGACAACACTTACATTTTCCATTTATTTTATTTTGGTCCACACGGCTTGGGGACCCAAGATCGAGCCCCAACACCTTCATTTTATTTTTCCCTTAGTTTTTCTCTTCATTTTTCGCTCAATGGGATTGAGAGGATGTGGGATCGAACCCCTACAACCTCATTTTCTTTTTAATTTCTTTTTTTAAACTCTCTCCTTTTGGCCGAGGGGTTGTGGGTTCGAACCCCCACAGCCCCTCTTTAATTTCTTTTAATTTTCTCCTTGAATCTGCCTAGGAGGTCGTGGGTTCGATTCCCACACGCCTCCCCCTTTATTTTTCTTTTATTCTCCTCCTTAATCTGTCCAATAGGTCGTGGGTTCGATTCCCGCACCTCACATTTTCTTTCTTTTCGTTTTTCCTTAAGTTTTGATAGTGAGGTTGTGGGTTCGAATCCCACTCCTCTCAATTCTTAATTTCATATATTAATTTCCAGCCAGGAGCACCCAAGTTCGAACCCCCTCAGCCCCATTTCTTTATTCACGTTTTAGTGCTTTTCAAGGGTGAGGTCGCGAGTTTGATTCCTAATGACCTCACCTAATTTATACCCATTTAAATTTCCAGATTTATTCATCTATGTTTAGTCGAAAACAAACTTATAATTTGCTGGAAAGTTTGTCACATTTTTCAGCTCACTTCCCTCAACATTTACACTTGAATTCATAGGGTAATTTGTAGATCATTCAATACGTTCTTAGGTGCATTTTTCATGGATTCGTTTAGCCAAAACCAAACTTGTAAGTTGCTGGAAATTTAGTCATTTTCAGCTCATTTTCAACAACACTTTCACTTTAACTCTTAGGGAAATTCATAGATCATATATTACGTGTTGGGGTGCATTTTTCATAACTTCGTTTAGCCAAAAGATTTGTACTCAAATCAGCAACACTTTCATTTTAATGAACATCACGATTTACGTAGGTTTATGCACGTAAAGTGACAACCATAACATTATGAATTTTTGGAGCCTAATCCGAGAAGCCTAGTCACTGTAACATACTTGCACATACACACACTTGCACATAATTTCGAACACATGGGTTGTCTTTCATACGATTTCAAGTACACAAACATAATCATATTCATCACAAAAACATAACATACACCTAAATCTACCAGCAATCATACCCAACCTACGATTCATTGGGAGCTAGTGACAGGGGCATCCAAAGGGGGAACAATCCTAGTTTTCGGACTGAATAATCTGAACCTTAAGGGGTCTCTTGGGAAAGGGACCAAGAGAGAAGAGAACCCATACCTTTTTGACGTTCAAACCTCGACTTGCTGCCCAAAAACTTCTCCAAACACACGTCCAAGACTCAAATTCAACACCCCACTCGACGGAAAACCTTCACTTTGCCTACGTGATTGATTAACGTTTGTTTTTCTTATATTTTCGTGAGTTCTTCAAGTGTGAAGAACCTTGGTAAATTTTATGTTCTTGAATGTTATTTGGCAGAGATAAAGTGAAAAAAAAGCATGATAGAGACGTGAGAGAGAGATGAGCGTGAGAGAGGAGAGTTGCCTTAGGCTTAGGAGTCTAGTTTAGGACTTAGTCAAATAAGGTTTAGTTAATTATTATAAAATCTGATCTCCTTTTATTTTAAATAAGCTAATAAATAATAAATATTAATTAATTACATTAATTTAACAACTTAAATAAAAACCACTTTAATTCATTGCTTCCACCTAAGTTCGAACCCGGGTGGAGCAAGATTTCACTTCAAGAGCCCATTTTCGGCCGTCTCTCCCCAAATTGCCCCTCCACCTTATTAATTAAATAATTAATTATATATTTAGGGTAATTAGGATACTACCCTTAGCCTGGAAAAAGACCATTTTACCCCTAGACCCTCCAAACATAAGATTTCCCCTTTTTAAGTCCGGTAAAGACTCCTTCGAGTAAATCTTCGTATTCGAGAGCCCTACATGGTTGGACCCAACCTTTACAAGCTCAACTAACTCCCAAGTTAGTTGGCTTGGATGTAGCAAGGGTTCAGAGGTCTGGTTCTACGCGCATCAATCCGTGTGAACCCGTTCTAATCGTAGGCATTCTAGACCCATTAAGCATTACTTAGCATATCCATTTTTAGGGTTGTTACATATTTGTTTGGCAGTCCGTGAGTCGGACATTGAAATACCAACTTCTGAAATCGTAGTCACATCTCATGGATTGGTTCACCCTCTAAGCGCTTGAAATTTTGGATACTATCCCTTACTGTCATCACCTTTTATGGGGGGGAGGGGGGAAAGAATCTCAAATGGAAAGTTGTGGTAAGTTCATCCCAAGAGGTGGTGGAGTCCATCAGTAACTCATAACCATTTGGTAGCTTCACCCATCAAATCGATGGAAACAGTCTGAGACGGACTCATTTTTGTGATAATTTCTTTAATTAAAATGGACCACAAACATCCACGATCTTCAAAATATGCTCATGGGTGTCTTCGTGGGACAACCCTCCATATAATCCTTTCATTTGGAGGAGTTGTAGCACCGTGATAGTAACATGGAAGACAACATTCCTCTAAACATAAGGTAGACGAATTGTATATACACCACCCAATTGAATTGGGTCATTCACATCATTAAGACTCACAATATCGTCTTAATGGCCATCTTAGCTACTATTAGTATCGTTCACGTGGCCATTTTGGCTAATATTAGTCTCGTTCACTCTCATCTCTTCCTGTTTTCAAACAAGCAACACAAACACAAACCAAAGTAAGCCGATCCAACTACGAAACAAAAATATTACAACTCAAACTTTAATTATAAAAATTTAAACAACACGAGTACCCAACAGAGGCATCATTTTTTATGAATGCTCAATATCACCTCATCAAATACTAGGTGTGGGTGGTTATTATATAGTATAAAACCCAACGAAGAGTTGGGCTCGAACCCACTGGAAGCGGTACAAGTTCATATTAAGGTACGAAGTTATAATTGCAATCTAATTAGTGGTAGGAATAGAAATTATCAAAAACATTGACTTAAAATAAAAGGGGTGAAAAAATGTCAGATTGGGGGTTTGGATTTGCAATTAACAAGTTAATCAAGTACAAAAATAGGGGAATAACAATATTAAGAGAAATTCTCAAAATGCGATTGATTATAAGCTAACTATGTTATATGGGTAATTTAAATTTAACAATAACTTGTTGAATCATTGTGGGTAGGCTAGTCTATAAGGGCAATATCGTTTTCTCCAATAATTATTACGGTTGAGGCGAGTTCTCTCAAACCACGACAAACTTAACAAGATAAACGACCTTACGACCTTAATGTATCAACTCTCTCAAGCTAGATAGGTAGAATTGAGTTTAGGATTCATTATCTCGAGATGAACCCATATCAATCCAATACCTACAATTATAAATCAAAAGGTTTGGTTCCAACACCTCTCTATCGAACAAGCCAAGAACTCTAAACTATAATTTCTTTTGCAACAACAATTTATAGATTAAAACATAGCTATTGATTAAAGCCATATTAAAATGGCAATTTCATCATTAAAGAGAAATACTCATAACATAAGTAGACAAATAAACACATGATTACACCCCAAGAATTGTGGTTTTAGCCACACATCATAAAAGTAAAAAAACAATTACCATATACATTAGCCATGATTTGGGTAAAGGTTTTCAAGTATTTACAATGGTCCAATTTGAATAAATTCCAAAACCCAGTTTCAAATCTTCAAGTTTGAGCCTCAAAAGCCTCAAAGACTACAATGAAACCTCAAAAAGTAAGAGAGAAACTTGAAATATTGAACTCATAGAATTAGAACCGGAAAGGAACTCCTACAATTTCAATTTATAATTGCACATTTTTTCCCCAAAAAGACATTGGGCAAAGTAAGTTGGGCCTCACCAAACCAGACACCGATCATCACTTTGCTCCAGTCTATTGCAAGTTTGCATTGGCCACTTGTCTTAAGGGTTCTGTGATATTAGGTGATCCATTTAGTTGTCACTAAGTAATTCGCCGACTGTCCATTCTTGTCGCCAAGTTGGTTCTTCCCTAGGGCTGGCATGCAGGAACTTTGGGAGAACTAAAGTGCCACTTGAAGGTTTCGAGTGGTCTTGGAAATCACCAGGATTGCTTTTCTTCACGTCTTCAGCTTGTTTGTTTCTTTTTTTTCATGCCTTGATATTTAGCATACATACCTGTAGATCAATGCTTTAACATCAGATTAGAGCATAAATTAGGCATTTGAGGACACTAAAACTATCAAAATAAAGACCTAAATGAGTCAAAATCTCAGACTCATCAGTGATCCAACATCTATCATACCATTAGAGTCTTGATATAGAGGAGAGCCTTTCTTATGAGAAAGTAGCGGTTAAGATTTAGACTAGCAAGTTAAAAAGTTCAGAAATAAGGAAGTTGCATCATTAAAGGTCTTATGGAGGAATCAAAAGGTTGAGGGTGCTACTTGGGAGGTCAAGGCCAATATGATGTCCTGTTTTCCCCATCTCTCTGCCTCCAAGATGGTTCATCATTTTTGTTTCATGTGTCTTAGTCATTCTCGTGTTTCCTTAGACATATATGCTAATTAAAACTTGCTTTTAAGATTTTGATTTAGCTACATTTATTGTTCATGACTATGCGCATTGAGTATGAATTGCATGCATACCTCATGAAATGATATTTTTAATATGTATAAGCTTTGAGTTAATAATCTTCCTTCATATTGTGAATTTTAGTGAAGTTTCATTTATATTGGGTTGTTAGTCCTATTTCCCTACCATCCTTATACTTCCATACATTCCATGCGAGGATAAAGGTCCCAAAGGGGTGGTATTGTAACACCTCAAATTTCGAAAAAGAAATAAAAGTATTTTTGGGTTGCAGTTCAATTCTAAAGGTCCTGTCTTTGGATCGTAGAATCTTCAACATGTCGTAATTGGAAACCATATGAAAAGGGGAAATAAAATTCATAAACCAAGTTCCAGTACCTTTTCTACGAGTTACCAAGATAGCCCATCATTCCTTGGACAATTCGAATGTAAGTCTCATAGGTGGGCCTCAGATTTGGTGAAATTTTAAGAGGTCAAGCTGGTTTCTACGGTCCATAGAAAGAACCACGAGCAGTTGAAAGCTCTCATCAAAATTTAGTCCAAATAAAAGGTTTCTAAACTTATGTAGAGTTTAACAGTACGGACCTATAGGTACAAACCTTAGAAATGTTTCTATCGTTATTTAAGGGTATTTTGAATCTTTTTCATAATTGTTTTAAACTAAACTAAGTCTTTTGGACTTTATCCTGAGACATGTATAAGTATTTTAGGCTCTAAAAATATCCACTTAAACCCCATTCCTTTAATTTGCCAAAACCTAACCAAATTCATCATCCCCAAATTCTCTCAACCTAAGGAACAAAAAGAAAAAGAAGAAGAAGAAACAAGGGGTTCAATTCCAAGTATTAAATTCATCATTCTTTGTGGGCTTTTAGCATCAAGTATGTGGGTATTCACACATGAAATACATTTTCCAATGGAGTCCCCAAAGCTTCCAATTTTTGAACCTCAAATTCCATTGTTTAAGCTAGAGTTTCAATCCAATCTTTATGAGTTTCATTCAATTATGATTAATTATTATAACACACTCACAATGATGAACACATGCATGACTTCACCGGTAGGTTTTCTTTTATTTTCCAACAAACATTTGTTTCAGCTTCCTCAAGATCAAAAAGGTCTTTTCAAGGCTTATAACGGAACGGTGCTGAGTGTAAAGGTATGGTTATTTAGGCTTAGTGGTTGCTATCCTCATGAATTGTGGTATGAACATCACTTTCTTTCCTTCTCTTCAACATTCACGACAATGCTCAAAATACACCCTATTATTTATCCTCCATGGAATATTGGACACCCCATTTCTTTGCAAATTTCACACTTTATTTCTCAGCTTTTTTCGGTATTATTCTTTTTTCTTCTCTCTTTTTTTGTATGGAGGGGTCCCATCATTATAAAAACCATGGATCAAGGGAGACTTCTTTGCACTTCTTGATTTACTTTCTTTTTTACCACACTCCCAACTTAGGCTTTTGGCCTAAGTTGGCTATTCAAACAAACCATATTCCATGAGGATTGTAGGTAAATGGATAAAAGAGAGGGTTACAATTGTATCAAGTTTCTTCCAAGAAAAGGCTAAGGCTCAAAGGGTGTTCAAGCATATTTCACAAGGTTGGCCACAAAAGAGGTATAATGTCAAATTGTTTCACTCATTAAAATTGTTTTCTAAGATCATTTGAAGAGCTTGCATCACTTAGTCAACCGGACCAACGGGGAAAATTCTTGGTGTCATATAAGATGATTCACAGTAAGCTCATCACACAAGGCATTGTCACCAATATCAAATAAGACTCTAATCTTTCGCTACTGCGCAATGTTCATCACAAGAGCCTTTATTTGATAATTGTCTAGTCACAAAGAGATGCAAAAAGTTCTCATATTGTCTATGCAAATTCATTTGGTCTCATCGTAGCCCCCACATTCATTTTTGTTTGATTAAGAGCACTATTTAAGTCATTAGTATTGTTAAAGACCGACACTCAAATTTACACAAGAACAACCACATTCAAACACAATCAAGAGGTGGAAATTTTTCCAGAAGGATCAAAAACCATTTAAATTCAAAAATAAGGAGCCACAAGCTCAAACATCCACAAAACAATGCCAACACACAATTTACAGCACAAACTCCCAATGTATAAACAAAACAACAAACACAAGAGGTAGGTATGGAAATACCCCACCCACCACAAAAAAGTATTCCTCAAATGCAATAGAAATAGTAAAAGTCAATAGATATGATAAAAAAGAAGGTAAAAAAGGGTCCTGTCTAAAAGGTCTCTCCATCTGTCAAGGCATTAGAGCCCCGTGTAGCATCAGCAACACTCGATCCACTAGGTCCTGCCATGGATGTATCAATCAGTTTTGTTTGAATCACTGACTGTAGAATCGTCTCCTCAAGGTTTGGCAGATCTGGCAGGTTTCCATATATAGTCTCCTTCAACACCTATATCTACTCCTCGTCGATCTCTGCCTTTGACTCATCAGCTGCTATGTCATCTATGTGTACGTGTACAGTGGTAGAATTGGCATCCACATCATTTGCTACCTTCAAAAGTAAAGAGAAGTTTGTTGCATTCAAGTAGTCCACATCATTTCCCAAATTTGCGCCCCGACTTAAGGTTATCATCTCTAAAGTCTCCCCCTGTCTACTCTCACAAGTCTCAAATCTCTCTATGAGATTGTCAATTGTTGTTTGTAGAGGTGTCACTGCAGCTAGGATAGCACTCTCGATTATCCATGGTACCGCATTCTCCGATTGAGTAACAATCAGATCCACAGAATAGTGTAAGTGACCCATATTTTGATCATGGCCTAAGTAATCCTAGAAGGTTGGGAGGTAGAAGAAGCACCGAGAGTCTCTGAGGAAGTGGAAGTACCTGAAGTCTCAGAGGCCAAAGTAGGAAAACATGCCGCTGCAGGTATAGAATATCCACCCCTAGGTACATCCACTAGGGTTGTTCTCCTTTATCTACCTCCTCTCGAGTGTACTCGGCCTCTATACACTAGATGTTAGTGGAGGATGTAGGATTGACTTTAATATCTCTCATCTCATCACGAGGAACTTCAGCATGTCGACACCGTTCAATAATAAGTACATGGAAGGGATGAGAACTCTTGCTCTGCTTAGACTTCATGGTTATATCTTCCTTTATGTGAGTCCCAAGTAAATGCTACTCCTATATATGATCGACCCAAGGCAGGCCAACTTAGGATGGCGGAGGATGGACTCGTTTTATGACGACATGATAGAGTTGATGGTGAATCTAAACCAATATCCTGCAGCTACACTCAGCTCATTCTTGTCAATCTGAGCTCCTGCCTCTATCTACCTCGAGGTGGTGTGAGAAATGAGGGGTGCAATCCAACCCTTGAGATCATTCAAGAGAATCATAGTGGGTGCCAAGTTTGGGTAGTCAGAGACAAACCCTCTCTCTAATGCAACATTGATATGATCTCGATTGCATCTCACGATCAGCTCCCCATATGCTATGTAGAAATCCCAAACCCATGTAGAAATATAGGGGCCTCGGGGCCTGGTGAACTGCTCGAATCAGTGGAACTAGAGGGTGTCCCTCACCGTGGAATATCTACCCACTAATCCCTCTGTAAAGAGAAGTTTCTCCTCTAGAATAAGCCTCAAATAGTTGTCTTTTAATTAGTTCATCATCTAGGGAAGAGGAACATGTACTGGTGGCACTGGGCCATAGGCGATGTCGGAGTTGGCAATGTATCTGCTGTAGGAGGAGAGGCTAATTGAGCTCTCGATGAGTGAGGATGATACCTAGCACAGATCTTCGCTCGCCGGGACTGTAGTGGTTGGTCATCATTCGATACGGAGCATGCATATTGGGAGTCAAAAATGAGGTGTGCAAGCCAACCCTTGAGATCATTCAACGGAGTCGTAGTGGTGTCCAAGTTTGGGTAGTCACATATTGACCCTCTCTCAAATGCAGCATTGATATGATCACGACTGCATCTCACTACAACTCCCTGTACCAAAACAGGCTCTACCGGACAAAATGTGTTGGCCTTCTTCTTCCCCTTGGGAACCAGCTCCTTATATGTTGTGTAGAACTCCCGGACCCATATAGGAATATAGGGGCCTCAGGGCCTAGTGAAATTCTCGAATCAATAGAACTAGAGGGTGTCCCTGGCCATGGAATATCTACCCACTAAACCCTTTGTGGATAGAATCTTATCCTCTAGATTTGTCCTCTACCCATCGACTTTTAGTCTGTTTAGTAGCCAGTAAAAGAGGAACATGCAATGGTGGCACTGGGTCCACAAGTGTTTCAGAGCTTGCACTGTATCTGCTATAGAGGGGAGGTTGATGGAGCTCTTAATGAGTTAGGATGAGACCTAGCACGGATCTCTGCTCGCGTGGACTGTAGTAGTTGGTCATCATCCGATACGGAGAATGCAGCTTGAGAGTTAAAGGACTCTCCCTCGCTGCCAGAGTTGTGATCCAGAACCTCAGTCATAGGCATCTTTCCCTTGCCCTTGCCTTCCTTTGGAGGTCTGTCCTTCCCTTTTTAGGGGATTGTCTCCCCCTTCATTTATCACTATCCCTCGTGCTCTTTTACGGGGCGGCATGTCAAGGTTGGTTCTATCCATATCGGCAAAACATCAAAAAGATTTAGATTCATTTCAAGGAAGTAGCAGAAAAATAGGTGCAAACACACTCACCGAACGGATTGGTGTGTTGTTGACTCACTTTGGTGAGACATATCAGGCTCGCCGAAAGGATTGGCTAAAATATTCTTATAAATATTGGCATGTCTGTGATGGGAGGGACTTTCAATGAATCGTCGACAACATTCGGCAAGCACAAATCAGCCCGCCAAAGTTACAGTGTATTTTAAGGGTTAGAGGCACAGAAAGGGTGATCAAAGAAGAATTTTGGTGAGTTTCCTAGTGCACTTGGCGAACTCAGGATTCTCGCCGAAAGTTACATAACCTAAACTCAATTTTAGTATGAAATTAAAGGCGATCAAGGGGATTGCGCGAGCTCAACCCAACTTGCCAAACTTCCCAATATGCCTCCTCTCTACCCCGACATCCAAAGTCAATCCCTCATCCCCCGAAAAAAAATCAAAGCACGCACTAGTTCAATTAAATTCAGACCCAAATGACCCATGTCTCCGGGATACTCTGACTTCTCCCAATGTTGACAAATTTGGCCATTTGATGAGTTTAGCCCTTATGTATGATGTCAACCACTCCATCATTGGGAAAAGTATGTCATTTGACACAAATGGGGGTTACTTAGACTTCACCCGACTAGACTCAACCACAATATAACACAACCCAATAATTTAGATCAGTTTTAAGGCACGAAATTTTGGGAAATAAAAAATTAGGCAAAACAGGCATGAATTCGAATTTAAAACATGCAATCAACCACACATGTACAATTCACAGAGGCACAACACAAATCACTAAGATCAAAACAATTTTCAAATGAGTAAAACCGCTAAGTACAAATTTGGGGTTCGAAAAACCATTCTTTTATGCCGAATATATAAGTTCAAATGTTAGCAACAAATATTTCCAACTCCGAACACACAATCGGCAATTAGAAAGTGGTAATAATGCAAAACTATAGAAAAATATAGTGCAAGTGTGATTTTGGGAAGTTAAAAAATGAGGAATATGGAAGAGTTTGAATTTTAGAACCTTTGGCCTTTAAAACCGTCAATTCTCGCACTTTCAGCGACATTAATTTTGCCTGCCGAACCACTCGATGACACGATGAGTGTTCTTTTACCTCGTTGAGTTTTACAGGACCTTCAATTAATGTGAGGTCCAAACGGCGGACAAAGTCATGATCGCCGACCTGTTCGGACAGTCGACGACTTGGTCATGAGCCCTCCAAGTTTTACAAAGTCTAACCTTGGAGTTGTTGAGTCCAACGGCGGTTCAAGTTACTCTCTCAAACCTCTTCATCGAGTCACCGACTTGACATTTAGCTCGTCAATCCTGCACTTTTTCACACATTCCATACTTCAACCTGCAACATCAACACACGATTATTTCTAAAGCAAACACAAAGAAAATAAAAACTTGGGTTGCCTTCAAAAAATGTCTTAGTTAACGTCATGGCATGATGCAAATCCTCACTCAACCTTCATTCTTGGGGTTTGCCATAGTGTCACTAGGCAACCCCCCTTGTTGTCTCGGGTTTAAATAAGACAAAATCTGACCCAATTTGGTCTCATACTACTTGATAGATATGGAGTGAGAAGTAACAATCTAGCTAAGGGTTGATACATCTTCCTTCATTTCTTTCAAAATTTTATCGGACCCTTCAGACTTGTTGAGAATACAACAGAGCATATCCTCAGAACGGGCACCCTCAGAATCTTTGGGTTTTTGACGCTCATGGGGAGGAACATATCTATCCTTGTCCCCATCTCTTCCTTCCAATTGGGGTTTTAATCCCTCCATTCTCTTTCACGATCTCTCCAACCTTCATCCCTGTTCCAAACTTGGTTACCACCCTGCCTCAGATAGTTTGAACGATAACCACTGTCATGACTGGGGAGCACTCCTAGACATAACCGGCATTTTCGTCCTCGAAGTTGACTTAGAATAGCTCTTATCATTCATCATTACATTTCGTAGGTCAAAATGCAGAAAAATTTAAAACTTTTATATAGTGAAGTTTACTTAGACTTCTCGCTTATCATATATGGAATTTACATAGACTCCCCGCTTAGGAAACATCCATAGGCTTCTCATTTAGGCAACATAACAACATATATGAATTAGTCTAATCCTTTGCCTCACATTAAACCATCTAAAACGAAGTACAACATTCGGGCATAGCCCTTATATAAATTCATATTTGCCACATATGGCTTACAACAAATGTCTAAAATAATAGGGAAGAAATGAATGTCTTTAGACAAATACAATACTACTAAGGTATATTAAATGGCACCATCCTCGAATGGGAGGACTCACCAACAATTCTGAGGAAAAGTCCAAGTCTTCTTGCAAAGTGGCCTAGAAGCTCTTCAATGGCCGGAACCTACAATATTGGGGAAAAAGGAAGAAATATGGGTTAGTACAAACCAAATGTACTAAGTATGGTTACTATGCATAAAATCATCAATGCATGAGAAAAGACACAATTTGGTCAAAACCATGCCTTATAACAATTTAACCCAACATGTGCATATATGAAACATTACAAGCGAACTAAATCATGATATTAACCCAACACAAAGGCAACCCAAAGCAACACTTGTGCAATGCCAAGAATAGAACCTTTTAACCCTATCCAAGGCTAAGCATCAAATCAAGCCACCTACTACATGCATACAACATAACCTCATAATTTTTCATAACATAGTTGATACATAAGTTCATATATAACTTGAAATACATAACATGTAATCAAATTAATTACACAAGAACACTACTAAGACCATCCCTTAGGATCCCACATGTGCAATGAGTGAGAAAAGTCACATACCCTCTCTCACCCTATGTGGTAACCTTTAGGACAAGCCCTAATAATAGTTCAAATACTTGACTTGTTCATTTACCTTTTTACATGAGGGAAGGAAGTGCAATAACCGACATGAGACCATGTGAGCTATATGGAACTCCCACACCGAAAAGAGAGGGTTAACACTTTCCTAAGGTTCAACCTTTCATACATAGCTGTCTAGGTGGATCCACTAAGCTAAATTCCTATGTGGGAACATAGTTAAGGGTCAAGGAGATTGTTACTAGAAACCTTGACTTGCTAAATGTTGAGGTTTTCATCTCATGAGACAACACATATCTTGGGAATTCGGACTTGATAAACGTGAAGAAACTCATGTGGGAGGCCGGACTTTCTAAACGTGAGACCTCCATCTCATTCACATGTCCTTTCAGTGCTAAGCATATATTCCCTTTAGTAATCATCATACTCATCACACAAGATTACATTAGTCTTTTCTAGACTCCTATGTGAACATCTCATCATAATAGCTCATAGATATTCATAAGTGATAACTATCTTTTCACTTTTGAAACCACATACAAGTGAGTAAACCTTTCACTCAACACTTTATTATAATCATGAGAAACTACTTTCAATCATATAATAATCATACCATAACATACTTGCATGCTTCATAACAAATTCAATAGTCTAGGGTTAAGGATGAGGAATATTTCCTATCAACATCACAACCATACATTAGACATAGAAGCATTACAATCTTAGTAATTCATACTTCATAATTGAATTCAAGGAGAATCAATCTTCATACCTTCTTGCACTTTCATGGTCCCCATACTTCCATTACCAATAATACATAATCAATACAACAAGGTAAATTCAAGAAGCAATTACATAAATAATGTCACGACCTGGGAGCACCCCCTAGAATTTACACGTCGTCGTCAACCTCTTGGAGGTCTAAGACAAGCCTCTAAGAATTCATTCATCGCATAATCGTAAAAATAGCAGCTGTAACAACCTGAAAATAACTATGCTAAGTAATGCTTAAATAATGCCTGGATTAGACCGCGTTCACACGGCTTGTTGCGCGTACAACCAGACCTCAAAACCTATGCACTACCCAAGCCAACCAACTTGGTGAGTTAGTTGAGCTAGGCAAGGTGAGAACCAACCATGTAGGGCACCCGAATTGAAGAGATTCACCCGGATGAGTTTTACCAGACTTAAAAGGGGTAATATTAGGTTTGGAGGGTCTAGGGTAAAATTATCTTTCCCAAGCTAGAGGTAGTATTGTAATTACCCTAATTAATTAATTAATTAATTAAATTAGAGGAACGGTTTGGGTCGGGTCGACCCGGAATGACCCGTTTTGCGATGGAGGCTTCACCCGGGTTCGAGCCTTGGTGGAAGCAATGTTTAGGTGGATTAAATTTATGATTATAATCTGATTTTGTAGGGGCATGGTGGTCATTTCACTTACCCTTTGAAAAATCAGATTTTTAATAAGTTAAGGAGAAGTCCTAGTTTGACTAAGTCTCCACCTAAATCTCCTAATCCTAAGCTACCACTCATTTTCACGTCTCTCTCTACTCCCACCTCACTTGCACGATCAGTCTTCATTAAAAGAAAAGAAAAGAACAAAAAAAATAAAGTTCATCAAGAACTTGAACACTAAAACTCAAAAGTAAACACAAACTGAAAACGTAAAGCAAAAAAGGGTTTCTCGACGGGATTGTGCTGAGGTTTCGGTGGTGAGGCTTGGTTTCGTGAGAATCGACAGCATTGAAACAAGTGTTGAGCGACATTAAGGTATGGGTTTTATTACCTCTTGATCCCTCTCCCAAGAGACCCCTAAGGTTCAGTTTAATCTCAATCGAAAAACTAAGGTTGTCCCTGTTGCATGCCCCTGTTATTATATCCTCTAAAAGAATCGATGCATGCGTTGGTATGACTTCTGGTAGATGATTTTAGGGCTGATTGTGATTATGTGTTTGTACGTGTGTTCGGAAATTATGTGAGAAATGACAAAGTGTTTCCGAAAATGTGTAATATGTTAAATTGTGGGTGCATGTGTGTACTGTGATTTTGGTCTCGGTTTGAAGCATGAAATTTGGCATGTTAAATTGTTGTATTTTACGTGTATGAATATGTTAAAATCGTGATGTTCATGTGAGTGTAATGTTACTGAATTGAGTGAAAAATCTTGATCAAAAGTAACCATGAAAACGCACCTAAAGATGCACTAGATGCTACACGAAAATTGTCCTAAATCTAATTTTTAAAAGGTTGAGAAAATGGACTGCAAAAAGGTGAACAAATTTCCAGCATTCTGGAAATTTGGTTCGGCCACTTACTGTAAAAAATTTGAGTTTTTAAAATTTTTTAAAATGCATGAGGTCATTGGGGATTGAACCCAAGACCTCACCACATACAAGTTATAAAAAATTAAATAATAAAAAGGAGGTAAGGGGGATTCGAAATGGGGTAAAGCTCAAGTGAAAGGTTAGGAGGAAAATGAAAAAAAATATTTAAATGAGGTGTGTGGGGTTCGAACCCACAACCTCTTGGATAGGTGAGGGAGAGAGGAGAAAAATGAAATAAAACAATAATAAAATGAGGCATGTGGGGATCGAACCCACAACCTCTCGGATAAATAAGGAAGTTAAGGAAAAATTTAAATAAAGGAAAAATTGAGGTTGTGGGGAATCGATCCCACACCCTCTTGGTCTAAACGAATGAATCAAGTAAAGAAAGAAAATGAAAGGAATGTGGACGTGGGGTTCGATCTTGGGTCCCCAGGCCAAAATATTTAAGACAAAGCAATCAAGAAAAGAAAGAAAGGAAGTGTATGGGTGGGGGATGGATCTCGGGTTCCCTAGCCAAAAATTTTATGTCAACAAAAATTATAAAGAAAACTAACTAAGTGTTATACAAGGGATTTGAAATAGGGTTTCCTTGCCCAATTCCGTATTGACACATAAGTCTTGCGTGATTAAATAATTAATGAATGCTGCCTATAGGAATCAAAATTGAGACCTTGGCATACTTACAAGATGCATAAGCCTTGTACCACATAATCTTGGGTAATATGAATCACTTAAATGAACTATGAATGAAGCCTCATGGCTTGTGTGTGTGGACTCATAAGTCCAGCATACGCTTATAAAGTAAGTGAACCTAAGATGTTATGTAATGAATGATGTGACCCTAGAAGGGTTAAGTAAGAGTGTGAAATATACTAAGAAGGCCATGTGCATTGGCATATGATGAAATGAACGTTAACATAGAGGGGTGAGTAACTATGAAGAGCAATTGTGCTAAAGCTAATGAATGTGGTGACAACATGATGAGAGGCTAATGTGAATGATGAGAGCGACCTCAAAGCCTAAGTAAATATTACCAAAACGTACTCACCTATGAGAGTGTAAAGTTAATAAGAGACCAGTCTCTATGAACACTCTAATGAAAGTTCTAAAGTTAATGCATACTTAATACTAATGATGAGATGAGAAATCATCTAATGAGCAATGATTCCCTCATGCTAGAATCTAGCTTCTATGATGTGTGAGATGAATGTAATGGGACTTTATACGGAGCACCGATAGGCTAGCTATGAGTCGCAATTCCTTCTTTCGGGAAGGCAGAGATTCGTGTTAATCTCATGAGATGAGACTGTCCGTTTAGGCGGGTATGGGTCTCCTTATATCTCCTAGTCTTTGAACCTATGCAGCCAACATAGGGATCTAGCAGGGTTCAATTCCCTATATATGCTAGCATGTTTTGGTTTCACTTTGGCTGGTGATTCCACCTCTTTTCGGTGTAGGGTAGACACAGGATTTCATGGAGCTCACATGATCTATGTCGGTTAAAGTTAAAGTTCCCAAAGAAAGAATGAGGCCAGCCTCAGTAATGCACAATATGAAATGAATGATACCCAAGGTGTTTGGTTAGGATAATCAAGAGGTGAACTAGACTCAAGTAATGACACTAGGTTGTTCTTGGTCATTGCATAATGAACCCGATGAGAGTCTTAAACTACATCCTAGGTATAGCTGGTATTGCACCAGTCTATGAATGAATGAAATGAATGAAAATGAAGTATGCATGAATGAATGAAGCAGACTCTGTGTTTGCTAAAGAAGGCTCCCTAGTTGAGGTCCCATATGTTGAGCCCTCATTTTGGGAAGTCTTAATGTTAAGTCCATGATTCCAAGGTCTCATGACATATGAACGAATGATATGTGGTATATGTACGTGCTATATGAAATATGTTATGTGTTGTGTACAAAATGAAAAGAATGATGATGCATGTTACTCTCATAGCATGACTTTCCTAATCCGATTTGGCAAGTCCACTGACTTGACTTTCCATAACTCATTTCGTTAGGAGATAGATCTTCTTAATCATGCATGTCCTTGGTGTGTGCTTACATACACCCATACTTAGTACAAGTGTGTACTAACCCCATATAATACTCTACTTTTAGGTGCAGGAGCAGGTGGACGCTAGAGTTTACGAGACTACGTTGGAGCTATCCGGACGTGGAGCATTCATCCAGACTTGGTAGGACCTCATGCTTTTGAGGATGCTTATCTTTTATATTCTAGCTTAGACGTAGACATGATCTATTGGAGAGTATTCCACTAGCGTTTCTTTCTTATTTATTTCAGACGTTGTATTGGTGCCATTTTGGCAACTTTATATTTATGCAGTTATGAACTATTTCCTTCAATTGAATATCTCATTATTAGATGGTTGTGGTGAACTGATGTGATATATTATAATTCTTACTATGAATTCTATGTATACTTCAAAGCAAACAAAAGTTTTAAATTTCTACTAAATTTAACCTATACAATGTAATGATGAAGTATGTAGGCTTGTCTGCGACCTCTGAGAGGTCAACAACGTCGGTTTCGACTAGGGTCTAGACCCCGGTCGTGACAGCGGAAAATTTCAAACTTTTCATAGCACATCATATGCTAGAACATCACTTCATATATATATAAAAATATCATAATTCATAAGTTTATAATCTAAGTCTCTTTGCCAAATTAAGACACAACTCAATAGAATAGATTAGGGACACGACCCTTAACAACATAAAATATAAGTCTAGCTATTACATAAACTAAAGGAATAGACATAGGCAACCCTTGAATCATAACGGTCCCTTTACTTGAACATGAGAGATCTATCCAAGCTCTTCACTTAGGAGACATCCTCTAGCCATCACCACTACTTTGTATAAAAAGATAAAGAATGGTATTAGTACCAGAATGCACTAAGTATGACAACCATGCATTTAAAGAGAACATTTAATTAGAAATCATGCATCATGTCTTTTTATGTAAACTTTAAGAACATTGAGACACATATAAGCACAATATAGTTCATATACATCGTATAGACATGTACACTACTCATAATAGCACATAAAGACATTTATCATACTTTGAGGCATATTCAATACATACAATACATTACTTCTCTTTTATCTTACTTCTTTTCTCAAGCAACCCTCAAGTGTACTTAGTACAATGTATCACCTTGAGGTCACCTAAGATAGTCTTTCTTAGATATGTTTCATCAACACAACCACATATATTCATAAGCTTCACATAAGAACCATCACCTAAGACAACCCCCAAGGCACACTAGTACAATGTGTAGGTAGCATCCCATACTACTACTTCCACCAAGTGAACTTAAGAAGTCACCCTAGAGTGGGCATAACATACTCAACAAGTCATAACATCTTTATTTATAACTAAACATAAGGCCAATTACTTCATAACATCATATAAGGACTAATGCATATACTACAACCTTAGTTATAACTCATTTAGTTCGTAACATAAGTAAACCACCCTCATAACCCCTTCACAAGCTTACTTGTGCAATGTACACATGGAGTCCCACCCCCCCACATATACTAGTAAACTCATTCAGAAGCCACAAGTGCAACTCACATACATAATCATAATTCATGTCTTGACATAGCAAAGTCACTTAACATGCATTCATACTATTCATACATACATGACATAAGTCTTAATTTCATTAAAGTCGTATCTTATTTCTTTCTTGAAGTTCACTTGTGCAATGCATGGGTAGGGGCCATAGTCTTACCTATACTAAGTAATCATCTCAAGGAGTTGTGATTAGAGTCCATATTCTTATCTTAGTTCATTTCTTAATTTGGGAGATATAGCCATAACCGACATAGACCCTGTGAGCTACATGGAATTTGGTGTTCTCCTCTCACACCGAAAAGAGAGGGTTAACACTTGCCTATGTTGTCATCAATCATTCATAGATATATAAGTGGTATCCACAAGATTTAACCTACGGGGGCACATAGTTATGGAACATGGAGATTGTTACTAGAAACCTTGACTTACTAGCGTGGAGGTTTCCACCTCATGAGACTACATCTATGTTGGGAGCCCAGACTTGCTAAACGTGAAGGTTCTCTTGTGGGAAACCAGACTTACTAAACATGAAGCCCCCACTCTCATTTGTCATGTTCACTCGGTGCTAGGCTCAAACTCCCTTTTAAAATACATTTAATCCTTTAGTGTATTAATTAATAAAGAAGGCTTTAGGAGCTTGCTCCTTCATACATCATACTGCTCAAAGGTATCTAAGATGAGAATGTCCTTTCATCATAGAACCTATATTATGTAAGAATGTCCTATCACATAATTCTACTATTCATACAATCATGTGTGTGCGCATACAAATGTGAGATAAACCATCACATAAACACCTCTAGACACGCATGTTCATAACTTCATAAATCATATACTTTACATTCATAGAAATAGGTAATGATGCATAGGAGAACTATCCTTTCCTTAATCATCAAGAATCTACCCTATTCATAGATATGCATGAAGTGTGTGTGTACATTGGTCAACATGATCACATAATGGCTTAACACATGACATTGAGGAAGCCACCCTATAAAGATCACACCACATATACAACATTCCTCAAGTCTCAAGTCACACACACATATAGAGTATTAAGAACTATAGACTACACACACTCACATTACATCATAGGAGATAAGAACTTATTCAATATTAGAATAGAAGACTCCTAACATATTATGATCACACATTCATATAGGGTGCATATAGGTAGGGGTCATACTACAAGAGTATTCATCATCATTAGACATATAGACCACACCGAACCCTAACATGCTTATCACATATACACAACATTATCCACACACCTAAATCATGCAACTAGTGTGGAAGACTATTCATATACTTCTCATAACATCAATTCATTTAGAACATAATACTACAATGAAGGCTACATCCCTCAACTTCCTAAACATGAAATCATCATATCAATTCATCTTCCATCTAATACCTTCAAGGCCATGATCATCACATATAAGTATATACAAGAATGTAAATACCGCCACCATAAGTTGACCATACCAATTAACACAATTCAATATCCATACTATGCTAAAATAGAGGAAAATAGGTCAACTTACCAAATCTCCAAGCCAATGATCATCCTTTATCAATTCCCCACAATTCATAATCAATTGACATAAAGGAATATATAACTAAGCAATTCATTACAATCTAAACATAATCTAATCATCATATCATCAAGATTAAAAGACCCATAACATATCATAATTTGAGAGGATAAGAAGATCATGGGTTCTTCATGGAATTGGATTGAAAATCATGTTAAAACCATATATTAATTATATATTCAACATTATAATGCTTTGGAAATCACTTTAACAATGAACTCATGGCAATGTTGAAAGATGAGTTTTTTGACTTAGAATCATGTTTGAAAAAGCTTTGAAAAGACTCCTTAGATGAATGTTTAACTAAGGATGAAGGATTACCACACCTTATACATTAGAAATCCCACGAAAATATGAGAAGAAAGCTCCAAGAATCCACCTCCATAGCTTGTTCTTGAGCTTGGTCTTCAATGGTTTTTTTTGGGAGTGATTTGAGAGAGAAAGATTTGATTTGAAGAAATAAGTTCTAATATAGGTTAAAGGCTTATATAATAACATAAAACACCTAATACACCTAAATTAACCGCCTATAGTTTAATTAGGACGTGGGCAAAATTTTCCATTCACCCCTTAAGTGGACAGCGTGCAGGCAGTGCAGGCAGTGCAGGTTGCAGGTCTAATTGACGGTGTCGTGCTGCACAACCATCGTTTGGGACAGAGACTTGTATTATGAGGTTTAATATCACACTTATAAGTGTTGAGAAACTTCCCAAATTGATGGGGCATCGATTATTCCATGAGGTGTCGACCTGTGTGTCGTCGACTGCACACTGCCAAGGCAGTCCTTGGCCAGCCTTTGTGTCCTCCTCAAGGTCCCTTTGGGTGGTCATTGGGGAGTCTTGATCAAATGTTCCGAACCTAAATATGTCCATTAACAAGTTAGGATCCTCCCCTATTAATTTATACCCCAAACAACACTTAAAACATACAAAGGCACACTAGAACAAACCAGTACATCTAAAGTCCAACTTTTGAATGTTTCTGACGTTCTTGAACGTTTGACCTCTAAATCACTTCAAATCAATCACACAAGATCTAAAATACTTAATTAACATAACAATAACTTTATTAGGCCCATGTGAGGCTCTATACACCTTAGTTCATTTTGAGGATCCTTACAATTAACGTCAATGTAGTCAATCAACATATTCATCCTCTTCACAATTTACCCTATCAATTCAAGATTTTCATAAAATTGGGGAATTACATGGGTCCATGGGAAACTTAAGTGAATAACAATAATTAACCATCAATGTATACTTAACAAAATTAATTGACCATAATTCATCACAATTGTTCCTTAATTTCGTTTTTCAAAGAAGACCTATGTATAGAAAGAAAACTCTAGTTTTGGAAGATCTAGAAATCATCTTTTGGAGGAACCTCTTGGGGAAAGGAATTCCAAGAGTGAAAGAAACCATACTTTAAGTATGATTAGCCACCAAATTTGGGTAGAACTTTGGAGATTTGAGTCTTCTTATTGAATTTCAAAGTGTCTTCAATGGAGGATGAGGGTAGATAGAGAAAGTAGAAGAAGTGGGAGGAATTGTGTTTCAATGTGTGTTTGAGTTTTGAAGTGGGAAATGGGTGATAATTGACCTAAAATCAATATATAGTAAACCCCCAAAATACCAAAACTACCCCTCATTAAGTCGGACTTCCAAAAGTGAAGTCTAATTTAACTCAATCCGTGAAATCCTGCTCACCTTCATGCCCATTTCACGGTTCGTGAAGTGCTTGATGGACCGTGGTGGTGGTCGTGAAGGGTGAGGCAGTAGCTCCTCAAATGATCCACCTCCATTTTTCTCTATGTAGACTTTACGATAGCCTCCCTTCTTCCGTCAAGTGCACCACAAGTCGTGAAGTATCTCGTGGTGCCTTGGAAAGTAGCTAGCCCTACATGTCACCTCCCCCCATGGCCAAGGCATCTTCACGATCTCTCCACTTCGCCGTGGTCATGACCACGAGCCATGGTCATGCTCGTGAAGGTTGAGGCAATAACCTCCCTTTTTGGGCAGCATTGACATTTTGGTTTTTCCTTGCCCTTGAAGGTTGAAACTCCTCCCTTGGTCTTGCTTCCTTATACCCCTTCTTAGTCACCAAGGTCCACTCCATCATCTCCACTTCTTTAGACCGTTAAACAACCCTTTTTGAACTATCCTATCACCACTAGCATCACCATAGTTTTAGTTACTAGTTTACCGGACGTCATGGTCGTTTCTTAGCGTTTTGATTCCAATGCTTCTCAATTAGGTTGAATAAATTAATTTAGGTTTAGACACACTGTTTTAAGGTTTTGTTAATGTAGTGAGGCTCTTGACCAAGTCATAGACTTTCGGAATGTTACATTATCCCTCCTTAGGAACATTCATCCCTGAATGACACCTAAAACTTTTTCTTGTGAGAGGAAAGACTCAATACTAGCAGCCCAACCAACCACATCAACAAATCATAATTAAGAGGAGTACTTCACAACCCCATTCAATACATAACATAACATTGCACATAGCAACTCAATTCACTATTCATTACATATAAGTGCTCAACACTTCATATTTCATAATGAGGAACTACCTTCTCAATATCAACATGAGCTCAACATGAACATGAAGAGTTTCCATGCAACTAACATTCTCACTTCCATTTTCATGAAAGATACTATACATATATATATAAGTGAAAGTTACACATAAGGGCATTTTTTACATGAAAAATTCAAGTTAGTATAGACCTTTAAAAAGATATGCACATAGTTGTAAAACAAGTCAAATTCGCATAATTCATTATTTCTATTTTAAGGGAATTACTAACCTCAAATTTGGATATAATTTTGAGGGAAGAGATAAGGGTAACAGGATTTCATGTCGGCCTCGGCCTCCCATGTTGCTCTCTCAACTAGGTGGTTACTCCATAGGACTTTTACGGAGACCACCTCCTTATTCCTCAACTTTTTGACTTGGCAATCTAGAATTTCCACCAGAACCTCTTCATAGGAAAGGTCCTCATTCACACCTAACCCTTCAAGCAAGAGAATGGATACAGGGTCACCTATATACTTCTTAAGCATGGAGACATGAAATACGGGATGAACTGGGGCTAGTTGATTTGGTAACTTTAATTCATAAGCAACCTTCCCGACTCGTTTCACTATCTCATAGGGGCACACATATCGGGGACTAAGCTTCCCCTTCTTTCCAAATCTCATCACCCCTTTCATGGGTGAAATCTTCAAGTAGACCATATCCCCTACTTCAAACTCAAGATCTCTCCTTCTAGTGTCAGCATACGACTTTTGCCGACTATTGGCCATTTTCAACCTATCCCTTATCATCCGAACCTTCTCTAAGGCCTCATAGATTATCTCGGGACCAAGGAGTGAAGACTCTCCTACCTCAAACCACCCAACCGTAGACCGACACCCCCTTACCATAGAGTGATTCAAAAGGAGCCATGGAAATACTCGAATGGTAGCTATTATTATAGGAGAACTCACTCAACGGTAGGTGATCGTCCAACTTCCTTTGAAATCAATAACACAAGCTGTTAGCATATCTTATAGGGTTTGAATGGTACGCTCCGTTTGACCATCCATTTGAGGATGAAAAGTGGTGCTAAGCTTCAATTGAGTACCCAACCCTTTTTGAAAATAACTCCAAAAACGAGAAGTGCATTGAGCACCTCTATCCAATATGATGGACAAAGGGATACCATGCCATCTCATAATATCATTGTGGTACAATCTAGCATACTCCTCCGCCGAATAAGCAGACTTAACGGGAATAAAGTGAGCGGATTTCTTCAACCTATCCATAATAACCCATATTGAAAAATTTTGCCTACGTATCCGAGGCAACCCCACTATAAAGTCCATATTAATGTCTTCCCACTTCCAAGTAAGAACATTTATTACTTGAGTCAAACACTCGACTTTTGATGCTTGGCCTTTACTTGTTGACAATTAGGGCACCTAGCCACAAATTCCGCTATGACCCTTTTTAAACCTTCCCACCAATAGACTTCTTGAAGATCACGGTACATTTTGGTGGCAACCGGATGAATAGAATATCGGGAACCATGATCTTCTTCCAAAATTTGATTCCACAAGTCATCCACATCCGGTACACATAACCTTCCTTGGTACCTAAGTATTACATTGCCCCCTTGGGACAATGACTCATTAAACTTGCCAAGAACCGATTCCTTCAACTCCATCAATAAAGGGTCAAGGTTTTGTTTAGACTTCACCTCAACCACTAAAGACGATCGGAGTAATGGTGGACTATAAAACCACCATTTGGAAAATCTTCCAAGCGAACACCCAACCGATCCAACCTATGAACATCTTTTACTAGGTCTTTCTTACCTTCATCTACATGAGATATACTACCCATGTTCATACGGCTTAGAGCATCCGCAACCATATTGGCCTTTTCGGGGTGCTAGACAACACTCATGTCATAATCATGCAATAATTCCAACCATCTTCTTTGTCGGAGATTCAACTCCTTTTGAGTGAACACATATTGATGAATTTTGTGGTCGGTAAATACATCCACATGGACAAAATACAAGTAATTCCTCCATATTTTCAAAGCAAACACTACGGCCGCTAATTCAAGATCATGAGTTGGATAATTTTTCTCATGCACCTTGAGTTGTCTAGAGGCATAGGCTACTACCTTACCGTGTTGCATAAGTAAACAACCCAAACCCACTCGAGAAGCGTCACAATATACCACAAAACCCTTGGTACCCTCTGGTAAAGTCAACACCGGAGCGAAGTTAAGCCTATCTTTCAATAATTGCAAGCTTTCATCATATGCCCCCGGCCACTCAGATTTAACACTCTTTTGGGTCAAGATAGTCAAAGGATAAGCAATGGACGCAAACCCATCCAAAAACCTTCTATAACACCTAGCTAAACCCAAAAAACTTTTAATTTTGGTTGGAGTTAAAGGTCTAGGCCAATTCTTAACCGCTTCTGTCTTTCTTGGATCGACCTCTATACCCTCACTTGAGATAATATGACCAAGGAACACCACCTATCTTAACCAAGACTCACACTTACTATACTTGGAAAATAGTTGGTGTTCCTTGAGGACTCGCAATACTACCCCCAAATGATTCATATGTTAATCTTCACTTTTGGAGTATACCAAAATATCATCAATACATAAAATTAGAAAAAAGTCAAGGTAATCTTGGAACACCCTATTCATTGGAGTATACCAAAATATCATCAATACATAAAATTAGAAAAAAGTCAAGGTAATCTTGGAACACCCTATTCATTAGGTCAATGAAAGTCGTCGGAGCATTGGTTAGACCAAAAGACATGACTAGGAATTCATAATGATCATACCTAGTTCGGAAATCCATTTTAGGTATGTCCTCTCCTCTCACCCTAAGTTGGTGATAACCCGACCTCAAGTCAATGTTTGAAAAGTAGCTTGCCCCTTGGAGTTGATCAAACAAATCATCGATCCTAAGGAGAGGATACTTGTTCTTTATGGTTACCTTATTTAGTTTACTATAATCAATTCACATTCTAAGGGACCCATCCTTATTCTTTACAAACAACACCGTCACCCCAAGGAGAAATACTAGGTGTTATGAAACCCTTGTCAAGTAAATCTTTGAGTTGAAACTTAAGTTCTTGCAACTCGTCCGGAGACATCCGATAAGGAGGATTGAGATAGGTTACGTATCCAGCAACAAGTCTATGTCGAAGTCTATTTCCCGTTAGGGAGAAACTCTGGGCAAGTCATCGGGAAAGACATTCGGGAAATACATCACTACCAGTACCGACTCTAATGGAGGAATTTCAGATTCAAGGTCCTTGACCTTTACAACATGATAAAGACACCCTTTAGAGATAATTCGACCTTTAGGGATTGAATTATCCCCTTTCTATTCTAAGATGCGTTCATTTGGGAATTGGAACTTGACTACCCTTGTTCTACAATCTATGGAAGCAAAACAAACATGCAACCAATTCATCCCCAATATGACATCGAAGTCAACCATAACAGTTTTGTCAAGTCAAACAAGTAACTCTATTGGGAAATGATATTGGACAACTCCTAAATACTCTTCTATCCACCACGGAGTCACCCACCAGGGTTGTAACCAAAAAAGGTTCCATTAGAACATCGGGTAATACGTTGAACTTTCTAGATACTAGAGGGGTTACAAATGATAAGGTAGCACCGGGATCTAGTAAAGCATAGACATTAATATATAACACTTGTAACATACTGGTGATGTCACCGGGAGACTCCTCTTGATCACTCCTATAGTAGAGATCATAAAAGTAATTCTTCTTAGGAGCATCCCGATTGGGAGCACTTGCTTGTGCTTGCGCATTTTGTCTCCCTTAATCTTTCATCATAGGACAATCCCTCTTCATATGACCACTCTTACCACAACCATAGAAATTTCCCGTACTAACTAGACACTTTCCTTCATGTTTTCTACCACATTTAGCTCAAGTAGACTTCTCAACATAAAGACCACTACTTTGTCCTCTTTAGGCTTGGGTGTAGACCCTTTACCTTTGTTGATCCTTGGAATGGTATAAGGGCTTTGATTGGGGAACCTCTTCTTGAACCTTGGCTTATCTTGCACCTCAAATCTAGCCTTGGAAGAATTTACATCTTTGGACCTTGTCCTCTTCAATTCTCTACCAACTTGTTTAAGTTTTTTCTCCTCAATTTGTTTGGCATCAACCATGAGACAATAGATGTCCATGCTAGGAATCAACATAGCCGACCTACATTCATTAACCACAAGATCGGATACCTCCATAACAAATTTGTTCATCTTGTCCCTAGAATCTGCCACAATTGTAGGAGCATACTTGGATAGTTAGGTGAACTTGAGACTATACTCATTCACACTCATACCCTTTTGGTGAAGGTTGATGAATTCTTGCATTTGCTTATCCCTTAGTTCCAAGGGAAAGAACCTATCAAGGGAAGCCGTCTTGAAAGCCCACCGAGTAATCCAACCTTCTCTAATCGGCCTCTCATCCTTCCATTGCTCATACCAAACTTTAGCCATATATTTGAGTTGGTAGGCGTCTAGTTCCTCCTTTTCTTGAGAAGACACCCCAATAGCATCTAGTACCTTGAAATCTTCATCAATGAACCCTTGCAGGTCCTCCTCCACCTTGGAGTAAATAAAAGTAGGGGGATTCATCCTTGTGAAATCTCTTATCCTTGATGCGGTGGTGCTAGCATTAGGGTTCACTTGGACCCTAGCATCCCTAGCAACTTGAGTACCCAATACTTGAGTCAAGCTATAAATGGTCGCCCTTATCTCAACAGTAGACATAGCCCCTTCTTCAATAGGAACTTGAGGGTTTTGAGGAGCCGGAGGGGAAACCGCCTCATTCACATTCTCCTCTTCGACCCTTCGAACATTGTTCCCTCTTGTATTCATTCCCTATCAGCAAAAGAAAGAGATAGGAAGATTAGGACATGTAGAGTTAAGACTCTAGAGGCATGATTTCAAGAATACCAACAAAGTGAGAATTTTCTAAGCATCACATAGCCTCTCATTCATAACTGTGGAGCTCTTCACAATTATGAACAACACTCTACTTGACGTGGTTTAGTGAGACATCAATCATATGATTATTTAACCTGGCTCTGATACCAAGTTTGTTATGACCGGGGAGCACCCCTTAGATATAACCGGCGTCTAAGTCCTCTTTCTTAGCATTCATCATTGCATTTCATAGGTCAAAAATGTAGAAAAATTTAAAACTTTTATATAGTGAAGTATACTTAGATTTCTCGCTTATCGTATATGAAGTTTACATAGACTCCTCGCTTAGGAAGCATACATAGGCTTCTCATTTAGGCAACATAATCAACACATATGAATTAGTCTAATCATTTGCCTCACATTAAACCATCAAAAACAAAGTACAATATTAGGTCATAGCCCTTATACAGATTAATATTTTCCTCATAGGGCTTACAACAAATGTCTTCATGAATACAGAAGAAATAAATGTCTTTAGACAAATACAATACTACTAAGGTCGAGTAAATGGCACCATCCTCGAATGGGAGGACTCACCAAAAACTTGGAGAAAAAGTCCAAGTCTTCTGCAAAGTGGCCTAGAAGATCTTTAATGGCCGGAACCTACAATGTTTGGGGAAAAGGAGGAAATATGGGTTAGTACAAACCACATGTACTAAGTATGGTTCCTATGCATAAAATAATCAATGCATAAGAAAAGACACTATTTAATACCATCTGATATAACAATTTAACCCAACATGTACATATATGGAACATTACAAGCCAATTAAATCATGATATTAACCCAAGACATAGGCAACCCAAAGCAACACTTGTGCAATGCCAAGAATAGAACCCCATAACCCTATCCAAGGCTAAGCATCACATCAAGACACCTATTACATGCATACAACATAACCTCATACTTTATCATAACAAACTTGATTTATAAGATCATATATAAATTGACATACATAACATGTAATCAACTTAATCATACAAGAACACTACTAAGACCATCCCTTAGGATCCCACATGTGCAATGAGTGAGAGAAGTCTCATACTCTCCCTCACCCTATGTATAACCTTTAGGACAAGCCCTAATAATAGTTCACATACTTGACCTGTTCATTTATCTTTTACATTAGGTAAGGAAGTGCAATAAATGAAATGAGACAATGTGAGCTACATAGAATTCGGTGTTCTACAATAACACAGAAAAGAGAGGGTTAACACTTGCTTAAGGTTCAACCATTCATACATACCTATCTAGGTGGATCCTCTCAGCTAATTCCTATGTGGGCACATAGTTAAGGGTCACGGAGATTGTTACAAGAAACCTTGACCAGCTAAACGTGGAGATTTCCATCTCATGACACAACACATATCTTGGGAATTCGGACTTGCTAAACGTGAAGAAGCCGATGTGGGAGGCCGGACTTGCTAAATATGAGACCTCCATCTCATTTACATGCCCTTTTGGTGCTAAACATTTATTCCCTTTAGTAATCATCATACTCATCATACAAGATCACATTAGTCTTTTCTAGACCCCTATGTGAACATCTTATAATAATAGTTGAAAGATCCCAAAAATGAGTTAGGATGTCTAGAGCCTAACATGTTTTACATAAGTTTATAAGGTCCTAAAATGGTTTATAATATGGTATGTAGGCAGTGTGTAATGTTTGAGATGATTTGGAAGTCAAACGTCAAGGGACGACCAAGACGTTCGATGACTAGTCACCTATGTGCCTCATGTGTCTATGCGTGCCTATATTTGTATTTCATGAGCTTATGAGGTCATTAAATGGGTATTAATGATGTTTATAGGCATTGTATTGAGTTTCATGAAGTTTGGAGGTCAAACATCCAAGAACATCCAAGATGTTCGAAAGTTAGCCTTGAGACATGGATGTGTGTGTCTTCTTGATGCCTATCATGTTTGGACGTGTTGTAATTTTTTTGGGTGAAACTGATATGTAATGGCTTCAACATGTTAATGAGTATATTTATGTTGGAAACGTCCGAGTACGACTTCCCAAGGGCCCCGTAAAAGGGCCCACAAGAAGGACCCAAGGGCTGTCGAGACACTGCCAATCGACTGAACCAAACGATACCCCGTTTGTTGACAAACAGCCCGTCAATGGTGGTGTCATCTGTGGACACTTAGCCTACATTAGGCTCATCCAAAGAACAGGCCAAGAACCCAATCGACGAAGCCATAGACGGTCCATCGATGGACCTACTAGGCGTCGATTGTGTTCGTTGCTGCAGGCTGTTGGAAGCTGCCTGGAGACTGTTTCATTAAAAGGGTGAATGGGAAATCACCCCACGTCCTAAACTGACAATAATAGGCTTATTTGGTTACTTTTGGGTGTATTTAAGTGATAAAAGATGTGATCAACCCATTCCCAATCCAATTCACACAAATTAGACTTTCCCTCCAAAAATATTCTCTCTAGAACCTCCATTGAAGGTGAATCTCAAGAACAGCTTCGAGCTTGGATTCTTATGGATTCTTCATCAATTTTTATATATTTTCTTCTATATTAAGGTATGGTGATCCTTCATCTCTAGTTATTCTTCCATCTATAGAGTTAATCTCAAAGTTTTTAAAGAGATTTCATGATCAAACTTCCCCTTCTTCAATCTAGCCATGGATTCTTTTTAAAAACGTTTTAAAAGGCTTAATCATGATGGATTGATGATAATGTATTGGTTTTAACGTTAAATTCAATCCAATTGCATTATGAGCCCATGTCCCTTCCCAAACTCGATTTAGCCCTTGCATGGGTATTGTGATCGTGGCTTGTTATTGGTTGAATTTTGATTCTATTATGTTGAATTGCTTATGTATACTGTTACTTACGTTTATTGATGATGAATTGGCTATAAAGGATCCATGTGGATCAATATATGAAGATTTGAACATGCCCAGCTTAGATCTCCATGTGTTCACTGTAACATTGATCTTATAATGTATAAAATTGGAATTCGATTATGATAGGATGCTTGTAGCTACTGCCTTATATTGATGTTATTGATGAATTGTGGGTATGAACCCTTGGTGATCAAATCAAAGGAATCTTGGTAAGGATTGATCTAAATGTTCTAGCCTATAGATTGATGATGCTAGCATGCTTATCGTGAGATTCAATTATGTTAAAGTGATTGTTAGTTACTGCCTATGATGTAATGTGATAATGAATTATATGTAATGGATCCAATGTGGATCAATGCATGATAGTTTGAATAGGATTAACCTATGTAAATTTATCTTCAATGAATTCCTAATATGAATCATCCTTACAGTGATCTCGAGTTTATTGGCAATTGTAGTAGGATCTCGTTTAGGCTATGATTTCTTTAGATACTGCCCTACATGTACATTATTAATGATTTTTTATTGATAATCAAGACTAGGGAAATTGGTTGATGATCTATGCCTATCTATTCTCTAGAATAAGGGTGATGTTTTGCACTAGTTGTATCATGATCTTGTAACGACTTGTACATAGTTTCTGTCACGATTAAAGTACATTTACCTACTTCCCTATATGTGTATTTTTGATGAAAAGGGTGTATTGATCAATGTTTTTCAAAAGGGTTGATTAATTGGTAAGGTCTACTCTTCCTTTCTACTTTTCTATATTATTGTAGTTGATGAAGCCTTGTATTGCATGGTGTGGTATGGTCCACTTATTGTGGCGGTGTTTACTTTATTATCATTATATATGTGATGTGATCATGTCCTTGAAGGTAAATTATATTATGAATGTGTGTTGGTGATGATCACCCAATGTTAAGCCTCATGTCTAGTTTACTTTTCTAGTTGCGATCTAGGTTGTATGGCTATTGCGTATGCATGTGTATGACTATGTTGGGGTTTTATTAGGTGATGCCTTAGATGAGTTTAATGGGTTAATTCTCCCTTACCCATGTACCCTATGTGAGTGTGTTAATAGCTAAGGTTAGGAGTCTTGAATGTAATGTGAAGATTGTCTTGTCTCCTATGCTAAACTGTGTTGTATGGTATATGCTTGAAAGAATAATGAGGTCCTAAGATGGTGGCTGCCTCAATGTGTTATTTGATAGCCATTATGTGATCATGTTGACTAATTTACACACACACTCACATATTATGCATGCATACAATGCAGTAAAGATTCATAGTGTCTAATGAAAGGTAGTTCTCATATTCACTAAATGTCTACTACTATGCATGTAAGATAAATGTATTTGAAGTATGTTATGTATTCCTTAACTAGGATGATTTGATAGGTGTACTAGTATGGGCAAGGGTATGGGATCTTGTCTATGCATTGCACATGTGCACCTTGATAAGATAGTTCCTAGGTTTGGTTTCTATGTGCATGAAAATGAATATATGAACATGCTATGAATATGTCTTATATGCTATAATGTGAAGTATGTGGTATGATGAAGTATGATTATACCTAGTGTATAAATGTGTTTATATGAAAGAAGGCTCATATATTTACACTTGTACACTTATGAATGAATGAAATGAAGTATGAACATGTGTGGCTTTAAAGTGTTATGTGAAAGGTTTGCTCACATATAAGTATACACACATGTATGAAGATCTAGTCAATAGAGGAGCCTTGAAAGGTGTGCTCAAGTGTATCCTAAACTTGATAGGTGCTTACATATGCTATGTCCATGTAAAATGGTTTATCACATGATATAAGTTGATGAATTCTCATATATGACCTATGATCTAAGCATATGATGGGATGAATCTCCTAAGCCTAATTTTATAAGGTAAAGTTAATAAAGGATTTTCAATAAAGGCAACTTAGCTTAGCACCGAGTGAACTTGAAGTGAGTGGTGTCCCTTCCTATTGTTGGAATGTAGGTCACCATAATCCTCATGAGGAGGATAACTACAATGCCTCAATAGGCATAAAGAGGGTTTCCAAAAGTGAATAATCATAATACCCCATTTGGCATAAAGAGGGTTTTCACATATATGCCTCCAAGTTCCATAACTATGCTTGCCAAATAGGATCTAGCAAGTGAATCCACTAGTATGCTAGCATGTGTTAATGTTCTACCTTGGCTAGGTAGGAAAACCTTCCATTGGTGTAAGGCTCCACAACACCAAATTCCATGTTTAGCACCCATGGTCTTAGTTTTGGTCAAGGCTATAGTTTCCCTAAAGTAAAATGGACAATGGAAGTTAAGTAAGGACCCTAACTAGGATAACCTAAGGGTAGTTGCTTAGTGTAGGTGGGGGTATGGGACTTCACCTATGCATTGCATAAGTGGCTCTTGAAGGAATTCCTAGGAAGGTATTCTAATGCATGTTTCTATGCATATGTTCCTTATGCATGACTTTCTAGTAATTGTCTACTTTTTGTGATGAAGTGCATGGTATGAGTCATAATGGATCTATGTGATGTGGTCTTGTCCTTATATGAACTAGATTGGTCTTAATGACTACATGATGAAGGTTGTTGACATGAATGAAGTTGTCTTCACTTGTTATGTTGATGTATGAATTGGATGTTAAGGCTTGTGGTCTTATGATAGGTTTACTAAGTGTGTGAGGTTATGGGGATTTACATATACATTGCACTAGTAGACCTAGTGTCACAACCCGAAACCATACCCTAGAAGTTAGTGTACAATCTTAAATTGTAACCGGCGTCGTCGACCTCTCGGAGGTCTAAGACAAGCCTCTCATATCATTCATCGCATATACATAATGAAAAGTAGTGCGGAATTAAAACTTTTCACAGAATATAACATAGTCTTTAAAATCTCTTTCATATAAAAGAAATAGGAAAACACTAAGTCTTAGTCTCATCATCTTAGACACAAGAATACTATGGGACACGGCCCATACTTCAATACAAAAATAGAAATGCATAGTTATTACAATACTTCAAAGAAAACATCAGAGACATATATGCCCTCGAGTCAAGTGAGGACATACTTCAACTTCTCTTGAACGATCTTCTAAGTCCAAGTCTTCACTTCCCAAAGCTCTTTACCTATTATGAACTATAGATAGAAAATAAAGCATGGAATTAGTACAACCACATGTACTAAGTATGGCATTATGCATAAAAATCATGAAAACGGACTTTATTGGAAAATTATATTTTAATCATAATAACATCCTTAATCAATTTCGAAACACATAAGAAAGCAATTAATCAAGAATACCAAATTTAGGCATCACTTTACAGTAAGTTCAATTCACTTTACAGTGAATTGACTTCACTATTTCAGTGACTTACTAACCCCTTTAATAACCAACTTTTAGCATGTAATTCCCTCACTTAAAGTCATCCTAAGATTCACTTAAGTCACACAAAGAGAGACCGCCCATACACCCTCTCTAGATGTGCCTAAACGACCCTTAAGATTACCTATAATGAGTTACATACATACTTACAAAGCAATCATAAACATCATTGTGAGAATTCTCTACCAATCATGAATCCTAAGTCTCCCATAAGTAAAATGTGAAGGAACCGCCCATACAATCCCTTACATACACACTCAAGTGATCCTATGGACTCCTTATAGTAGAATCATTCTCACTAAATCACCAACCATAGGTGATATGACATTCTCTACCCAAAGGCTATCAAAAGACCTACTTAAGTAAGTCAAGAAGATAACGTCCATAGTGACCTCTTCATGATTACCTAAATAGTCCTTAAGACTACCTAAGGCTTAGATCATGTCAACAAGATTAACCAACTTCCCTAACTAGAGTCATCCTCAAGACTTCCAAAGATAAGACATGAAGTGATCATCCTTCCATGCCCTCCTCACACTTTAACTAAGGAATGCTTAAGCCACTTTAGATTAGGTACTCATTCATTTACATAGTTACTAACATAGGTCATTAGTTCATTAGTTCATTAAGACTCATATATCACATAAGTCACTCACATAATACATCACATAAGACACTCACATATGGTCTTGTACAAGACCTAGGAAATTCACATAACACCTTCAAAGCCTATTGTGCAATGTCTAGATAGAGTCCCATACCAGCACCTAAACCTCATAAACTTATCTAATGCTAATAGGTATTCCACATGATGAGAATAGGCAATAACCGACATAGACCATGGTAGCAAGACATGGAATTCGGAGTTCTATCCTACTCCGATGAGGTTGTTCTACTTGCCAATGGTAGAACTTGGACACATCCCATGTAGGCACATGGTAAAGGAATATGAAGGGCTTCTTTGTATTCTAGTCTCATACTTAACAAGAACTACTTCCCTTGCCATACTCACTCCGTGCTAGCCTTCTTTCTCATAGAGTAATTCATACATTAGGTTTACATAAAAGGGTTCCATATCTAGTTCATAACCCAATTACATTTACCCTACCAAGGAAAGTTCACTAGGGCTACCTCACAATGGCGATAAGAAGCTCATGATGACTTTCCTAAGTGTTAATATGATGCCGTTCCAGCCAACTAATATTAAGTCCATCATTCATTTACTTTGAAGGATGCCATTATGGCTTACACTTCAATCAATCTTAACCTTCCCCTTAAGTCAAGGTTTGCACATAAGAGATTCTCATAACATCATTTAAAGTCACATGTCATTCATACATTCAAGACTAAGAGTTATAACATCCTAAATCAAGACATCACATATCCATAATCCTATATACATCAAGCAAGAGATACAAGTCAACCAAGACAAGACATCACATACTTAATATGATTAAAATATAATACAAGTCATTCTAGAAACACCTCTAAAACACCTCTAAAACAACCTAACATTTTCAAGTCACCCTATATATCATCATAACATCATTAATATACTCCACATAGACTCATGAAGTCAAGTAGGAATAACCAAGACTTAACCTACCACTACTCTCATAATGTCAAGTCAAAGTCTAACATGATCACTTAAGGCAACATAACTAGAAGAATACATACATGACTATATAACTTCACATGTAGATAGGTAATGTCATACTTCACATAATCAACTACACACATAGCCACATTACTTCAAGTAGTTTCCAATAAGGCCATGCTCATTATATTGCATAAAGGAACGCCGATAAGGCCACATCAATTGCAAGTAAAACACATAACACCGCCACCATAAGTGGACCATACCAAGCACAATAGAACGAAGTATAATTAATATCAAATTAAAGAAAATTGGTCAGCATACCTTCATCCCCTCATCCACACTTCAATTCAATGCCAAATCAACCAATTCAACATCACAAGGCCCTTACCCATGGCCATGAACAATAATTCAAAGCAATAACCATAATACTCAATGAATCTACATCAATCCAATCTAGGTTTATCAATCTAAGATCAATTATATATCAACTGAATACAATTCTTATATCATTATAAAGCCCATAAGAAACTACACAACAATTCATCAATATTAGCTTAATATCAAGTAACCCAATAAGTAGTCAAAACTAGGGTTCATCAATTTACATGGGTTCATAGGTAATTTATGTTAAAATCATCAATACAAAATCAATTAGATCATAATTCAATGTTTAGAAATCATTTATGCAAGAACCCATGGTAGAATCCCGAAATTGGACAATTCACTTTAGAGAACTTTGAAAAACATCTTGAGAGTTGGGCTCCTTGATGAAATAAATTTCAAGGATCAAAAGCCATACCTCAAGGATGATAATTATTCACTTTGATGAAGAATTTAGACACAAAACCCCTCACCAAGCGCCTCTTCAATAGGGTCTTCAATGGAGGTTTCGGATATTTTCTAAGTGTTTTGGGTTTTCAATTTGGAAGAATGAAGTCTTTAGGGTGTTAACTACTTATATAGTTAATTAAAATACCCATAAGACCCTCAAATAACCGTCCAACATTAAATTTAGAAGTGGGGTGAATTTACCAATTCACCCCTTAATTGGCAGCAGCACCTGCGCAGAACTCAGCTTGCGCAACGCCAGGCCCTTGACGGAGCGTCACAGGCACAATGGGGCGTCACAGCCCTCCGATGGTGGCTACAGTGGCTGGCCAAAGTTCCATCCTTCACCCAAGGCTAAGTACCCCGCGACGGGACCCTGTGATGGGGCGTCACAGCCACGACTAGCCGTTGACTGCTCCGTCGCCAAGGTCTGCCTAGGACAGCCTGCACACTGATTTTGGGTCCTTCTTCAAGGACCCTTTGATGGTCCTTGGGGATAATTTCCCAGACGTTTCCAACCCAAATACGACCATCTATAATTTTAACACCTCTCACATTAAATTCATCCAAAACGAACACGTAAAACTCAATGAAACTCACCTAGACGTACATGGTCGACTCAAGGCATATCTTTCGAACGCCTTGGACGTTCTTGGTCGTTTGACCTCCAAACTTCACGAAACTTTAACAACTGCCTATACATGCTATATTAACTCTATTAAGAACCTTAAAACACCATTAAACACACATAAACACATATAACCACATTTTAGACATTTTGGTGACTTAGTCGTCAAACGTCTTTGTCGTCCCTTGACGTTTGACTTCCAACACCTCTAATATTTTAGCTACTGCCTATATACTATATTTTAGGCATATTTAGGATATTAGAACTCTAAGACCAACATATTAGGCTCTAGAGCACCTAAGCTATTTTTGAGGTATTACAATCTTCCCCACTTGGACAACATTCGTCCTCGAATGACACTTGCCACTCTCCGAACACTTCCAAGATAAGAGACTCAACTAGCAGCACATAACCAAACCGTACAACACATATCCAAGAGGAAAACATCAACTTCACATAGTCAAGATATTTGCAACACAACAAGAAACTAGAAGACAATTCTATAACTCGTTAAGCTACAAAACTCACATGCTTTATTCCAAATTATAAAAACTCATTTTATACTCAATACCCTACTCATATACATCAGTTTTAACCACATTACAATATTTTTAGGCAAAAGAATCAATTATTTATTTTCTGAAAAATATGGCAGCATGCAGTTTATAGAGCAACAGTGATTTTTAAGCCATTTTTTTAAAGCAATTGTTTTTCAAAAGTTTTAATTTTTAGACAATTCACGATATAAACATTCTAATATGCAAAGCAACATCATATAAACTCCTCTTACAATTAAATCAATGCTTCGTAAAACACACAATGCAAGAAGTAAATGAAATTCAATTTCAACCAAACTCCTATACATCATGCACAAGCAACAAATTCAAGAACTTCTATCGCATCTACAAACCATACTCCCCCACTTAGAAGGAACTCAAATCTTAACAAAAGAAAGAGAACTTATCAACACCATCATCACCCCCATTCTCATCCGGTTTCTCAACTCTAGTACGGAGTGCATAGAAACGCCTCTTAGTTGGAGCATCTTCCTTTGGAACACTAGGAGCAACTTGCTTACCTTCTCTACCTCTAGAAGCAATCGTAGGACAATCCCTAGCCTTATGTCCTTCCTTACCACAACCAAAGCAATTTACGGTACCCAAAAGACACTCACCATAGTGTTTCTTGCCACAATTGGCACAAGTAGGTTTGTCATCCTTGGAACTACCTCCTTTCTCAAACCTCATCTTAGCCCTCCTAGGCTCTTCTTGAGATTGAACTGTTTTCTTGAACCTAGGTTGCTCTTGATCACTAGCAACACTCCTTCTCAAACTTCTAGCCATCCTCCTAAGTTTAGACTCCTCAATAGATTGCGCATACACCATGAGTCTAGATAGGGTCATATCATCATGAAGCATAGCGGTACGACATTCTTCATTCACCAAGTCGGGTACTCCGGTACAAAAGCGACTCATTTCATCTCTTGGATTGGACACAAGAGAAGGAGCATACCTAGACAATGTTGAGAATTTCAAAGAGTACTCCTCAACACTCATATTGCGTTGATTGAGATTAATAAACTCTTCCACCTTGACTTCTCTCCTATCTCGGGGAAAGTACTTTCCAAGAAAAGCTCCCTTACTCTTCCCACTCAATAGGACCCGAATCCTTTGGCCTATTGTCCTTCCATTGAGTATACCAAATTTGAGAAACATCCCTCAATTGGTATGAAGCCAATTCCGCCTTCTGTCTAGATGTAACCCCCATAGCACTCAACACCTTGTACACTTCATCAAGAAACTCTTGGGGATCCTCATCTACTTTGGAGCCAAGAAATATAGGAGGATTCATCCTCACAAAGTCTCTCAACCTAGAAGTCATAGTGCTCTCCACAACCCTAGGCATCATACTCAAATTGATTTGAGTAGTTACGGCTTGAGCTATAGCCATCAAAGCCTCTCTAATCTGTTGAGTAGTCAACTCCGGATGAACCACCGGAACCTCATTACCTTCACCCACATTAGAAACATGATCACCTTGGGGAGGCACTTGAGCACCTTGAGAACCTTGAGCACCTTGAGGAACTTGCTCAACTTGAGGAGGAATCTCCTCATTCACCCTCTACTCTTCCAACCTTCTAGCGGCCATGTTTCTAGTATTCATCTCCTAGAAACACAAGGAAACACATAAGAAGGATAATCATAACGTTTACTCTACCGCACGACATAGGAGTAGAAAAGAAGGGAAACTCCATCGTCCTATAGCCTCTTCCCCATAGATGTGTCGCGACTTACACCGATGGTCAAGACTCTACTAGACGTGACTTGATGAGACTTTTTGATTCCTAAAACTACTTCCACCATCCTATGCTCTGATACCAAGCTTGTCACAACCCGAAACCATACCCTAGAAGTTAGAGTACAATCTTGGATTGTAACCGGCGTCGTCGACCTCTCGGAGGTCTAAGACAAACCTCTCATATCATTCATCGCATATGCATAATGAAAAGTAGTGCGGAATTAAAACTTTTCACAAAATATAACATAGTCTTTAAAATCTCTTTCATATAAAAGAAATAGGGAAACACAAAGTCTCAATCTCATCATCTTAGACACAAGAATATTGTGGGACACGACCCATACTTCAATACGAAAATAGAAATACATAGTCTATTGCAATACTTCAAAGAAAACATAAGAGACATATATGCCCTCGAGTCAAGTGAGGACATACTTCAACTTCTCTTGAACGATCTTCTAAGTCCAAGTCTTCACTTCACAAATCTCTTTACCTATTAATAACTATAGATAGAAAATAAAGCATGGAATTAGTACAACCACATGTACTAAGTATGGCATTATGCATAAAAATCATGAAAATGGACTTTATTGGAAATATGCATCTTTTAATTTTACAAATCATATTTTAATCATAATAACATCCTTAATCAATTTAGAAACACATAAGAAAGCAATTAATCAAGAATACCAAATTTAGGCATCACTTTACAGTAAGTTCAATTCACTTTACACTGAATGGACTTCACTGTTTTAGTGACTTACTAACCCCTTTAATAACCAACTTCTAGCATGTAATTCCCTCACTTAAAGTCAACCTAAGATTCACTTAAGTCACACAAAGAGAGACCGCCCATACACCCTCTCTAGATGTGCCTAAACGACCCTTAAGATTACCTATAATGAGTTACATACATACTTACAAAGCAATCATAAACATCATTGAGATTTCTCAACCAATCATTAATCCTAAGTCTCCCATAAGTAAAATGTGAAGGAACCTCCCATTCAATCCCTTACATACACACTCAAGTGATCCTATGTACTCCTTATAGTAGAATCATTCTCACTAAATAACCAACCATAGGTGATATGACATTCTCTACCCAAAGGCTATCATAAGACCTACTTAAGTAAGTCAAGAAGATAACGTCCATAGTGACATCTTCAAGATTACCTAAATAGTCCTTAAGACTACCTAAGACTTAGATCATGTCAACAAGATTAACCAACTTCCCTAACTAGAGTCATCCTCAAGACTTCCAAAGATAAGACATGAAGAGATCATCCTTCCATGCCCTCCTCACACTTTAACTAAGGAATGCTTAAGCCACTTTTGATTAGGTATTCATTTACATAGTTACTAACATAGGTCATAAGTTCATTAAGACTCATACATCACATAAGACACTCACATAAGACACTCACATAATGGTCTTGGACAAGACCTAGGAAATTCCGCATAACACCTTCAAAGCCTATTGTGCAATGTCTAGATAGCGTCCCATACCACCACCTAAACCTCATAAACTTGTCTAATGCTAATAGGTATTCCACATGATGAGAATAGGCAATAACCGACATAGACAATGATAGCGAGACATGGAATCCGGAGTTCTATCCTACTCCGATGAGGTTGTTCTACTTGCCAATGGTAGAACTTGGACACATCCCATGTAGGCACATGGTTAAGGAATATGAAGGGTTTCTTTGTATTCTAGTCTCATACTTAACTAGAACTACTTCCCTTGCCATACTCACTCGGTGCTAGCCTTCTTTCTCATAGAGTATTTCATACATTAGGTTTACATAAAAGGGTTACATATCTAGTTCATAACCCAATTACATTTACCCTACCAAGGAAGGTCCACTAGGGCTACCTCACAATGGCGATAAGAAGCTCATGATGACTTTCCTAAGTGTTAATATGATGTCGTTCCAGCCAACTAATCTTAAGTCCATCATTCCTTTACTTTGAAGGATACCATTACGGCTTACACTTCAATCAATCTTAACCTTCCCCTTCACATGTAGATAGGTAATGTCATACCTCACATAATCAACTACACACATAGCCACATTACTTCAAGTAGTTGCCAATAAGGCCATGCTCATTATATTGCATAAAGTAACGCCGACAAGGCCACGTCAATTGCAAGTAAAACACATAACACCGCCACCATAAGTGGACCATACCAAGCACAATAGAATCGAAGTATAATTAATACCAAATTAAAGAAAATGGGTCAGCATACGTTCATCCCCTCATCCACACTTCAATTCAATGCCAAATCAACCAATTCAACATCAGAAGGCCCTTACCCATGGCCATGAACAATAAGTCAAAGCAATAACCATAATACTCAATGAATCTACATCAATCCAATCTAGGTTTATCAATCTAAGATCAATTATATATCAATTGAATACAATTATTATATCATTATAAAGCCCATAATAAACTACACAACAATTCATCAATATTAGCTTAATATCAAGTAACCCAATAAGTAGTCAAAACTAGGGTTCATCAATTTACATGGGTTCATAGGTAATTTATGTTAAAATCATCAATACAATATCAATTAGATCAGAATTCAATGTTTAGAAATCATTTATGCAAGAACCCATGGTAGAATCCCGAAATTGGACAATTCACTTTAGAGAACTTTGAAAAACATCTTGAGACTTGAGCTCCTTGATGAAATAAGTTTCAAGGATCAAAAGCCATACCTCAAGGATGATGATTCTTCACTTTGATGAAGAATTTCGACAAAAAACCCCTCACCAAGTGCCTCTTCAATAGGGTCTTCAATGGAGGTTTGGGATATTTTCTGAGTGTTTTGGGTTTTCAATTTGGAAGAATGAAGTCTTTAGGGTGTTAACTACTTATATAGTTAATTAAAATACCCATAAGACCCTCAAATAACCGTCCAACATTAAATTTAGAAGTGGGGTGAATTTACCAATTTACCCCTTAATTGGTAGCAGCACCTGCGCAGAACTCAGTTCGCGCAACGCTAGGCCCTTGACGGAGCGTCACAGGAACAACGGGGCGTCACAGTCCTCCTTTGGTGGCTACAGTGGCTGACCAAAGTTCCATACTTCACCCAAGGCTAAGTCCCCCACGACGGGACCCTGTGACGGGGCGTCACAGCCACGACTGGCGGTTGACTACTCCGTCGCCATGGTCTGCCTGGGACAGCCTGCACACTGATTTTGGGTCCTTCTTCAAGGACCCTTTGATGGTCCTTGGGGATAATTTCCCACACGTTTCCAACCCAAATACGATCTTCTATAAACGTAAAACCTCTCACATGAAATTCATTTAAATCGAACATGTAAAACTCAACGAAACTCGCCTAGACGTACAAGGTCGACTCAAGGCATATCTTTCGAACGCCTTGGACGTTCTTGGTCGTTTGACCTCCAAACTTCACAAAAATTAAACCACTGCCTATACATGCTATATTAACTCTATTAAGAACCTTAAAACACCATGAAATACACAAAACCACATATAACCACATTTTAGACATTTTGGTGACTTAGTCGTCAAACGTCTTAGTCGTCCCTTGACGTTTGACTTCCAACACCTCTAATATTTTAGCTACTGCCTATATACTATATTTTAGGCATATTTAGGACACTAGAAATCCAATACCAACATATTAGGATCTGGAGCACCTAAGCTATTTTCGAGGTATTACACCTAGAGTAGAATTGTGAGTAAGGGCTTAAAGTGCATTGATGTGAAATGAAGTTAGAATATCTGCAAGTTGGTGTTGCTTATTGTAATATGCTTATTGTATTGGCTTAAATGTGTCTTTGATGTATTACACTTCTATGATGGTATGTGTTGACTATGTAAGTTGTAGGTATGGTTTTCCTTGTGGCCTTAAGGTGATGCATTGCACCAAGTATCACTAGAGGGTTACTTGGGAAGCTAAGAAGTTAAAGAAAAGATGTTCACTGTTAAAGAAGAATATGCTTACTGTAAATGGAAAATTGGTTACTGTAATGTGACATCAAATATGACTTAAATTCTATATGTGATTTTATATGATATTTTGCCTTTGAATATATCTATATGAAGTATGTGAATGATATAAGTTCTATTACATAAAGATTTTATGAAGATTTACTCAAAAAGGCATGACGTATGATTTCAAGAAAATGTCACTTTTAAATGCATATTTTTGCATTGTTGTCATACTTAGTGCATTCTTGTACTAACTCCATTCTTCTCTACTTTTTAAACAAAGTGTAGGTTATGGATGCTTAAAAGGATATCTTTAATGGTGAGGAGCTTGATATATGATTCCCAAGCTCAAGGAAAGGGGTCCTTAAATTCCAAGGATTCCCTACTTATGGTTTACTGTAAAGTCTAATAAATATGTACTTATGTTTTATGTTGTCAGGGTCGTGTCCCTAAAGTACTCTGATGATGCTGTGTCTTGGATGGCAAAAAGAGACTAGAGTCTATAACTATGTATGATGATCTCTCTCTCTCTCTCTCTCTCTCTCTCTCTATCTATCTATCTATCTATCTATCTATCTATCTATCTATCTATCTATCTATCTATCTATCTATATATATATATATATATATATATATATATATATATATATATATATATATATATATATATATATATATGAAGTAATGTTCTAGCATATGATGTGCTAAGAAAACTTTAAATTTCCGCTAAATTTATCTATGACAATGCGATGAATAATAACTATGGGCTTGTATAAGACCTCTGAGAGGTCAAGTACACCATGTTACTTCTAGGGGGTGCTCCACGGATGTGACAAACGTGGTATCAGAGCATGAAGTTCATGAAAGTGGTTTTAGGTTGTAAAAGTGTCACATCCCAAGACCACACCCAAGAATTAGGGTACAATCTCGGATTGTAACCGGCGTACTCGACCTCTCGGAGGTCTTATACAAACCCTTTCATATCATTCATTGTATATACGTAGTGAAAAGTAGTGCGGAATTAAAACTTTTCACAGAACATATCATAGTCTTTAAAAACTCTTTCATATAGAATCATAGGAAATAATAAGTCTCAGTCACATCAATCTTAAGACACGAGAACACTTGGGACACGGCCCATACACAATCTGACTATAGAAATACTTTAGACTATTACAATACTTCGAAATGAAAGACATAAAAGACATCTATATATGCCCTCGAGTCAATTGAGGACATACTACAACTTCTCTTGAAAGATGCTACGGTCCAAGTCTTCCTTCCCAAATGCTCCTCATCAACCAACAAGTATAGAGATAGATAAAAGAATGGATTAGTACAACCACATGTACTAAGTATGACATAATGCATAAAAGTCATGAAAACGAACATTTATTGGAAATATGCATCTTTTCATTTAAATATCGTAAAATAATCATAAGAATAACATTTATCAACTTAGAAACTCATAAGAAATCATGTAAACCAAATATCATATTTTTAGGAGTCACTTTACAGTAACTGAAATTACTGTACAGTGAAGTCCCTTCACTGTTACAGTGAAGTGCTTAGTCCTTCACCCAACACGCCTTCTAGTATGTAGTCTTCTCACTAAAGCTGTCCTAAGATTCACTTAAGTCACACAAAGAGAGACCGACCATACACCCTCTCTAAGTGTGCCTAAACGATCCTCAAGGTTACTCATAATGAGACACATACACACCTACAATACACCAACATACATAACATATAAGATATGACAATCTCCCTTACCAAAGTTATCAAAGGACTTACTTAAGTACTCCTAGAAGAGAACTCTCATACACCCTCTTCAAGGTTACCTAAATAATCTTTAAGACTTCCTGAGTTTAGATCATGTCAAACACAACAACCAACTTCCCTAACTAGAGTCATTCTCAAGACTTCGATAGATAAGACATGAAGAGATCATCCCATATGCCCTCTTCACACTTTAGCTAAGGAATCCTTAAGTCACTTTAGATTAGGTACTCATGCATTTATAACTTTCTAACATAAGTCATTAATTCATTAGTTCATTAAGAGACACTTACCACATAAAGGACATTCAAATAATGGTCTTGGAGAAGACCTAGGGACTCTTACTAACACCTTCAAAGCCTATTGTGCAATGTCTAAATAGCTACCCATACCACCATCTAAACCTTATAGAACTTGTCTTATGATAATAGGTATCCCATATGATGAGAATAGGCAATAACCGACATAGACTATGGTAACAAAACATGGAATCTGGAGTTCCATCCTACTCCGATGAGGTTGCTCTACTTGCCAATGGTAGAACTTGGAAACATCCGATGTAGGCACATGGTTAAGGAATATGAAGGGCTTAATTTGTATTCTAGCCTCATACTTTAACTAGAACTACTTCCCTTACCATACTCACTCGGTGGTAGCCTTCGTTCTCATAGAGTACATCACATTAAGGTTCATACATAGGGTCTTAAATCATATTCATAACCCAATCACATTTACCCTACCAAAGAGGTCATCTAGGGCTACCTTCCAATGGCGACAAGAAGCTCATCATTACTTTCCTAAGGATTCATATGGTGCTTTTACAGCCAATCAACATTAAGTCCATCATTACATTACATGAAGGATACCATTCCGGCTTTAGACTTCAAGTTTCATGACCTTACCTTCTAGGTTCAAGGTTGCACATAAGGGACCCTCTTATAATTGTTCAAGGTCTCACATAATTCATTTATTCAAGACTAAGAGACTTTATCTTCCTAAGACAAGACATCACATATTCACTATCATATATGCATCAAGTAAGGCACTTAAGTCAACCTAGACAAGACACAACATTACTTCACTTTAGCACATTTTAGATGTCGTTCTAGAAGCACATAGGAACAACTATTATCATGTTAAATTCATCCTATACACTACTATATCATCATCAATATAACCAATATAGACTCATATAGCCAAATAGGAACAATCATGCATTCAACTCTAAGACTACACACAACTCATAGTCATTAGTCTAATATGATCACCTAGATAGCATCAATAGAAGAACACATACTTTCACATTACTTCACATATATGTATATATGATCATACTTTAAATAATCAACTACACAAATCAACATAATACTTCAAGTAGTGCCGACAAGGCCATAATCATCATATTAATTAAATAACGTCGACAAGGCCACATCAATTAACATAACACTGCCACCATAAGTGGACCATACCAATCACAACATAATTGAAGTCTAATTAATATTAAATAAAGTGAAATAAGTAAGCGTACCCCCACTGCATCATCAACACTTCAATCCAATGCCAAATCACCCAATTCAACATCACAAGGCCCTTATCCATGGCCATGAACATCAATTAATGCATACACTATAATTCTCAATGAAATCTAAGTCAATTCAATAAAGATTTATCAATCTAAGAAAAATTAGATATCAATTGAATACAATTCTTACATCATTAGATAGCCCATAAGAAACTACACATTAATTCATAAACATTAGACCAATATCAAGTAACCCATAAATTAGTCAAAAACTAGGGTTCATCAATTACATGGGTTCATAGGTTAATTAAGTTAAAATCATCTTAATAACAACAATTCAATCACTATTTAATGATTAAAAACCTTTAATGCAAGAACTCATGGTATATCATGAAATAGGTCAAGTTCAACTTTGAAAACTTTAGAAAACATCTTTGAAAGTTGGGCTCCTTGATGAAACGAGTTTCAAGGATCAAAAAACATACCTCAAAAATGCTAATCCTCCAATTTGATGAAGAATCTTCGCTCAAATCTCCAATCCAAGCTCTTCCTTGAGTTTTTTCTTCAATGGAGTCTTAAGGAATTTCTAAGGGATTTTGGGGTTTTGATTTTGAAGAATGAAATCTTCTAAGTGTTAAAGACTTATAAACACATTTAAAATACCCAAAAACCCTTAGGGAACTGCCAATACTCTTATTTGGAAGTAGGGTGAAATTCCCATTTCATCCCTCACTTAACAGTGGACTGCACGCAGGGACAATCCTCACAGATAGAGGACCACCGACGGCCCGTCCTTTGACCAACGGCCCGTCCTGTTGGTCCGTGGTTTGGTACTGAGGCTTGTCTTTGGTCCCTCCTTCCAAATGACGATACCCAACCTACGGGGCGTCGATTGACCCACTGGGTGTCGACTGCCTCCGTGGTTTGGGCTGTCTTGGGCAGCCTTGGCACCAACTTTGGGACCTTCATCAAGGACCCTTGCATTATCCTTGGTGATACTTTCCCAGAATGTTTCAAACCCAAACATGAACGTATACAATTTTATGACCTCTCACATGAATTTCATCCAAAACAAACACGTAAAACTCACCGAAATATGCCTAGACACACAAGGTCATTTCAAGGTACATCATTCGAACGTCATGGACGTTCTTGGACGTTAGACCTCCAAACTTCTCAAAACTTGACACACTTCATATATACAGAATAATAAGTAATTTAAGGACCTTAAAACCTCATGAATCACACATAAACACATAGAACCACATATGAGGCACATAGGTGACTTAGTCGTCGAACGTCTTGGTCATCCCTTGACGTTTGACTTCCAATGCACCTAAACTCTTAGATACTTCCTCAATACCATATAATAGACTTGTTTAGTACCTTAGAACATCTTGAAAACAATGTTAGTCTCTAGTTCACCTAAGTCATTTTCGGGATCTTACAAAAAGTTCATATTGCCACGTCTAGTAGAGTCTTGATCATCGGTGCGAATCGCGACACATCTATGAGCGAGAGGCTATAGGACGATAGAGTTTCCCTTCTTCACTATTCTCATGTCTTTCCATAGAACTTAACTCTATAAGATCTCTCTCTTATGTTTTCTTGTCCGGTGGTCTTTTAGATGTGATTGCTTGGATGAGATTGTATCTCTATGCTTGAGGGAGAAAAGGTGAGTTTTGATGCTTATCTTGGTTTTATGGTATCATGAGTATGTGTGAAGGTGAATTTTACAATGATATATTGATATGATACCCTTTGAGGCTATGTATGAGAATTAGCTCAAATAGCATGTTTTGTGGAGAAATGTATGTCGTAATATGGCTAAAGCATGTTAGAAGTTGTTATGGTTAAAATGAGTCTCTTTTGGAATGATGTATTACTATATGAATTTGCATGATGATACTCTTATAATATGGTTAAACTTGAAGTACTTTAGGAATATGTTAAATGGTAAGATGCATGTTGCCTAAGTGTATATGTTTAAATGGTTCAAATGTTGCCTTTGTTTATATGTGTGACCCTTCGTGATTGTTTTACGTGGATTGAAGTCTTTGTATAGGCTTGTTCTTAGAAGCAATGGTAGCATGTTGTCCTTGTAGGGTAATGATGTGGGTTCGATTGACCTAAAAGTCACCTTACTGTAAAGTAGAATGAAAAGGAAGAGTCCCTATGGTTAAGTCTTCCCAATTGTTTTCCCAAATGTTGTATGACCTTGGTGTCTATTGTATTGTTGAAAACCTTATGTGGTTGGGTATTATGACCTATATTGACGATTGGGGATAATTTGCCTAGATGATAAATTTTAGAATTCCTTGGTTGACTTACTGTAATTCCTTCTAAAGTGGTAATCACTTTTAAGTGATGAAAATAAAGGTTGTTAAGTTAAAATCCTCTTAAAGATTGGGTTAAGTTGCACTTATTTGGGTTATGGTGATGGAGTAGTGAGGTTGTAGATATTTCTACCTTGTCCTTCTATTCTTACTTGAACTTGAAACTAATGAATTCTTAGTGAACTTGTACATGATAAGACTTTTGCATTAAAGTATGAATTGCATGACCTCTATATGTTTGTTATGTCTTGATTGACCCTATCTTGAAAGTATTTTAAGATTTTAAAGTACTTGAAAAGAATTTTTGATTAAAATCATGGTTTTCTCATGTTGATTGTGCATCTTGATATGCAAGTTGTGCATTCGAATTCATAAGTTAAGGTAAGAAGCATGTTTGAAGTCACTTTTGATATGTAAGGTTTATTCTTATAATGAGAAATTGAGCCTCTTTAAATGAAATATGTTGAGTCTCTTGAAATCTATGTGACTTCTATGATTTGGAAAGCATGATGATAGGTTCACTCTTGAAAAAATGAAGGCATGTTTGCTATTGTCCTTGTGTGTGCCTATAAATTGTAAGACTTTCCCTAAATGATGGATGTTTATGAAAGCTAATGTTAAGCTAGAAATTGAAATGTTGTGAAATGGCTTCCTATTGTTGTGATGTGTGTGGTGTGAATTACCATTTTTGACATCACTAGGAAGGATGTTTGAGCATGCCATGATTAAAAGTTGAGAAATTGTCATGTTACAGTAAAGATGACCTTTTGTGCATTTGCTTGGGTATGAACTTATGCGACATGTAAGTGTGTTGAAGAGAAGGAAATTCCTCCATGGACAAACCTATGCATGGTATGGTTGAGTATGACCCTCATGTCACTAGGCTTAACTAATAAGAATCCATTGTCAACCTATCTTACTCAAGTCTATGTGCATTGAAGTATGAGTGCCTACTTGTTCTTGAGTATTGTTGACTCTGCCTATGTGTGATCTAAATGATAAGCTCTTAATGAAATGAGGTGAAATGACCATGTTATGATTAGGGGAAGGTTTTTCCTCCTATGAACATGAAGAGTACCTAAGTGTTTGATGCATAGAACATGAGTGAGTGAAAGTGTAGCTTGCTTGTGTTACATTAAGTGCGAAGTGATTTGACGTTTTGTTCCTTGAAAGATTGGGCATTTACTTTGATGTAAAGATGTTATGAATGTGATGAGATGCTCTATGAATTATTGAAGTGCTTAATGTGTTTAAAGTGTCCCAAGTGTCATTCGAGGATGAATGTTCCCAAGTGGGGGATATTGTATGATCCCAAAAATGAGTTAGGGTGTCTAGAGCCTAACATGTTTGGCATAAGGGTCTAAGGTCCTAAAATGGTTTATAATATGGTTTTGAGGAAGTGTGTAATGTTTGAGGTGATTTGGAAGTCAAACATCAAGGGACGACCAAGACGTTCGACGACTAGTCACATATGTGCCTCATGTGTCTATACATGCCTATATTTGTATGTAATGAGCTTATGAGGTCCTTAAATGAATAATAATGATGTTTATAGGCAGTGTATTGAGTTTCATGAAGTTTGGAGTACAAACGTCCTAGAACGTCCAAGACGTTCGAAAGTTAGCCTTGAGACATGCATGCATGTGTCTTATTGATGCCTAGCATGTTTGGACGTGTTGCGTGTAATTATTTTTGGTGAAACTTATGTGGAAGGTATTCAACATGTTAAGGAGTATATTTACATTGGAAATGTACGGGTACAACTTCCCAAGGGCCCTGCAAAAGGGCCCACAAGAAGGACCCAAGGGTTGTCGAGACACTGCCTTGGCAGTGTCAATCGACTGAACCAAACGACGCCCTGTTTGTTGACAAACTGTAAGATCCCAAAAATGACTTAGGTGAACTAGAGACTAAAATGTTTGTCATTGTGGTCTAAGGTCCTAAAATAATCTATAATATTATATTGAGGCAGTAGCTAAGAGTTTAGGTGCATTGGAAGTCAATCGTCAAGGGACGACCAAGATGTTCGACGACTAAGTCACCTATGGGCCTCATATGTGGTTCTATGTGTTTATGTGTCATTCATAATTTTTTGAAGTCCTTAAATAAGTTATTATGGTATATATAGGCAGTCTGTCAAGTTTTGTGAAGTTTGGAGGTCAAACGTCCAAGAACGTCCATGACGTTCGAAAGATGTGCCTTGAAATGACCTTGTGTGTCTAGGCATGTTTAGTCAAGTTTTATATGTTCGTTTTGGGTGAAATTCATGTGAGAAGTTCTAAACACGTATACGATCATGTTTGGATTGGAAAAGTCTGGGAACATATCCCCGAGGACCATTCAAGGGTCCTTGAGGAAGGACCCAAAGTTGGTGTCCAAGTCTGCCTAGACTGCCCCAAATGACTGAGGCAATCGATGGCTCGTGGGCCAGTCGATGCCCCGTCGATGGGTACCGTTGGTGGATACTTAGTCTTGGTAGAGAAGATACCAAATTCAAGTCTCTGAAACAACCGACAGAATGACGGGATGGTCCGTTTGTGGACAAACGGTCCGTCGACTGCCCAACCGTCGATGGCCTATCCCTGCGCGCATCCTCACTGTTAAGTGAGGGGTGATATTGTAATTTCATCCCACTTCCACATAAGATTATTGGATGTTCATAAGGGGTCTTTTGGGTATTTTAGACAATTATATAAGTCTTTAACACTTAGAAGATTTCATTCTTCAAAATCAAAACCCCAAAATCCCTTAGAAATTCCTTAAGACTCCATTGAAGCCAAAACTCAAGGAAGAGCTTGCATTGGAGATTTTAGTGGTGATTCTTCATGAAATTGGAGGATTAGCATTGTTGAGGTATGGTTTTTGAGCTTTGAAACTCGTTTCATCAAGGATCCCAACTTTCAAAGATGTTTTCTAAAGTTTTCAAAGTTGAACTTTACCTATTTCATGATCTACCATGGGTACTTGCATTAATGGTTTTTAAACGTTGATTATGTATTGAATTGTTATTGTATTGATGATTTTAACCTATGAACCCATGTAATTGATGAACCCTAGTTTTTGACTAATTTATGGCTTACTTGATATTGGTCTAATGCTTATGAATTAATGTGTAGTTTCTTGTGGGCTATCTAATGATGTAAGAATTGTATTCAATTGATATATAATTGGACTTATATTGATAAATCTATATTGAATTGACTTATATTTCATTGAGAATTATAGTTTATGCATTGAATCGATGTTCATGGCCATGGGTAATGGCCTTGTGATATTGAATTGGGTGATTTTGCATTGGATTGAAGGGTTGATGATGGAGTGGTGGTACGCTGCCCTATTTCCCTTTATTTTAAATTAATTAGACTTCAATTATGTTGTGATTGGTTTGGTCCACATATGGTGGCGGTATTATGTGAATCGATGTTGCGTTGTGAGCGTTATTTTAAGTATTATGATGATCATGGCCTTGTCGGCACTACTTGAAGTATTATGTCGATATGTGTAGTTGATAATATGAAGTATGATCATATCTACTTATATGTGGAGTAATGTGAAAGTACATGAGTTCTTATATTGAAGATGTTAGGTGATCATGTTAGACTATGACTATGTGTTGATGTGTGTAGTCTTAGTTGATGCATGATTGTTCCTACTTGACTATATGAGTCTAACATGATTATATTGATGGTGACATAGTATGGTATAGGATGACTTTAAGATGATAATGGTTGTCCTTATTTGCTTCTAGAATGACATGTAATATGTGCTAAAGTGAAGTATGTTGTGTCTTGTTTCGGTAGACTTAAGTCCCTTACTTGATACATGTATGAATATGAATATGTGATGTCTTGACTTAGGAAGCTAAAGCATCTTAGTCTTGTATGAATGAATGTTATGTGAGATCTTGAATGATGATAATAGGGTCCTTTATGTGAAACCTTGAACCAAGTGGTAAGGTTATGAACCTTGAAGTAGAAAGCCGTAATGGTATCCTTCATGTAATGAATGATGGACTTAAGGTTGATTGGTTGGAACGGATCATATCAATCCTTGGGAAAGTCATAATGAGCTTCTTGTCGCCATTGTGAGGTAGCCCTAGTGGACCTCTCTTTGGTAGGGTAAATGTAATTGGGTTATGAACTTGATATGGAACCCTCTTGTATGAACCTTAATGTGATTTAATCTATGACAACGAAGGCTAGCACCGAGTGAGTATGGTAAGGGAAGTAGTTCTAGTTATAGTATGAGGCTAGAATACAAAGTAAGACATTCACATTCCTTAACCATGTGCCTACATGGGATGTGTCCAAGTTCTACATTGGCATGTAGAACAACCTCATCGGAGTAGTATAGAACTCCAGATTCCATGTTTTGTTACCATGGTATATGTCAGTTATTGCCTATTCTCATCATGTGGGATACCTATTAGCATTAGATAAGTTCTATGGAGTTTAGGTGGTGGTATGGGACACTATCTAGACATTGCACAATAGACTTTGAAGGTGTTAGTAAGAGTCCCTAGGTCTTCTCCAAGACCATTACTTGAATGTACTTTATGTGGTAAGTGTCTCTTAATGAACTAATGAATAAATGACTTATGTTAGAAAGTATGTAAATGCATGAGTACTTAATCTAGCGTGACTTAACGATTCCATAGCTAAAGCGTGAAGAGGGCAGATGGGATGATCTCTTCATGTATTATCTATGGAAGTCTTGAGAATGACTCTAGTTTGGGAAGTTGGTTGTTATGTTTGACATGACCTAAACTTAGGAAGTCTTAAGGATTATTTAGGTAACCTCGAAGAGGGTGTATGGGCGTTCTCTTATAGGAGTACTTTAGTAAGTCTTTTTGATAGCCTTGGTAAGAGAATGTCATATCTTATATGTTATGTATGTTGGTGTATTGTAAGTGTGTATGTGTCTCATTATAAGTAATCTTGAGGATCGTTTAGGAACATTTAGAGAGGGTGTATGGGTGGTATTTCTTTGGGTGACCTAAGTGAATCTTAGGATAGCTTTTAGTGAGATGATTACATGATAGAAGGTTCTTAACGGAAAGGTAAGCAACTTCACTGTACAGTGAAGGGATTCACTGTAACAGTGAGTTGAGGTTACTGTAAAGTTACTTCTAAAATTATGATATTTGTTTAAATGATTTCTTATGTGTTTCTAAGTTGTTAAACGTTGTTCTTATGATTATGTTATGATATTTAAATAAAAAGATGCATATTTCCAATAAATGTCTGTTTTCATGATTGTTATGCATTATGCCATACTTAGTACATGTGATTTTACTAATCCGTTCTTTTATCTATCTCTATAATTGTTGGTAGGTGAGGAGCATTTGGGAAGTAAGACTTGGACCGTAGCATCGTTCAAGAGAAGTCGAAGTATGTCCTCAATTGACTCGAGGGCATATATAGATGTCTTTTATGTCTTTTATTTCGAAGTATTGTAATAGACTAAGTATTTCTATATTCGTATTATGTATGAGCCGTGTCCCAAGTATTCTCGTGTCTTAAGTTTGATGAGATTGAGACTTCGCATTTCCTATTTTTGTATATGAAGAGTTCTTAAAGACTATGATATGTTTTGTGAAAAGTTTTAATTCCGCAGTACTTTTCACTATGTATATGCGATGAATGATATGAAAGGGCTTGTATAAGACCTCCGAGAGGTCGAGTACGCCGGTTGCAATCCGAGATTGTGCCCTAACTTCTAGGGTGTGGTCTTGGAATGTGACAAGCTTAGTATGAGAGCATAGGTTGTGAAAGTAGTCTTAGGAATCAAAAAGTCTCATCAAGTCACATCTAGTAGAGTCTCGAGCATCGGTGTGAGTCGCGACACATCTATCGGCGAGAGGCTATAGGATGATAGAGTTTCCCTTCTTTTCTACTCCTATGTCGTGCGGTAGAGTAAATGTTATGAGTATCCTTCTGAATGTGTTTCCTAGTGTTTGTAGGAGATGATTACTAGAAGGATGGCCACTAGAAGGTTGGAAGAGGAGAGAGTGAATGAGGAGAATCCTCCTCAAGTTGAGTTAGTTGAGCAAGTTCCTCAAGGTGGGCAAGGAGTCCAAGGTGCTCAAGTGCCTCCCCAAGGAGATCATGTTCCTAATGTGGAAGGAGGTAATGAGGTTCCGGTGGTTCCCTCAGAGTTGAGTAATAGTGATATTAGAGAGGCTTTGATTGCTTTAGCCCGAGCCGTGACTACTCAAGCGAATTTCAGTATGGTGCCTAGGGTTGTGGAGAGCACTATGACCTCTAGGTTGAGAGACTTTGTGAGGATGAATCCTCCTATATTTCTTGGATCTAAGGTAGGTGAATATCCCTAAGAGTTCCTTTATGGTGTGTACAAGGTGTTGAGTGCTATGGGGGTTACATCTAGGGAGAAGACAGAGTTGTCTTCGTATCAATTGAGGGATGTTTCTCAAATATGGTACACTCAATGGAAGGACAATAGGACGGATGAGTCGAGTCCTATTGAGTGGGAAGAATTTAAGGAAGCTTTTCTAGGTAAGTACTTTCCCCGTGAGAGGAGAGAGGTTAAGGTAGAGGTGTTTATCAATCTCAAGCAAGGCAATATGAGTGTTGAGGAATACTCTTTGAAGTTCTCAACCTTGTATAGATATGCACCATCCCTAGTGTCAAATCCAAGGGATGAAATGAGTCATTTTGTGACGGGTGTCGCCGATCTAGTGAGGGAGGAATGTCGTACGACTATTCTACATGATGATAGGACCTTAGCTAGACTCATGGTGTATTCCCAATCTATTGAAGAGTCTAAACTTAGGAGGATGTCTAGAAACTTGAAAAGGAGTGGTGCAAGTTATCAAGGGCAACCTAGGTTCAGAAAGAGGGCTCAAACTCAAGGTTAACCTAGTGCTTTTAAGGTGAAGTTTGAGAAAGGAGGTGGTTATCAAAATGGCAAACCTACATGTGTCACTTGTGGCAAGAAACATTATGGTGAGTGTCTATTGGGCACCGGTAGTTGCTATGGTTGTGGTAAGGAAGGACACAAGGTGAGAGATTGTCCTAACATTGCTTCTAGAGGAAAAGAGGGTAACAAAGTTGCTCCAAATGTTCCAAAGGATGATATTCAAGCAACGAGGCATTTCTATGCACTACGGACTAGAGGAGAGAAGCCGGATGAGGACGATGATGATTTTGGTAAGTCCTTGTATTTCTTTTTAGCGATATGTGTTTCTTCTAAGTGGGGGAGTATGGTTAGTAGATTTCCTAGAAGGTTGTTGCATGTGCATGGTGTTTAGGAGTTTGGTTGAAATTGAATTTCATTAACTTCTTGCATTGTGTGTTTTATGAAGCCTTGATCATGTTGTAAAATGTGTTTATATGATGTTACCTTGCATATAAGCATGTCTATATCATGAATTGCCTAAGAGTTGCATTTTTGAAAAATTTGCTAAAATCACTGTAAGGGTACTGTCTGCTCACTATATAATTTTTTAAAATTTGACGAATTCAGTATTTGGTCTAAAATTATTGTAATGTGGTTATAACTGATGTGTATAAGTATAATAATGAATATAAAATGATTTTTTGCTATTTCGAATGAAGCATGTGCGTTTTGTAGCATAATGAGTTATATAATTATCTTCTAGTTTCTTGTTGTGTTGTGAATCTCTTGACTATGTGAAATAGATGTTTTCTCCTTGGTTATGTGTTATATTGTATGGTCATGATATGCTAGTTTAGTCTGTATTCTTGGAAGTGTTCGGAGAGTGGCAAGTGTCATTCGAGGACGAATGTTGTCCAAGTGGGGGAGAATGTAAGATCCCGAAAATCACTTAAGTGAACTAGAGCCTAACATGGTTTTCATGGTGGTATAAGGTCCTAAAATGGTCTATAATGTTATATTGAGGCAGAAGCTGAGATTTTAGGTGCATTGGAAGTCAAACGTCAAGGGACGACCAAGACGTTCAACGACTAAGTCACCTAAGTGTCTCATATGAAGTTCTATGTGTTTATGTGTGATTCATGATGTTGTGAAGTTCTTAAATGAGTTATTATGGTATATATAGACAGTGTGTCATGTTTCGTGAAGTTTGGAGGTCAAACGTCCATGACGTTCGAAAGATGTGTCTTGAAATGACCTTGTGTGTCTAGGCATGTTTCATCAAGTTTTACGTGTTCGTTTTGGGTGAAATTCATGTCAGAGGTTCTAAAATTATATACAGTCATGTTTGGGATGGAAACGTCCGGGAAAATATCCCCATGGACCATCCAAGGGTCCTTGTTGAAGGACCCAAAGTTGGTGTCCAAGTCTGCCTAGACAGCCCCAAACGACTGAGGCAATCAACGGATCGTGGGCCAGTCAACGCCCCGTCAATGGGTGCTGTTGGGGCAGACTTAGTCGTAGAATAGAAGAGACCAAAGACAAATCTCTGAACCAACCGATGGAAGGACAGGACGGTCCGTTTGTGGACAAACGGTCCGTCGATGACCTGTCCCTGCGCGCAACCTCACTGTTAAGTGAGGGGTGATATTATAATTTCACCCCACTTGCAAATAAGAGTATTGGCAGTTCCTAAGGGGTCTTTTGGGTATTTTAGACAAGTATATATGTCTTTAACACTTAGAAGATTTCATTCTTCAAAATCAAAACCCCAAAATCCCTTAGAAATTCCTTAAGACTCCATTGAAGCCAAAACTCAAGGAACAGCTTGGATTGGAGATTTGAGTGGTGATTCTTCATAAAATTGGAGTATTAGCATTGTTGAGGTATGGGTTTTTATCCTTGAAACTCGTTTCATCAAGGAGCCCAACTTTCAAAGATGTTTTCTAAAGTTTTCAAAGTTGAATATGACCTATTTCATGATCTACCATGGGTTCTTGAATTAATGGTTTTTAAACGTTGATTATGGATTGAATTGTTATTTTATTGATGATTTTAACCTAAATAACCTATGAACCCATGTAATTGATGAACCCTAGCTTTTGACTAATTTATGGGTTACTTGATATTGGTCTATTGCATATGAATTAATGTGTAGTTTCTTGTGGGCTATATAATGATGTAAGAATTGTATTCAATTGATATATAATTGGTATTAGACTGATAAATATATATTGAATTGACTTAGATTTCATTGAGAATTATAGTTTATTCATTGAATCGATGTTCATGGCCATGGGTAAGGGCCTTGTGATATTGAATTGGGTGATTTAGCATTGGATTGAAGGGTTGATGATGGAGTGGTGGTACGCTGCCCTATTTCCCTTTAGTTTATGTTAATTAGACTTCAATCATGTTGTGATTAATTTGATCCACTTATGGTGGCGTTGTTATGTGAATTGATGTTGCCTTATCGGCGTTATTTTAAGTATTATGATGATCATGGCCTTGTCAGCACTACTTGAAGTATTATGTTGATATGTGTAGTTGATTATGTGTAGTATGATCATATATACTTATATGTGTATTAATGTGAAAGTACATGGGTTCTTATATTGAAGATGTTAGGTAATCATGTTAGACTATGACTATGTGTTGATGTGTGTAGTCTTAGAGTTGATGCATGATTGTTCCTACTTGACTATATGAGTCTAACATGATTATATTGATTGTGACATAGTAGGGTATAGGATTACTTTAAGATGATAATGGTTGTCCTTGTGTGCTTCTAGAATGACATATAATATGTGCTAAAGTGAAGTATGTTGTGTCTTGTTTAGGTAGACTTAAGTTCTTACTTGATGCATGCATGAATATGAATATGTGATGTCTTGACTTAGGAAGCTAAAGCGTCTTAGTCTTGTATGAATGAATGTTATGTGAGACCTTGAATGATGATAAGAGGGTCCTTTATGTGAAACCTTGAACCAAGTGGTAAGGTTATGAACCTTGAAGTAGAAAGTCGTAATGGTATCCTTCATGTAATGAATGATGGACTTAAGGTTGATTGGCTAGAACGGTATCATATCAATCCTTAGGAAAGTCATAATGAGATTCTTGTCGCCATTGTGAGGTAGCCCTAGTGGACCTCTCTTTGGTAGGGTAAATGTAATTGGATTATGAACTTGATATGGAATCATTTTGTATGAACCTTAATGTGATTTGATCTATGAGAACAAAGGCTAGCACCGAGTGAGTATGGTAAGGGAAGTAGTTCTTGTTAAAGTATGAGGCTAGAATACAAAGTAAGCCCTTCACATTCCTTAACCATGTGCCTACATGGGATGTTTCCAAGTTCTACCATTGGCAAGTAAAACAACCTTATCGTAGTATGATAGAACTCCGGATTCCATGTTTTGCTACCATGGTCTATGTCGGTTATTGCCTATTCTCATCATGTGGGATACCTATTAGCATTAGATAAGTTCTATGGAGTTTAGGTGGTGGTATGGGACGCTATCTAGACATTGCACAATAGGTTTTGAAGGTGTTAGTAAGAGTCCCTAGGTCTTCTCCAAGACCATTACCTGAATGTCCTTTATGTGGTAAGTGTCTCTTAATGAATTAATGAATAAATGACTTATGTTAGAAAGTATGTAAATGCATGATTACATAATCTAGGGTGACTTAAGAATTCCACAGCTAAAGTGTGAAGAGTGCATATGGGATGATCTCTTCATGTCTTATCTATGGAAGTCTTGAGAATGACTCTAGTTAGGAAGTTGGTTGTTATGTTTGACATGACCTAAACTTAGGAACTCTTAAGGATTATTTAGGTAACCTCGAAGAGGGTGTATGGGCGTTCTCTTATAGGAGTACTTTAGTAAGTCTTTTTGATAGCCTTGGTAAGAGAATGTCATATCTTATATGTTATGTATGTTGGTGTATTGTAAGTGTGTATGTGTCTCATTATGAGTAATCTTGAGGACCGTTTAGGCACATTTAGAGAGGGTGTATGGGCGGTATTTCTTTGTGTGATCTAAGCGAATCTTAGGATAACTTTTAGTGAGATGATTACATGCTAAAAGGTGCTTAACTGAAAGGTAAGCAACTTCACTGTACAGTGAAGGGATTCACTGTAACAGTGAGTTGAGGTTACTGTAAAGTAACTTCTAAAATTCTGATATTTGGTTTAAATGATTTATTATGTGTTTCTAAGTTGTTAAATGTTGTTCTTATGATTATGTTATGATATTTAAATAAAAAGATGCATATTTCCAATAAATGTCCGTTTTCATGATTTTTATCCATTATGCCATACTTAGTACATGTGGTTGTACTAATCCATGATTTTATCTATCTCTATAGTTGTTGGTAGGTGAGGAGCATTTGGGAAGCAAGACTTGGACCATAGCATCGTCCAAGAGAAGTCCCAGTATGTCCTAAATTAACTCGAGGGCATATATTGATGTATTTTATGTCTTTTATTTTGAAGTATTGTAATAGACTAAGTATTTATATATTCGTATTGTGTATGGGCCGTGTCCTAAGTATTCTCGTGTCTTAATTTTGATGAGATTGACTTGGCATTTCCTATGATTTTATATGTAAGTGTTTTCAAAGACAATGATATTTTTTGTGAAAAGTTTTAATTCCGCACTAATTTTCACTATGTATATGCGATGAATGATATGAAAGGGCTTGCATAAGACCTCCGAGAGGTCGAGTACGCCGGTTGTAATCCGAGATTATGCTCTAACTTGTAGGGTGTGGTCTTAGAATGTGACACAAATGGTCCGTCAATAGTGGTGTCGTCGATGGAAACTTAGCCTAAATTTGGCTCACCCAAAGAACAGCCCAATGACCCAATCAACGAAGCCACAGACGGTCCGTCGATGGACCTACTAGGCGTCGATTGTGTTCGTTGGTGCAGGCTGTTGGAAGCTGTCTGTCAACTGTTTCATTAAAGGTGTGAATGGGAAATTTACCCCACGTCCTAAACTGACCCTAATAGGTTTATTTGGTTATTTTTTGGTGTATTTAAGTGATCAAAAACGTGATCAACCCATTCCCAATCCAATTCACACAAATTAGACTTTCCCTCCAAAAATATTCTCTCTAGAACCTCCATTGAAGGTGAAGCTCAAGAACAGCTTGGATCTTGGATTCCTATGGATTCTTCATCAAGTTTTAGAGGTCTTCTTCTATATTAAGGTATGGTGATCCTTCATCTCTAGTTATCCTTCCACTAGAGAGTTAATCTCAAAGTTTTCAATGAGATTTCATGATCAAACTTCTCTTTCTTCAATCTATCCATGGGTTCTTTCTAAAATCATTTTCAAAGGCTTAATCGTGATGAATTGATGATAATGTATTGGTTTTAATGTGAAATTCAATCTAATTGCATTACGAACCCATGTTCCTTCCCAAACTCGATTTATCCCTTGCATGGGCATTGTGATCGTGGCTTGTTATTGGTTGAATTGCTTATGTCTACTGTTATTTACGTGTATTGATGATGAATTGATGATGAAGGATCCATGTGGATAAATGTATGAAGATTTGAACATGCCTAGCTTAGATCTCCATGTGTTCACTGTAACATTAATCTCATAATGTATAAAATTGGAATTCGATTATGATAGTATGGTTGTAGCTACTGCCTTATACTGATTTTATTGATGAATTGTGGTATACCCTTGGTGATCAAAACAAAGGAATCTTGGTAAAGATTGATCTACATGTTCTAGCCTATAGATTGATGATGCTAGCATGCTTATCGTGAGATTCAATTATGTTAAAGTGATGGTTAGCTACTGCCTATGATGTAATGTGATTATGAATTATATGTAATGGATCAAATGTGGATAAATTCATGATAGTTTGAATAGTATTAACCTATGTAAATTTATCTTCCATGAATTCCTAATATGAAGCATGCTTACAGTGATCTAGAGTTTATTTGCAATTGTAGTAGGATCTCGTTTAGGCTATCATTTCTTTAGCTACTGCCCTACATGTACATTATTGATGAATTTTGATTGATAATCAAGACTAGGGAAATTGGTTGATGATATATGCCTATCTATTCTCTAGAATAAGGGTGATGTTTTGCACTAGTTGTATCATGATCTTGTAACGACTTGTACATAGTTTCTTTCATGATTAAAGTACATTTAGCTACTGCCCTATACATGTATTGTTGATGAAAATGGTGTATTTATCAATTTTGATCAAAAGGCTTGATGAATTGGTAAGGTGTACTCTTCCTCTATACTTTTCTATATTATTGTAGTTGATGAAGCCTTGTATGGCATGGTGTGGTATGGTCCACTTATGGTGGCGGTGCTTACTTTATTGTCATTATATATGTGATGTGATCATGGCCTTGAAGGCAAATTATATTATGAATGTGTGTTGGTGATGATCACCCAATGTTAAGCCTCATGCCTAGTTTCCTTTTCTAGTTGTGATCTAGGTTGTATGGCTATTGCGTATGCATGTGTATGACTATGTTGGCGTTTGATTAGGTTCTGCCTTAGAAGAGTATAAAGGGTTAATTCTCCCTTACCCATGTACCCCTATGTGAGTGTGTGAATAGCTAAGGTTATGAGTCTTGAATGTAATGTGATGATTGTCTTGTCTCCTATGCTAAACTGTGTTGTATGGTATATGCTTGAAAGGGTAATGTGGTCCTAAGAGGGTGGATGCCTTAATGTTTTGGTTGATAGCCATTTTGTGATCATGTTGACTAATGTACACACACACTCACACATTATGTATCCTTACAATGTGTAGTAAAGAGTCATAGTGTCTAATGAAAGGTAGTTCTCATATTCATTAAATGTCTACTACTATGCATGTAAGATAAATGTATGTGAAGTATGTTATGTATTCCTTAACTAGGATGACTTGATAGGTGTACTAGTATGGGCAAGGGTATGGGACCTTGTCTATGCATTGCACATGTGCACCTTGATAGGATAGTTCCTAGGTTTAGTTTCTATATGTACATGAAAATGAATGTATGAACATGTTATGAATATGTCTTATATGTTATAATGTGAAGTATGTGGTATGATTAAGTGTGATTATATCTAGTGTCTAAATGTGTTTATATGAAAGCATGGCTCATATAGTTACGCTTGTACACTTATGCATGAATGAAATAAAGTATGAACATGTGCGGCTTTAAAGTTTTATGTGAAAGGTTTCTCACATATAATTATACACACATGTATGAATATCTAGTCAATAGAGGAGCCTTTAAAGGTGTGCTCAAGTGTATCCTAAACTAGATAGGTCCTTACATGTGCTATGTCCATGTGAAATGGTTTCTCACATGATATAGGTTGATGAATTCTCATCTATGACCTATGAGATAAGAATATGAGGGGATGACTCTCCTAAGCCTAATTTTATAAGGTGAAGTTAATAAAAGGCTTATCAATAAAGGGAACTTAGCTTAGCACCGAGTGAACTTGAAGTAAGAGGTGTCCCTTCCCATTTTAGGGAGATAGGTCACCATAATCCTCATGAGGTGGATAACTACAATGCCTCAATAGGCATAAAGAGGGTTTCCAAAAGTGAATAATCATAATGCCCCATTTGGCATAAAGAGGGTTTTCACATATATGCCTCCAAGTTCCATAACTATGCTTGCCACATAGGATCTAGCAAGTGAATCCACTAGTATGCTAGCATGTTTTAGTGTTGTACCTTGGCTAGGTAGGAACACCTTCCATTGGTGTAAGGCTCCACAACACCAAATTTCATGTTTAGCACCCATGGTCTTAGTGTCGGTTAAGGCTATAGTTTCCCTAAAGTAAAATGGACAATGGAAGTAAAGTAAGGATCCTAACTAGGATAACCTAAGGGTAGTTTCTTAGTGTAGGTGGGGGTATGGGACTTCACCTATGCATTGCACAAGTGGCTCTTGAAGGAAGTCCTAGGAAGGTGTTCTAATGCATGTGTCTATGTATATGTTCTTTATGAATGACTTTGTAGTAATTGTCTACTTGTTGTGATGAAGTGCATGGTATGACTCCTAATGGATCTATGTAATGTGGTCTTGTCCTGATATGCACTAGATTGGTCTTAATGACTACATGATGAAGGTCGTTTACATGAATGAAGTTGTCTTCACTTGTTATGTTGATGTATGAATTGGTTGTTAAGGCTTGTGGTCTTATGATAGGTTTACTAAGTGTGTGTGAGGTTATGGGGTTTTACATATACATTGGACTAGTACACCTAGAGTAGGATTGTGAGTAAGGGATTATAGTGCATTGATGTGAAATTAAGTTAGAATATGTGCAAGTTGGTGTAGCTTACTGTAATATGCTTATAGTATTGGTTTAAAAGTGTCTTTGAGGTATTACACTTCTATGATGGTATGTGTTACTATGTAAGTTGTAGGTATGGTTTTCCTTGTGGCCTTAAGGTGATGCATTGCACCAAGTATCACTAGAGGGTTACTTGGGAAGTTAAGAAGTTAAAGAAAAGATGTTCACTGTTAAAGAAGAATATGCTTACTGTAAATGGAAAATTGGTTACTGTAATGTGACATCAAATATGGCTTAAATTCTATGTGTGATCTTATATGATATTTGGCCTTTGAATATGTCTATATGAAGTATGTGAATGATATAAATGCTATTACATAAAGGTATTGTGAAGATTTACTCATAAAGGCATGACGTATGATTTCAAGAAAATGTCCCTTTTAAATGCATGTTTTTGCATGGTTGTCATACTTAGAGCATTCTTGTACTAACTATATTCTTCTCTACTTTTTACACAAAGTGTAGGTTGTGGATGCTTAAAAGGATGTCTTTAATGGTGAGGAGCTTGATATATGATTCTCAAGCTCATGGAAAGGGGTCCTTAAGTTCCAAGGATTCCCTACTTATGGTTTACTGTAAAGTCTAATAAATATGTTGTAACAACCCTAAAAATGAATAGGATCAAGACTTAGGTGTTTCAAGAATGCTTGCGATTAGACCAAGGTCCACACGTATTGATACGCGTAGAACCAGACCTCAGAACCCTTACTACGACCAAGACAACTAACTTGGGGAGTTAATTGAGCTTGGAAAGGTTGGAACCAACCATGTGAGGCTCACGAAAACGAAGATTTAATCGAAAGAGTTTTTACCGGACTCAAAAGAAGAAATCTTAAGTTTTGAGGGTCCAAGGGTAAAATGGTCTTTTCCAGGCCAAGGGTAATATTGTAATTACCTTGAGTAATTAATTATTTAATTAATTAAGTTTAAAAAATAAAGAAATTCGGGTGGGGCAACCCGAAGTGACCCATTTTCGCAAAATGGGGTCACCCGGGTTCGAACCCCACTAGAAGCAAGATTAAACTTGCTTTTATTTTAATGTGTTAACTTAGTTTTTAATAAATAATTAATATTAGATGATTTAGGAAAAAGAAATCAGATTTTTATTAATTTTGATTAATTATTGAGTTGACTAATTCAAACCCACAAAGTCCTACTTCTACTAGACTTCTATCTCCCATTTCCCCCACTCTCTTTGCACGATTTCTCTCTCTCTTTCACTCTCTTTTTCTTGGCTGAAAACGTGAGAAAACAATCAGCAAAAGAAACATAAATAAAAGGCAAAAGTTCATCAAGAACTTGAAAGATAGAAACACAAAAGAGAAAGCAATCCGTTAACGTTAAGCAAAACGTATTACACTAGTCGGGTAAGGTGTGACTTTGGGTGTGTGGACTGATTTGTGGAGGAGTTCTTGGGCAGCATTTTGAACATTTAACAAGAAAACAAAGGTATGGGTTTTCTTACTCTTGGTCCCTTTCCCAAGAGACCCCTAGGACTCAATATATTCGGCTCAAAAACTAAGGTTGATTCCCCTGTTGCATGTCCCTGTCATTAGCTCCCAACGAATGTAGGTTGGTATGGATGCTGGTAGACTTAGGATTATGTGATGTTTGTGCTGAATGTAATGTATTGGATGTATGTTAATTCATGAAAAGACAACTATGTGTGTGTGTTCGAATTAAGAAAAGAAAAATGCATGGCATGTGTGAGTCTCGGCCTAGAGACTTGATTTTTGTTAATGTTATGTTGTTGTTTTATGTACTCCAATTGAAGAAAAATGTGATGTTCATGTGACATGAAGTGTGGCTGATTTGAGGAGTAAACATCTTGGTTAAGAACTCGTGAAAAATTGTATTAAAGAACATACCAAATGAACTATGTATTTTCCTATGAATTTACTAACAAATGGAAATAAAAATGAGTAATGGGGTTACTTTAAATTTCCAGCATTATGTTAACATATCTCTACCTAATTAAGATGTTTAGAATGTCAAGAAAAATAAGAAAGAATAGGTGAGGTCATTGAGGGTCGAACCTGAGACCTCACCCCTTTAAAATAAAAAAAAAGGTTTAATTAAAGAAGAAGAAAATTCATGTGGTGAGGGGGATTCGAACCTGTCTTGGTTGGGGAATAAGTGTGAAGAAAAAGAAAATAAGAAATGAGAGGGGTGGGGTTCGAACCCACACCCTCTCGGTTAGAAACCAAGGAAAAGGAAAAATAAAGAAAATTTTTGAGAGGCATGGGATTCGAACCCACGACCTCTATGCGGATGAGGGAGATAAATATAAAAATAAAATGAGGCTGTGGGGATTCGACCCCACAACCTCAAATTCAACTCAAATAAGTCAACTTTCAAAAAGGAGAATAAAATAAAGAGGTTGTGGGGGTTCGAACCCACAACCTCTCGGCCTAAGCGAATGGAAGGGAGGGGAAATTAAAGGATAATTTAGTGTGGCTGAGGGGACTCGACCTCGGGTCCCAAAGCCTTACATGAACCGAAACAAATAAAATAAATACGAAAATGGGGTTGTGGGGGCTTGAACCCACAACCCATCGGCCAATGCGTGAGAGATTTAAAATAGAAAAGTAAGCCTTCAAATTAAATATTGTGATTTGACTTAGAGTTTAAAATGTTATGAATATTAGAATAAAATCAATTAAAAATGTAAATGATATCCAATTGATTCAAGACTTGGGATTCCTTGCCCAAATTTCCGTATTGATACATAAATCAAACGTGAACAAAACGTACAATAATAAATGCCACCTACTTAGATCTAATTCAAGATCTTGACATAAATACAAGATACATAAGTCTTGTACAACATAATCTTAGGAATGTAAGAATTACTTAACGAACTACGAATGAAGCCTCATGGCTTGTGTGTAAAGACTCATAAGTCTAACGTACGTTCAAAAGTAAGTGAACCTAAGATGTATGAAATGAAATGATGAACCCTAGAAGGGTTAAAGTATGAGTGTAAATACACTAAATGGCCAAGTACATTGGCATATGATGAGATGAACTATGAAATGATGAAATGAACGTACACGTAATAAGAGGTGAATAACTAACAAAAACAAAGATGCAAATGATGATGAATGTGGTAACAACATGATATGAGGCTAATGTAAATGAGGAGAGTAATCTCAAATGAGCCTAAGTAAAGGTTACCAACATGTATTCACCTATGAGAGTGTAAGATAATGAAGAGACCAGTCTCTATGAACACTCTAATGAGAGTATTGAGCTTAACGCACTTAATACGAAATATGAGATGAAAAATCATCTAATGAGCTATGATGTCCTCATACTAGAAGTTAGCTTCCATGACGTATGAGATGAATGTAATGGAACTTTATACTGAGCACCGATAGGCTAGCTATGAGTGGTGATGCCTTCTTTCGGGAAGGGCGGAGGTTCACGTAACTCTCATGAGATGAGACTGTCCGGCTTGCCGGGTATGGGTATCCTTATATCTCCTAGTCTTCGAACCTATACTGCCAATATAGGGATCTGGCGGGGTTAAATTCCCATGTACGCTAGCATGTTATTGGATCACTTTGGCCGGTGATTCCACCTCTTTTCAGTGTGGGGGAGACACTGGATTTTATGATGCTCACATGATCTATGTCGGTTAAAGTTAAAGTTCCCAATGAATGCATGAGGCCAGCCTCAAATGATGCACATAATGAAATGAATGATACCAAAGGTGTTAGGATAGGATAATCAAAAGGAGAGTTAGATTCAAGTAATGACATTAGGTCATTCTTGGTCATTGCACAACGAACCTAAAGAAAGTCTTAAACTACATCCTAGGTATAACCGGTGGTTACACTGGACTATGAACGAAATGAAATGAAGTACGTATGAATGAATGAAGCAGACTCTGTGTTTGCTAATGAAGACTCCCTAGTTGAGGTCCCATATGTTGAGCCCTCATTTTTGGGATGTCTTAATGTCAAGTCCATGATTCCAAGGTCTCATGGCATATGAATAAATGATATGAAAGAAGTTATGTGTTACATGCAAAATGTACTGTATGCTACATGATATGTGCTATGTGTAAATGTTATGTGCTGTGTGCAAATGTGAAAAGTATGATGATGTATGTTATTCTCATGGCATAACTTTCCTTTTCCAAATCTGGAAAGCTCACTGACTTTCCTAATCCAAATTTGGAAAGATCATTTACTTTCCTAATCCAAATTTAGAAACTTTCCTAATCTCAATTTGGCAAGTCCACTGACTTGACTTCCAAAAATCATGTTGTTAGGAAAGAGCTATTCTTTCTCATGCATGTCCTTGGTGTGTGCTTGCATATACCCATACTTAGTACAAGTGTGTACTAACCCCATACAAACTCTACTATTTTAGGTGCAGGTACAGGTGGACGATAGAGCTGCAGGATCATCGTTGCAGTTATCCGGACATCCAGCATTCATCCGGAGTTGGTAGGTCCTCATGCTTTCGAGGATGCTACTGTTTTATGTTCTAGCTTAGTTTTAGAGTTGAGCTAGTGGAGCATGTTCCACTAGCCTTTCTTTCTTATTTTATTCAGACTATGTATGGGTGACATTTTGGCAATTATACGATTATGTTATTAAACTATTTCTTTCATTTGATTATCTCTTAATGTTTAGATGGTTGATGTTGAACGAATTACGAATGTATTAGAAATGTTTAGTAAGTAATGTTTAGAAACAAAAAGTTTCAAATTTTTCCGCTAAAATTAACCTATGTAAAGTAAGAATGACGTAAGTAGGTTTGTCTGCGACCTCTGAGAGGTCAACGACGCCGGTCTCGTCTGGGGTCTAGATTCCAGTCGTGACAAAGTTGGTATCAGAGCACTAGGTTAAATTACGAAAATAATAAGTTCACATCAACCACATTGAGTAGTTTCTAAGTCATGGTAGTGAAGTGCACCACTATCCTGGATTAGAGACTGCATGATGCGTAGGAATGTTTCCTTTCTTATGATCTTATCGTGCTTTTCTAAATGTCTGAATTATTGGTGTTATGAGCGTGTCTAACATCAATCCTTTTGTTTTTCCAGAGAATGAACACTAGGAGAGGAAATGGCCAGAGGAGAGGAGGAGCAGCTGCTAGGGATAATCAGGATCTACCCCAGGCTCCAGCTGAAGGAGTGGCCATACCAGTTAACCCAGCTGGGTTGACTGATGCTGAGGTGCGGGCATCTTTGGCCCAAATGGCACAGGGCATTACCATGCAGGCCTAGGGTATGACTGCCCAGGTCAACAGACAGGATGTTCAGAGGGAGAACCCATCGGTCCGTAGCATGCTTGACAGACTGAGGGTTTTCACGAGGATGAATCCTCCCATTTTCACAGGGGTTAAGGCATCGGAGGATCCTCAAGAGTTTGTAGATGAGGTGCATAAGATTCTGGTGGCTATGGGGGCCACTGATATTGAGAAGGCTGAGCTGGCTTTCTATCAGCACAAGGATGTAGAACAGACTTGGTGCAAGATGTGGCAAGATAGCCGTGTCTTAGGTGGAGTACCAGTCACATGGGAGTTGTTCAAGACAGCATTTCTGGGGAGATTCTTTCCAAGGGAGATGAGGGAGGCCAAGGTTGAGGAATTCATCAACCTCAAACAAGGCTCCATGACAGTCAGGGAGTATTCCCTGAAGTTTGTTAAGCTGTCAAGGTATGTTGTTTTTCCCTAAGTATTTAATAGCAAGAATAAGAATAATACTGAACCTTGTTGAAATCTCCCAGGTATGCTACTTCCCTGGTTTCTAACAGCAGGGATGAGATGAGCAGGTTCCTCACAGGAATCAATGGAGACCTGGAGGAGGAGTGCCGATCTGCTATGCTCCATGACAATATGGATCTTTCCAGGTTGATGGTGCATGTCCAGCAGGTAAAGGACAGCCGCAGAAAAAGAGGTGTTCGTGATGCTAGGAGGCCCACGCCTCAAGACCAGGCAGGACCCAGTCATGGAGGCCACAGGAATAACTTTGGTGTCCGTGATCAACCAAGGTTCAAAAAGGGGCAACAGAGTTCTGGGAATTCTAATCCTCAGAGGAGTGCTACACCTAAAGGAGGCAGACCTGAGCCCAAGAAGGGAAATGGAGGTGAGATGCAGCGTACTAAGAAGAATTTTGCTAAGTGTGGCCGAGCTCACAGTGGAGAGTGCAGACAGGGCACTAATGCCTGCTTCGGTTGTGGTAAGAGTGGACACATGGTCAGAGATTGTCCACAGAACAGAGGTCAGGCTGGAGGTAATACTCAGCCTAGGGCTAATCCACAGGGTCCAGTAGCAGCCGAACCTCCTAAGAGGAACAGGTTCTATGCCCTGAAGGGCAGAGAGGAGCAGGAGAAGTCGCTGATGTGGTCACAGGTATGCTGCAAGTATTCTCAACTTCTGTTTATGCTTTACTTGATCCAGGGTCTACACTTTCCTTTGTAACTCCTCTGCTTGCTCTTACTTTTGAGGTATTGCCTGAAGTTCTACACGATCCTATAGTGGTTAGTACACTTTTAGGAGAGAATGTAAGAACTGATAGAGTATACAAAGATTGCCCAATAGTTGTGAGTGGAAAAACTATGTGTGCAAACCTGGTTGAGTTACCCATGCATGATTTTGATGTTATTCTTGGCATGGATTGGCTTCACAATTGTTATGCTTGCTTGGACTGTCGTAGTAGAGTGGTGAGATTTCGCTTTTCTAATGAAGAAGAGTTAGTCTGGGAGGGATACAATTCGAGTCGTCCTAACCCCTTGATTTCTAACCTTAAGGCCAATAAAATGATGTCCAAGGGGTTATTGTGTCATCTTGTGAGTGTTAATGATTTAGACCATGACATTCCTTCCATAGACTCAGTACCTGTAGTGAATGAGTTCTTAGATGTGTTTCCTGATGATTTACCTGGAGTCCCTCCACTTCGGGAGATTGACTTTGGTATCGATTTAGAACCCGATACTAAACCAATCTCAATTCCTCCTTACAGAATGGCTCCAGCTGAACTCAAAGAGTTGAAGCTGCAGTTAAAAGATCTCACTGACAAGGGTTTCATTCAACCGAGCATATCCCCTTGGGGCACTCCAGTGTTGTTTGTAAAGAAGAAGGATGGAACCCTTAGAATGTGTATCGATTATCGGCAGCTCAACAAAATCACTATAAAGAATAAGTATCCACTCCCCAGAATAGATGATCTGTTTGACCAACTCCAAGGGTCTAGTTTCTTCTCTAAGATTGATCTTCGTTCAGGGTATCATCAGCTTAGGGTTAGGGATGGAGATATCCCAAAGACAGCCTTTCGTACCCGCTATGGTCACTATGAGTTTTTAGTCATGTCATTTGGTCTCACGAATGCACCTGCTGCATTTATGGACCTCATGAACAGGGTCTTCCGTGAATACCTTAACTGTTTCGTTATAGTATTCATTGATGACATTCTCATCTACTCTAAGACCAAGGAAGAGCATGAACAGCATTTGAGACTAACCTTGCAGGTACTTAGACAGCATCAGTTGTATGCCAAATTCAGCAAATGTGAATTTTGGCTGAGATCAGTGACCTTCCTGGGTCATGTTGTGTCCGATCAGGGCATTGAGGTGGATCCCAGGAAGACTGAGGCTGTGAAGAACTGGCCAAAACCTCTTACTCCTACTGACATCCACAGCTTTTTGGGATTGGCTGGTTACTATCGCAGGTTTGTGGAGGGCTTTTGTTCCATTGCTGCCCCATTGACAGCTTTGACTAAGAAGAAAGCCAAGTTCGAATGGACGGAGACTTGTGAGAAGAGTTTCCAGGAGCTCAAGGACAGACTCACTTCAGCCCCGGTGCTTACCTTGCCTAAGTGTGGTGAGAACTACACTGTTTATTGTGATTCATCTAGGGTTGGTTTGGGTTGTGTTCTTATGCAGGTTGGCAAGGTGATAGCCTATGCATCCAGACAACTCAAGGTTCACGAGAAGAAATATCCCACTCATGACCTGGAGTTGGCAGCTGTGGTATTTGCACTGAAGCTGTGGAGGCATTATCTGTATGGAGTGCATGTAGACGTGTTCACAGACCATAAAAGTCTCCAGTACGTGTTCACACGGAGAGAGTTGAATTTGCGTCAACGGAGATGGTTGGAGCTATTGAAGGATTATGACATGAATGTGCACTATCATCCAGGTAAGGCTAATGTTGTAGCTGATGCTTTGAGCAGGATGAGTATGGGAAGTACAACTCACATTGAGGATGAGAAGAGGGAGCTGGTAAAAGATGTACACAGACTGGCCAGACTGGGTGTGCGTTTGGTTGACTCCACTAGTGGGGATGTTTCAGTTCATCCTAGTTCTGAATCATCCTTGGTAGTTGAAGTCAAGAAGGGTCAGCATCTAGATCCCGTGTTGATGGAGTTGAAAGACTCAGTGCTGCTGAAGATGAATGTGTCTTTCGCTTTGGGAGGTGATGGCATACTTAGATATCAGGACAGGCTGTGTGTGCCAGATGTGGGTGATTTGCGGACCAGGATTGTTGCAGAGGCCCATGGTTCCAGAGATTCTATACATCCAGGTTCAACCAAGATGTATCATGATCTTAAGCAGATTTATTGGTGGGATGGCATGAAGAAGGACATTGCAGAATATGTGGCCAAGTGTTCTAATTGTCAGCAGGTTAAGGCAGAGACTCTTAAGCCTGGTGGTCTGACACAGATTATTGAGGTTCTGACTTGGAAATGGGAGGCCATTAATATGGACTTCGTGGTGGGGCTTCCGAGGACTAGGAGGCAGCATGACTCTATATGGGTTATTGTGGATAGATTGACTAAGTCTGCCCACTTTATCGCTGTAAAGTCTACTGACAGAGCCGAGGATTATGCGAGGCTCTACATTGATGAGATTGTGAGATGGCATGGGATTCCCTTGTCTATTATTTCAGACAGAGGAGCTCAGTTTACTTCTCATTTCTGGAGATCTTTCCAGAAGAGCTTGGGCACGCAGGTGAAGCTTAGCACTGCCTTTCACCCTCAGACAGATGGGCAGGCAGAGTGCACCATACAGACATTGGAGGATATGTTGAGGGCGTGTGTGATTGACTTCCGAGGTAACTGGGATGACCATATGCCTTTGATAGAGTTCTCGTATAATAATAGCTATCACTCCAGCATTGGGATGGCACCGTTTGAGGCATTGTATGGTAGGAGGTGTAGATCTCCAGTTGGGTGGTTCGAGGTTGGAGAATCATCCATTTTGGGCCCGGAGATCATTCATGAGGCCTTAGAGAAGGTCAGAATGATTAGGGACAGGTTGACCACTGCGTATAGTCGGCAGAAGTCATATGCTGATAACAGGAAGCGACCCTTAGAGTTTGATGTTGGTGACCAGGTTTACTTAAAAATATCACCTATGAAAGGGGTGATGAGATTTTGTAGGAAAGGGAAGCTGAGTCTGAGATATGTTGGGCCATATGAGATCCTACAGCGTGTGGGTGAGGTGGCCTATGAGTTGGCATTGCCCGCAGAGTTAGCTTCTGTCCATCCAGTCTTTCATGTATCTATGTTGAAGAAGTGCCTAGGTGATCCAGCATCAATCTTACCTGTTGAAGGTTTGGGGGTTGATGAAGACTTGTCTTATGAGGAGGTACCGGTTGAAATCTTACACAGACAGGTCAAGCGGCTGAGGAACAAGGAGATTGCCACAGTGAAAGTATTGTGGAGAAATCATCTTGTTGAGGGTGCTACGTGGGAAGATGAGGCCGACATGAGGGCCCGCTACCCTCACCTGTTCAGCTCTTGAGGTTAGACTTTATACTCTTAAACCTATGCTTCCTTACCTCCCCGTACTTTGTTGCTATTGATTAACTGTGAATAGTGCTTTTATTACGACCTGACTGGCATTACAACATGAAGTAGTAGTGTCATTCGGGGATGAATGTTCCTAAGGGGGTGATAATGACAACCCTAAAAATGAATAGGATCAAGACTTAGGTGTTTCAAGAATGCTTGCGATTAGACCAAGGTCCACACGTATTGATACACATAGAACCAGACCTCAGAACCCTTACTCTGACCAAGCCAACTAACTTGGGGAGTTAATTGAGCTTGTAAAGGTTGGAACCAACCATATGAGGCTCACGAAAAGGAAGATTTAATCGAAAGAGTTTTTACCGGACTCAAAAGAAGAAATCTTAAGTTTTGAGGGTCCAAGGGTAAAATGGTCTTTTCCAGGCCAAGGGTAATATTGTAATTACCCTGAGTAATTAATTATTCAATTAATTAAGTTAAAAAAAACAAAGAAATTCGGGTGGGGCAACCCGAAGTGACCCATTTTCGCAAAATGGGGTCACCCGGGTTCGAACCCCACTAGAAGCAAGATTAAACTTGCTTTTATTTTAATGTGTTAACTTAGTTTTTAATAAATAATTAATATTAGATGATTTAGGAAAAAGAAATCAGATTTTTATTAATTTTGATTAATTATTGAGTTGACTAATTCAAACCCACAAAGTCCTACTTCTACTAGACTTCTATCTCCCATTTCCCCCACTCTCTTTGCACGATTTCTCTCTCTCTTTTCACTCTCTTTTTCTTGGCTGAAAACGTGAGAAAACAATCAGCAAAAGAAAAATAAAGAAAAGGCAAAAGTTCATCAAGAACTTGAAAGATAGAAACACAAAAGAGAAAGCAATCCGTTAACGTTAAGCAAAACGTACTACACTAGTCGGGTAAGGTGTGACTTTGGGTGTGTGGACTGATTTGTGGAGGAGTTCTTGGGCATCATTTTGAACATTTAACAAGAAAACAAAGGTATGGGTTTTCTTACTCTTGGTCCCTTTCCCAAGAGACCCCTAGGACTCAGTATATTCGGCTCAAAAACTAAGGTTGATTCCCCTGTTGCATGTCCCTGTCATTAGCTCCCAACGAATGTAGGTTGGTATGAATGCTGGTAGACTTAGGATTATGTGATGTTTGTGTTGAATGTAATGTATTGGATGTATGTTAATTCATGAAAAGACAACTATGTGTGTGTGTTCGAATTAAGAAAAGAAAAATGCATGGCATGTGTGAGTCTCAGCCTAGAGACTTGATTTTTGTTAATGTTATGTTGTTGTTTTATGTACTCCAATTGAAGCAAAATGTGATGTTCATGTGATATGAAGTGGGGCTGATTTGAGGAGTAAACATCTTGGTTAAGAACTCGTGAAAAATTGTATTAAAGAACATACCAAATGAACTATGTATTGTCCTATGAATTTACTAACAAATGGAAATAAAAATGAGTAATGGGGTTACTTTAAATTTCCAGCATTATGTTAACATATCTCTACCTAATTAAGATTTTTAGAATGTCAAGAAAAATAAGGAAGAATAGGTGAGGTCATTGAGGGTCGAACCCGAGACCTCACCCCTTTAAAATAAAAAAAAAGGTTTAATTAAAGAAGAAGAAAATTCGTGTGGTGAGGGGGATTCGAACCTGTCTTGGTTGGGGAATAAGTGTGAAGGAAAAGAAAATAAGAAATGAGAGGGGTGGGGTTCGAACCCACACCCTCTCGGTTAGAAACCAAGGAAAAGGAAAAATAAAGAAAATTTTTGAGAGGCATGGGATTCGAACCCACGACCTCTATGCGGATGAGGGAGATAAATATAAAAACAAAATGAGGCTGTGGGGATTCGACCCCACAACCTCACAGTCAACTCTAATAAGTCAACTTTCAAAAAGGAGAATAAAATAAAGAGGTTGTGGGGGTTCGAACCCACAACCTCTCGGCCTAAGCGAATGGAAGGGAGGGGAAATTAAAGGATAATTTAGTGTGGCTGAGGGGACTCGACCTCGGGTCCCAAAGCCTTACATGAACCGAAACAAATAAAAGAAATACGAAAATGGGGTTGTGGGGGCTTGAACCCACAACCCATCGGCCAATGCGAGAGAGATTTAAAATAGAAAAGTAAGCCTTCAAATTAAATATTGTGATTTGACTTAGAGTATAAAATGTTATGAATATTAGAATAAAATCAATTAAAAATGTAAATGATATCCAATTGATTCAAGACTTGGGATTCCTTGCCCAAATTTCCGTATTGATACATAAATCATACGTGAACAAAACATACAATAATAAATGCCACCTACTTAGATCTAATTCAAGATCTTGACATAAATACAAGATATATAAGTCTTGTACAACATAATCTTAGGAATGTAAGAATTACTTAACGAACTACGAATGAAGCCTCATGGCTTGTGTTTAAAGACTCATAAGTCTAACATACGTTCAAAAGTAAGTGAACCTAAGATGTATGAAATGAAATGATGAACCCTAGAAGGGTCAAAGTATGAGTGTAAATACACTAAATGGCCAAGTGCATTGGCATATGATGAGATGAACAATGAAATGATGAAATGAACATACACGTAATAAGAGGTGAATAACTAACAAAAACAAAGATGCAAATGATGATGAATGTGGTAACAACATGATATGAGGCTAATGTAAATGAGGAGAGTAATCTCAAATGAGCCTAAGTAAAGGTTACCAACATGTATTCACCTATGAGAGTGTAAGATAATGAAGAGAACAGTCTCTACGAACACTCTAATGAGAGTATTGAGCTTAACGCACTTAATACAAATGATGAGATGAGAAATCATCTAATGAGCTATGATGTCCTCATACTAGAAGTTAGCTTCCATGACGTATGAAATGAATGTAATGGAACTTTATACTGAGCACCGATAGGCTAGCTATGAGTGGTGATGCCTTATTTCGGGAAGGGCGGAGGTTCACGTAACTCTCATGAGATGAGACTGTCCGGCTTGCCGGGTATGGGTCTCCTTATATCTCCTAGTCTTCGAACCTATACTGCCAATATAGGGATCTGGTGGGGTTAAATTCCCATGTACGCTAGCATGTTATTGGATCACTTTGGCCGGTGATTCCACCTCTTTTCAGTGTGGGGGAGACACTGGATTTCATGATGCTCACATGATCTATGTCGGTTAAAGTTAAAGTTCCCAATGAATGAATGAGGCCAGCCTCAAATGATGCACATAATGAAATGAATGATACCAAAGGTGTTAGGACAGGATAATCAAAAGGAGAGTTAGATTCAAGTAATGACATTAGGTCATTCTTGGTCATTGCACAACGAACCTAAAGAAAGTCTTAAACTACATCCTAGGTATAACCGGTGGTTACACTGGACTTTGAACGAAATGAAATGAAGTACGTATGAATGAATGAAGCAGACTCTGTGTTTGCTAATGAAGACTCCCTAGTTGAGGTCCCATATGTTGAGCCCTCATTTCTGGGATGTCTTAATGTCAAGTCCATGATTCCAAGGTCTCATGGCATATGAATAAATGATATGAAAGAAGTTATGTGCTACATGCAAAATGTACTGTATGCTATATGATATGTGCTATGTGTAAATGTTATGTGCTGTGTGCAAATGTGAAAAGTATGATGATGTATGTTATTCTCATGGCATATATTCCAAATCTGGAAAGCTCACTGACTTCCTAATCCAAATTTGGAAAGATCATTTACTTTTCTAATCCAAATTTAGAAACTTTCCTAATCTCAATTTGGCAAGTCCACTGACTTGACTTCCAAAAATCATGTTGTTAGGAAAGAGCTGTTCTTTCTCATGCATGTCCTTGGTGTGTGCTTGCATATACCCATACTTAGTACAAGTGTGTACTAACCCCATACAAACTCTACTATTTTAGGTGCAGGCACAGGTGGACGATAGAGCTGCAGGATCATCGTTGCAGTTATACGGACATCCAGCATTCATCCGGAGTTGGTAGGTCCTCATGCTTTCGAGGATGCTACTGTTTTATGTTCTAGCTTAGTTTTAGAGTTGAGCTAGTGGAGCATGTTCCACTAGCGTTTCTTTCTTATTTTATTCAGACTATGTATGGGTGCCATTTTGGCAATTATACGATTATGTTATTAAACTATTTCTTTCATTTGATTATCTCTTAATGTTTAGATGGTTGATGTTGAACTAATTACGAATGTATTAGAAATGTTTCGTAAGTAATGTTTAGAAACAAAAAGTTTCAAATTTTTCCGCTAAAATTAACCTATGTAAAGTAAGAATGACGTAAGTAGGCTTGTCTGCGACCTCTGAGAGGTCAACGACGCCGGTCTTGTCTGGGGTCTAGATTCCAGTCGTGACATATGTTCTTATGTTTTATGTTGTAAGGGTCGTGTCCCTAAAGTACTCTGATGATGTTGAGTCTAGGATGGCAAAAAGAGACTTGAGTCTTTAACTCTGTATGATGATATTTCTATATATATATATATATATGAAGTATGTTCTAGCATATTATGTGCTAAGAAAGTTTTAAATTTCCTCTAAATTTACCTATAACAATGCGATGAATGATAACTATGGGCTTGTATAAGACCTCCGAGAGGTCAAGTACGCCATGTTACTTCTAGAGGGTGCTCCCCGGATGTGACAATAGCTCATATGTATTCATAAGTGAGAAGTATCCTTTCACTTTAGAAACCACATACAAGTGAGTAAACCTTTCACTCTACACTTTATTATAATCATGATAAACTACTTTCAATCATATAATAATCATACAATAACATACTTTCATGTTTCATACCCAATTCAATAGTCTAGGGTTAAGGATGAGAAATACTTGCTATCAACATCACAACTACACATTAGACGTAGAAGCATTACAATCTAAGTAATTCATACTTCATAACTGAATTCAAGGAGAATCAATCTTCATACCTTCTTGCCCTTTAATGGTCCCCATACTTCCATTACCAAGAATACATAATCAATACATAGACAAGGTAAATTCAAGAAGCAATTACATAATTAATGTCAATGTACTCAATCAGCATATTCATCCTCTTCACAATTTACCCTATCAATTCATGATTTTCATGAAATTGGGGAATTACATGGGTCCATGGTAAACTTGAGTGAATAAAAAGAATTAACCATCAATGTATACTTAAACAACTTTAATTGACCATAATTCATCACAATTGTTCCTTAATTTCGTTTTTCAAAGAAGACTCATGTATAGAAGAAAACTCTAGTTTTGGGGGATTTAGAAATCATCTTTTGGAGGAACCTCTTGGGAAAGGAATCCCAAGAGTGAAAGAAACCATACCTTAAGGATGATTATCCAACAAATTTGAGTAGAACTTTTGAGTTTTGAGTCTACTTCTTGAACTTCAAAGTGTCTTTGATGGAGAATGAGGTAGACAGAGAAAGTAGAGAGAAGTGGGAGGAATTGGGTTTCAATTTGTGTTTGAGTTTTGAAGTGGTAAATGTGTGATAATTGACCTAAAATTAATATATAGTAAACCCATCAAATAACCAAACTACCCCTCATTAAGTTGGACTTTCAAAAGTGAAGTCCAACTTAACTCAATCCGTGAAATCCCGCTCACTTTCACGCCCCACTTCACGGTCTGTGAAGTGCTTGATGGACCGTGGTGGTGGTCGTGAAAGGTGAGGCAGTAGCTCTTCAAACGAGCCACCTCCATTTTTCTCTAAGTAGACTTCACGACAGCCTCCCTCCTTCCGTCAAGTGCACCACGAGTCGTGAAGTAGTTCGTGGTGCCTTGGACAGTAGCTAGCCCTAGATGTCACCTCCCCCATGGCCAAGGCATCTTCACAAGCTCCTCCACTTGGCCGTGGTCATGACCACGAGCCATGGTCATGCTCGTGAAGGTTGAGGCAGTAGCCTCCCTTCTTGGGCAACCTCGGCCTTTTGGTTTTGGCTTGCCCTTGAAGGTTGGCAATCCTCCCTTGGTCTTGCTTCCTTATACCCCTTCTTAGGCACCAAGGTCCACTCCATCATCTCCACTTGGTTAGACCCTTAAACAACCCCTTTTGAACCATCCTATCACCACTACCATCACCATAGTTTTGGTTACTATTTTATCGGACGTCATGGTCGTTTCTTAGCATTTTGATTCCAATGATTCTCAATTAGGTTAAATAAATTAATTTAGGTTTAGGCACACTGTTTTAAGGTTTTGTTCATGTAGTGAGGCTCTTGACCAAGTCATAGACTTTCGAAGTGTTACAACCACCTACATGGTTGGCTAGAAAATTCACCTTATAATTATACAACGCTTCAGACTTGGCCTCTTCGGGGTTTACACACCCTACACCCACGGAATTGACACTCCTAGCACCAGCTCCCATGAAATATTTAGACAAAATGTCAAGTTGGTTCATGATCTTGGCCACTTTTGGTCCTTATATTTGTCTTTCTCAAGTTGCTCATTGGTCAATTTGAAAGTGTGAGGAGAGACCTTGTCTTCGTGGGTGTACCATGCCCGGTTAATTATGGTCATTTATCCAAGAGTTGGGATGCTATAACATAAGGTTGTTGCATTAAACCTTTCAGAGAAAGTTGGTCAGTACTCCCTTGTTTACCAAATCAAGGCTTCGATAAAAGTATTGTAGAAAAATTTTGTCAGGAAAACCATGAGTTGGGCATTGCAGCACCAACTTCTTGAATCATAGACAAGTCTCATGTATTTGCTCGCCCTCATAATGCTTCAAGCTCTGAATGTTATCCCTAAGTATTATCATCTTCAAAATAGGAAACAATCGCATTTGAAATGCGACGATAAGCTCTTCCCATGAAGTGATAGAGTCTCTTGGCAATTCAGCCAACCACTTGCACGCTTCTCCCATTAGAGAAAACGGGAACAACCACAACCGGACCGACTCTTTGGATATGTTCATGAAGAGAACGGCCCGCAAATATAAATAATTTTTTTGATATGCTCATAGGGATCCTCAGGAGACAATCCACCAAACAACCATTTGAATTGCCAGAGCAGCATAGTGCTAGTAATGTGGAACACATTATTCCCTTAAACTGGAGGCAAGCAAATGGTATCGATTCAACCCATTAGATGAGGGCCATTAATATTCGGCTCATTTACATCATTTAGGTTGCTGATGTCATATTTTTGGCCCACTTTGCTACTATTACTTTCGTTAGCACTCATATCCACTGTTTTAAAACACAAACACAAAAATTAAAACTGAAAGTAAGTTGATTCAACTATGACTAAAAAGAACAAAATATAACTTCACCAAAAATTCTCAAACAACACCACTACCCGACAACGACACCATTTTAATTAACGTTTCGAGGACACTTTATCAAACTCTAAGAGTCGACGATCGCTAGTCAGTATAAAACCCAACTAAATAAGTTGGGGTCGAATCCCAAAGGGAGCGGTACGTGTTCAAGAATAAATTAGGAAGTATGAATATGGTCAAATCAGTCATAAGAATTGACATTATCGAACGAAAATATAATACAAGTCAAGGGATGACACGAATATCAAATAAGGGGTTTTGGTTGTAATTATCAACTACCAACAGTGGAAAACAATATAAAATTACAATAATGAGACGGTTTCTTGGGAAATGATTCGATTAGAGGATAATATAGATAAATGGGTAATTGCAACCCTTAGGAAATAGTTGTATATTAGTGAGTAAGCTAAGCCATTGAGGGAATAAATTTTCTCTCAAATAATTTACTCCGAATCAAGTTGATTTCTCTCAAACATCGACAAGCAGGAAAAATGAGACCAACCTACATATTAGTTTATTCACTCTCTCGAGCTGAAACATGTCAACCCAATACTCATTGACCATCAATCACTAATCTTTGTTTTGAAACCTCTCCCTCGAGCAAACCAAAAACGTGAAGGTAGAACAGCATTTGCAACTATAATTCTTACATTAAACTACAAATATTGATTAATCTCACTTCTAAATAGCATTATAACTAACAATTAGCAATACCCATAAACTAAATAAGCCCATAATCACACTCCAAGAATTGGGGTTTTAGCTAGACATCATAACAAGATAAAAATCATTGTCAAATTGAGTTTCCATCAACTGGGTAAGATTGATTTCATTCTTACAATGTTCCAATTGGAAGAATCTTAAAGATCCACTTCGAATTTCTCAAAAGTGAAAAACTTCAATTCTTCAAAGCTGAGGAAAAACTAGAGAAAAACTTGTCTCAACACTAACAATACAATAGAAAAACATACAAATGAAAATTCAATCTGATACTAAACACTACAAGAAAAAAAAAATTTAACGACCAAATTTTAACGAAACAATATAATTCCAGTCGTTAAAAGTATATCTATAACGTCAAAAAAAAGTTTCAGTCGTTAAAAGACTATTTTAATGTAATATTAGTAAAGAAACAATGTCCGCACCTCAAATTTTTTTATACCCGGACGTTAATTATAAAATAAATACACTTATTTTTACTTTAATCATTTTTTTCCACAAAAAGACTTATTAGTCCCCTCTATTACCCCACCCCCAACTGATGGTCACCCCATTACCGTTCCTTCCGTAAGAAAACACAACAAAGAACATCGAGATTTCCGCAGCAGAAACCCAACTCATCAGAACGTTTCTTCAAACTCCTCTGCGACAAAAGAGATACCGCGGGAGTGAATAATTGCAAAATCTTGAATCGTTGGAGCAAAATCAGTAAAACAAACCACAATAATGGTGGTACTGTTCTAAAATTCAGGTTTGTTTGCAAAAATTAAGTTATATCTCTCTATATTGAAGGTCTTTATAAATGAAATCAAAGTCTATTTTTTTAATTGCAGAAGTCGCCTCTTTCTTTTTACTTCAAATTTCACTTGAGTTTTCTGCTCCTTGCTGAAATTTCACCTGAGTTTTGCTGGTGTTTACTGCGGGTGCTTGTAACTTGACATATTCTTGGACTTTCATTCCCTTCAAGGTAAGCTTAGGTTGTTTTGACCATAAATTTTTATGTGGGTATTCTGATTTTGACCATAAAATTTATGTGGGTATTCTGATTTTGACCATAAATTGTTATGTGGGTATTCTGATTTTGACCATAAAATTTATGTGGGTATTTTGATTTTGACCATAAATTGTTATGTGTGTATTTTGATTTTGACCATTTTTGAGTTTATGCTGTATGATTCATAAGTTTTTCCAGTAGGTTATTGATCCACATGCTCTTAAATTATGTAATATATTTGTGGGTATACAGGGCAATGTATTCTTGTAAAGGGGTGACTGGGACTGGGTTAGAACCAAATAATCCAATTTGAACATGTTTTGTTTGTGATCCACCAGAACCTGTTGGTTTAGGTTATGGTTTGAACTTGTCTTGGCTTCAGAGTTCTTCGTATTCATCGATATATAGTTTGGGAGGTAATGAAGGAGATCCTATGAAATGGGAGTTTGAGAATTCTTTGTTGTGTAATGATTCATATTTTTCTAGATTGAATGAACACACTTTATCCCCAAACTTACAAAACCCAGTTACAGCAAGCTAATAAGAAAAATAATAATAAAACAACCTAGTCATCCTAAGCATTTCCAACAGCTACAACTACACATTCACTATTTATATAATTTCTCTATACTATACCTATCTTTCCTTCTATGCTTCCTCTTTAGTACTTCAATAATTCTCACTTTACTGTCAAGTTGTATTTTTTGCATTATCACTTGTGCTCTCTGCATTCTCTACTTCCAGATTCATTCCTCGTCTTCCATATATAATACACTAGCGTAGCCAGTATTGCCCATATAAGTCCTCTATGGATTTTACTTGTTACGTTTCTTGTTATTCCTTTCCATAGATACTGTGGTCCCCTGTTCCTTGGTTTAGTGTTTAGACAGTTCAAAATATCATCCAAGCAGGTGTTGGAGTAAACACATTCAAAATATAAGTGAGCATTAGTTTTTGGATGAGAGCCACACAGTGGACATATTATATCTTGTCCAATGCCAAATTTCAACCGTGTTTCTCTAGTAGTCTGCATCGCATTGCTAGCCGGCGTGTAAAACTATGTTTTGGGATTTTAGTACAGTTTAACATTGCTCTCAACCAGTGCATTTGCTGACCATTATTTTGCTACCAACAATATACACTATTAATAGTGTACATACCATTCAACCTCAACCAACAGGTTATAGTTCTACCAATCCCCCCTTTTGAGATAGATATGGTTAACCATGATGTTGTTGAATCTTTCAAGAACTGTGAGGGTAGTGATGAATCTTTGGATTTTTCTGGTGCAGATGAGTCTTTTTCTTGCAACTGTAGGAGTGGTGTCCTAGAAATGTATTCAGCCATTTCTTTGTTAAGCAATGAATAACTCATGTTCTGATAGGAGTGATAGCAACATCTTGATGTGTCTATATATGAACCTCCTTGTTTATATATTTACTAGTATATAAAAGTAAACATCATTGTAATCAGATCATTAGTTGGAATTACCCTTCCCTTTCTGGCCAGCATCTCAAATCTCTCTATTTTCCTTCATTTTGTAGCTTATTTTGTGTAGTTGTTGCCTTGCCCTTACAATTAGTTTTGTTGTTGAATAAGACAAATCTCTCGGTATTCAGAAATCACTCTCCACTAGCATCTCCATTGAATACAATTCTCCTGGATCCAATTGTTGGCTTTTGTTTTTAATGTTACCAAAAGCGAATGCTTCATTGTTCAAAGTGAGAAACAGAGTGAAACTGTATTGCTTTTTTGCAGTGAAGTAAAACTATGGCAAAAAAAGCAGGTGTTGTAGTCCAAAATTGGGGAATCGATTTCTCGCTTTTCTGCTTAACTATGGTTGATACTTGATAGTAACTAGGGATTTATTTTTATTTCGTAAAAGCATTTCGTGCCTTCGTTCTAATCATTTCCCTCTATTTCACTTCTCATGCTATCACACTCTTTCAAGTGACTGCAAATTAAGTTTCTCATCATTTCTTCTTCTTCTTCTTTCTTTATGTGCTTATTTTCTCTGTTTCTTTGGCAACCGTTATTGTTTCAACCCCATTTGCAATTTTCCCTGTTTTGTTTTTTCTTGTTTCTATTGAATCATATTTGAATTTTATGTATCCTCTAAATCCAATATGTATGTGAGACAACTCAGTTGGTGCTGTAATTTAGGCTAAACTTTAATGAATGTAGCGAGATGATAAATATAAAATATAAAAGGGAAATATCAGAGACATGGCGAAAGCAGCATATAGTATCACCTGCATATAGTATCATTGAAAATGGATGACCTCTTTGAAATAGGCAATAAATAATATTGGAAAGACTATACTGAAATTATGTCTATATAATTTCATGTGGGTTGTTGATTTTTGTAAGCTCTTTGTTGCATTCCATATTTTCTTTTCTGTGAAGTGTATCTCATGTTCACATATTTCTTTCTTGGTTGTTGTAGGATTTGATTCCAAATCTGTTGTTGGTGGTGCTTGCTATTATTGTTGAAAGTGTCTCCAGAACTATTCTTTTGAAGGCTTTTTGTTGATTTCCTTTTTCAAGGTATGTTTTTTTCTTTTTCTAAAACTTTCTTCTTTACTGATGTTTTTTTGAAAATATTTCAAGTATTTGTCTCAATTTTTGAGGCCATTTGTTTTGCTATGTTTTTTAATCCAGTTTTATTGGCTATTTTCTAAGAGGTATTGTTGGTTGCGATCTTTTACTGTGTTTCACCGATTTTTGAACAATGGTATGAGCATCATAAAATGTTAAACTATCAGACACTATCAAAACTTTGATGTTTTCAATATAGGTAATAAGAAAGTGCACAACTGTAACAAAATTTAAATGCTACAAACAAAAAAATATAAAATCTTTCACCTTTTTTCTTAAGACTTTGAATACTCTTCTTTTAATATAATTAGATTAGATTGTAGGAGTTCTCTAACCTGTACTTATAATTTTATAAATTAATTGTGAACTTGCTTTGTATATTCAGTTCATAATCATAAACGTAAAAAATTATTTGGTCTTTTACTATTGATGTTTAGAATGTACCTGTTAAAATTATTATTTTGAAATATTTGGTCTTTTACTATTATATGTTGGATTTTCTTGAATTGCTAGGGTGTTTTGTGATGTAATTTGGACTATTCCAATTTTTATAATTTTTTTATTATCATCTTGCGAATATTTATTTGTGTTTCTTGTTGAAGTATAGATTAAATGTTTTTTTCTTGAATTTTTGTTGTAATACATACATAACTATATGCATCTAGTGTGTGTGAATCTATAACTCTAAAATTTAATATCTAATTAGCACTACTTTGATGTTATACTAATGTATTATTATATCTATTTTACATGCATGGAGATAATGGCGCCTAATAAACAATGGATGGAACTCATTAAAAATAGACTGGCTATTGCTTATATAGATGGGGTTGAGACTTTCTTGGATTATGCTTTTACAAAATTAGGAGACCCGAAATTGATACGTTGTCCGTGTATTAAATGTGGTAATGCAACTTCTAGAACACGTGTTATGGTTAGGTCACATTTAATAGTACATGGGATAATACCAAGTTATACTTTTTGGTATCACCATGGGGAGATGTCAGGTGAAGAACAATCAAATTTTGAAAAAATAGATGATAATGACATTGGAGAGGATGATGGTGAGGATGAAATAGATGGTTTGCTTAGAGATTTGTACCCCGATTTTAACGGAGATAATATGAATAATAGTGGTGATGATTTTCTGGAGGATGAACCAAATGATGAAGCAAAAAATTTTTATAGGCTATTGAAAGATCTTGATCTACCATTATATGAAAGTGCAAAAGTTTCTAAGCTTTCTACTTTGGTTAAATTGCTTCACCTTAAAAGTATTGGTCATTGGAGTAATGAATCATTTACAATGTTGTTGATGTTTTTGAAAGATGATCTATTGTTGGATGGAACAAACTTGCCGGATTCATATTATGAGGCAAAGAAGCTTATTCGGGATCTTGGGCTTACTTGTAAGAAGATTGATGCATGTAAGAATGATTGCATGTTATATTGGAAGGATGATAATTGTCTTCAATCTTGCAAAGTTTGTGGTGCATCTAGATGGAATGATGGTAAATATAGTGGGGAAACAAAATTGAAAAAGAAAAAAAAGATGCCATGCAAGATTTTACGTTATTTTCCTCTAAAGTCAATGCTTCAAAGGTTATTTATGTTCTCAAAGATATCTCCTCTGATGTCATGACATCATGACAAAAGAGTTGATGATGGAATAATGAGGCATCCAGCTGATTCAATGGCATGGAAAAAATTTGATGAGCTTTACTCATCTTTTGATGCAGAGCCACGTAATGTACGACTTGGACTTGCTAGTGATGGTTTGCAGCCATTTGGAATGTCGAAAAGTCCGTACAACATTTGGCCCGTGGTACTTATTCCCTATAATTTGCCACCTTGGCTTTGCATGAAGCAAGAGAACTTTATTTTGTCAGTGCTTATACCTGGCCCTGAGAGTCCTGGTGATGCAATTGATGTTTATCTGCAACCTTTAATAGAGGTGTTGAATGAATTATGGGAAAGTGGAGTCAAGACATTTGATGCATCAACTAGAAAGAATTTTACGTTACATGCATCTTTGTTGTGGACCATTAATGACTTTCCAGCGTATGCAAATTTGTCAGGATGGAATACAAAAGGAAAACTCGCTTGCCCATGTTGCAATAAAAAACACACCATACAAGGCTAACAAATGGCCAAAAAGAGTGTTATATGGGCCATATACGATATCTTCCTCTTAATCACAAATGGAGAAATGATAAAGCGTCATTTGATAACACTATTGAGCACAGGCTACCGCCTGAAATGTTGTCCGGTGATGATATTCTTGATTAGGTTGCTGATTTAGATGGGGTTACAATTAACAAAGGATCCACAAAAGAAGATTAAAATGTCACAAAAGAAAAGGGGTGATAATTGGAATAAGAAGAGTATATTCTTTGATCTTCCATATTGGAAAACCTTATTGTTGCGACATAATCTTGATGTCATGAACATTGAAAAGAATATATGTGATAGTATTTTGGGGACAATATTAGATGTCTCAGGGAAAACAAAAGACACCTTGAGCACTCGGTTGGATTTACAAAAAATGAAAATACGAAAAGAATTGCATCCGATACAAAATAGAGATAAATATGAGTTGCCAGTAACATCTTACATATTATCTTATGAAGATAAGCAAAAAAAATTCAAAGTTTTAAAGAATTTAAAGGTCCCAGATGGCTTTTCCTCAAATATTTCTCAATGTGTCAACCTTAAGGATAAAAAATTCTCAGGATTAAAAAGTCATGATTTTCATACAATTCTACAACATTTACTCCCTCTTTCCATGCGTGGTATGTTTTGCAAATCTGTGTCTGAACCTTATTGAGTTGTCTATTTTTTTCAAAGTGCTTGGAGCAAAATGTTTGAGCGTAGAGGAGTTGGAACAAATAGAAGCTCAAATACCAAAAACATTATGCAAGTTAGAAAAGGTGTTCCCTCTTGCATTTTTTGATGTCATGGTGCACTTGTCTATTCATCTACCTAATGAAGCTAAGATTACTGGACCAATTCAGTATCGATGGATGTATCCAATAGAGAGATACCTACACTTTTTGAAATGTTTTATTGGTAGCATGGCTCACCCTGAAGGTTCAATTGTAGAGGGATATTTAGCAGTTGAATGTATGAATTTATGTTCAAGGTATTTGAATACAATAAAGACAAAGTTTAATTGTCCGGAGAGAAATTATGATGGTGGTGTAATTGAATCTGATGGTGGTTTGACAATATTTTGTGAACCTGGAAAACGTTTAAAGGGTAGCACACCAGACAAACTTGATTCAAACGATTTGGAGGACGCACACTATTATATTTTGAAGAATTGTAATGAAATTCAACCATTCCTCGAGTAAGTATTGATTTAATCTAATATTGTATTTATACCTTGTCGATATATTTAATTTAAAATATATAACATGTAAAACTTCAATTCTTTGTTAGAGAATTTTCACAAATTCATAGTGAGACCTCTCAACAAAGTTCAGATGTGGAGTGGAATAGAAAATTCATTAGTTGGTTACAAAAAAAGGTTAGTAGAAAATAACTGGTTTTCTTAAATCAAGAATGCAATTAAATATTGTTTTCTAAAAAGCTATTTGATGTTCTTAGGTTGCAGGATTATACAAATATGATGATAGTAAGAGAATGGAAGATTTACTATCTTTATCACGTGGCCCTATGCCATATGTCACAAGATTCAAAGGCCATATTGTTAATGGATATAGGTTTCATGTGAAAGAGCATGATCAATATCTAAACTCAAAATTCTGGAGTGGTTGTAGTAGGTGAGCCGGTGAAGAACAAAACCATATGAATTATTATTGTGAGTTAACCGAGGTTCTTGAATTACAATTTGTTGGGGGAAGAAGAGTGATTTTATTTCGATGTATGTGGTTTGATGTGTATGATAAAAAGAGGGGAGTTAACATGGATGAATATGGCTTTGTAAGTGTTAACCGTCGGCGATATTTGAGAATAAATGAGCCATTTGTATTAGCTAGCCAGGAATCACAACTGTTTTATGCTATCGATCATTCCAATAAAGTTTGGCACATAGTGCAAAAGGTTCAACCTCATGATTCTTTTGATAATTTGGAAAAAACAGATGATGACTTAGAAGATTTAGATAACTCTACACAAGTGAAAAGAAAAGAACTCATTAAGGTTTGGAGCTTTGTCATGCTTTCATTTACTTTATTATTTTTTTATGGTAATGATTATTTATAGTATTTCTATGAAAATTTGTTTAATGCACTTTGTTTTTAATGTTACCTTGATCTTACTTTAGTAGTAATGGTTCATGCTAGGAACCTACGTTACATGTACATGTGTCTCTTTTCTTAATGCGTTTTCAATTCACATTTATTGTTATGAAAAATTTCCTAACCTATTTGAACCTTTTTTTTTGAAGACTTCACTCTTATTTTTTTTATTATTATCTAGGTTGACATGAATCCCTCAAAAACTCTAAAGTATGAAATGGGACAAGCTTCAAAAATTCCCAAGCATGAACTCATTCAACCAGGTGCCTTAGCAAAAGGACAAGGTCAAAGTTTGAAATCTATGAGAACTATCAGAGTTAATGCTAAACAAAGGACTCCGATTATCAAAAATAGAAGTTACTATATAGCTACTTCTAAGTTGAATAAGCTAGCAGATAATAGTTTCCATGTGCATCCTTGTTTTGAGGAAAAGGAAGACAATGCTCCCCTCCATCAAGAAGCTAAAATGAATCAATACACTTTGACTAGTGTTGCAAAGGGTCAGGGACAAAGGATAAGGATTAATGCTGAAAAAAGGACTATGATTGGTGAAAATAGATTAACTACACCAACTTCTAGTCGAAATAAGACTGTAAAGAAAAGTATCCCTGTGCCTCCTGATTTTTATCCAATGGAAGACAATGACACCCTCTTTCCAGAAATGGAAGTGACCCGAGATACTCAAAGAAGTGATCACTTGCAAAATAGTTAGTTTGGTTAATCTGTTTGATCAAGAAATTCTGCTTAACTTTCTCTACTTTATCTCCTTCGTATTTTTTTTTTTTTTACTAATTGAAATAAACTTCTTATTTTTGTTGACTTCCATCAAAATATGCAGGTCCATTTGAATTCGATAAGTCCAAAAAAGTGATTGAAGTGCCTCGAGTTGGCCAAAGAAGTGATACTGCAATTTTATTTTATTTGTGCAACTTCTTTTTGTTAGTTGAATTGTAGTCTTGATTGTTTTTTACTTGCACTTAAATTTGCAGATCCATTTGAATCTAGAAAAGCAAAACAGTGGTTGGAGTGAGTCAAGGTTCTAAGGGAAATCAAACTAGTAAGTATTTTCTTGTTGTTACATGTAAAGCAACAAAAAGATTATCTATGACTTGCTTTCTTAGGAAATAGATTTGTTAGCATATGGCTAGCAATTTCAGGAACAAGGACCTTCGAGATAAGGGGAATATTAGTAGTTATTTATCTTAGTAACTCTCCATTCGGGAAAATTGTAATCCTTCTTCAACAACATCTTTCTTACATGTTGTCCATTCTCCTTTCTGTATCACATTTTATAATTTTTAGCATAGAATGATGGTAGTCCTTCTGAGTCTTCTACTTCAACTGTTATGCCTACTTATCAATTTGGACAGTTGGGATAGTAGACTGATGATGTGAACAAGCAGGTGGCATTGTGTTGTGGTATTTTCCAGCTGGAATAATAATGTTTTTAAGTATGTTTTATTGTTTGAACTCTATCTGGAGTAACAGTATGTTTGTGTTTCAAGTTTGTGTGTGTGTGTTTTTAAGTTTCCTTGTTAAGAACTCTATGTTTATGTACTAATAAGCCATCTGTGTTAAGAACTTTATGTTATGTACTAGTAAGCTACCTGTGTTTTGTATAATAAATAAATGTGTGTGTTTATAATAAATCTTGGGTTTTATGTGTGTTTTAATCACATGAAGCAGGATATGTACTTGCACTTATTTTTTAAAAAAAAAAGAAGTTATAATTGGACTCAGTTGTTGGATTATTGCCCTTTGTAAAGATTGTGTTGTTTGATATAATCAATTACTCCATCAGCTGTCAAGTATTTCACTGATAACCCTTTTGAGATGCAGTCCCTGATATATGAATGAAAAGTTAGCTTGTACACCATTTTTATTCAAGATTCATTTCATGTCATTCTAGCTAGTCAGATCGATGATATTCTTACCTTAGTCCCGTTGAACTAATCCATCTGTATCACATTAATAATTTCAGAACTTGATACATAAAACATAACTACTGGATCATTATCCAAATTCTTTTAATTATTTGGCATTAATCATCAATTTATATCAAAGAGCATAATTGACTTACTTTAAACTTTGCAGGTCCAGTTGGATATGATAAGGCAGAAAAAATGACTAAAGTTTATCGAGATATTCAGAGAAGTGATACTAGTATATATTACTTTCTTTTGTGTAATTCTTTGTCGTTGTTAGTTGTCTTGAAGTTTTGTTTGTTTTAATATTATAATTTGCAGGTCTATTAAAGTCTAAAAAGGCTAAAAAAGTTATTGAAGTGATTGAAGATGCTACGAGAAATGAAACTAGTATATATTTTCTTCCATGTGATATTTTATTTTCTGTATGTTACTCGTAAAACAGCCGAAAAGTTATTTTCATATGTTATTTGACATCTGGTGCTTCGTTATTATTTTTTTTCACTTGTACTAACCATATTAACCTCCACTGATTCTTAATTCATTAATTGTGAATTTCTGATTGAAAGTTTCTAAGAATAAAAAGTCACTGATTTGGGATCTTAAGTTTTCCAAAATTTATTCCACTACTAGTTGCCCATTTCTATATCACATTTTTTTGGCAACTTGAGGTCTTATCTCTTGCAATGGGCAATGTTCGACCTATTTTGTCTAGGTGTCACTTGGTTTGGAACTGTTGATGGGTACTTTTCGAAAACTAGATAAAATGTTATTTTGCATATTTGGGCTTACAGATCTGAAAAGACAAGGCCATTGTATTCAGTAATATTTACAAAATTTGACACCTAAAATTTAAATAACTACTGGAGTAAATTTATATCAAAGAGCATAGTTGACTTACTTTAAAATTTGCAGGTCCATGTGAATATGATAGGACAACCAAGGTGAGGGGAACAAACATTTGTAAGAAAATTCTATGATTAAGACCTGGAGAAAAGTTAAAAGTCACTTTCTATCAAACTCGAGTCGTTTGGCTGAATCACACCTTATTTACGAGACACTTGGGTTTGCTAGTTCGTGATCATAATATGTGCCCGTTGAGGGTACACTCATGGATGAATATCGAAGAGCACAATCTTGAGCATATGTGGGCAGCTGTTATAGTAAGAATTACAACATTACCCCTAATATCTTCCAAATCCTTTCTTTCCATGTGTAGTAAATCATTACATCCCATATTGCTATCTAGATTTTCTGTTGTGTTTGCTTCCATCTTCTTGTTCTAAGCAATTATTTCTAGTTTTCTAACCAGACGATAAATTTAATTATGCTTTGGTTGAATAAATTTTTTCCAAGTAAGATCTGATTCCCAAAGACTGGTTTGGATCCCTCTAACTCCTTTACTCCTCCTTTACTCCTGGTGGCTAATTACGTATGTTTCACTCTATCAACTAGTACTTTATGTTTTGGTAGTAATCAATTATCCAGTGTTTAGAGATGTTAACATTCTTCGATATATACCAACAATAATATGTAGGTGGTATGTGATCTAATATATGGACATATTACTTCATATACACTGCATGTGTCCATATTATCCCAAACAATCACAGGTGTCTTTCTATGATCGGCAGTACCTCCCCATATAAAGTTCTGATGATACTTTTCTCTATTTCAGGAAAAGTTTGACTGTGATAACATGAATGATCAAAGAGATAATGTTTTGAAACATATGAGAAAACTTTGGAACAATTGGAGAGGATCTCTGCACAAGAATATGAAATCCAAATCATTGCACCAGTTTTTAAAAGATGTTCCAACAGGAGTAGACAAGAGTGATTGGGAATGGTTGGTCAAGGAACATTTTTTATCTGATAAGTTTAAGGTATGATTGCATAGCTGATGAATATCATCTTATTTCCAAGTCACATATGATAACTCTTTTGGAATACTTCTTTTGATTAAATGATTTCATTTGTGATCAAGAGGATGCAAATTTAAGTAGTTACAAAATTTAATTTCAGAATGCAAATAGAACCATTAAACAAGCTTGTGATAATTTTAGCTTGTGTTAATGCAGAACTCAAGTACAAGAAACACAATCAACCGGTCTAAGTTGTGTATGCCTCATCGTACGGGTAGCAAGCCTATAAGAGATATTATTTACGAACTGGTAAATAAACCATGAAATCCTACAAGGAAACCTCCTTTTTGTATAAAAGATTTTATAGTACTTACCTTTTTTTTTTGTTAAGGGAGGCAAAGATGGTAATCCACCAGACATGGAAACTATCTTCTTTGAGACTCGTAAAAAAGGAAATGAGCTTGTCGAACCAGAAACCAATGAAAAATATGTATGTGCATCGTTAAATTTAATTTAACATTTTCAATCTGGATTGATTCAGTGAAATAATTTAAACAATTCTTGTATTTTATAGGCTGAAATTCAAGAGCTTGTACAATCTGAACCATCTCTTACCAATATTGAGGTAGTGGAACGTTGCTTTGGACCTCAATGCAAAAGTCATGACGTTGGATTTGGCGGTGGGATAACCACTAAGGAGTTGAAAGGTGGTAGTACTTCTAAGGCTGTGTTGTTGGAAGAACTGAAAACAACTCGAAAAGAAAAGGAATCACTGCAAAAGCGTCTTGATATTCTAGAGAGTAAATATGATCGCCTTGAAAGTATATTGGTTCGTAGGCATCCATCACCTCCATCACCTCCACTAGGTTAGCAAACTTTTCATTAGCTATGCCATGATGTGTACTTTTCAATGAATTTAGTGATGTCATTAACAAATGCTCATCTTTGGTAAGGGCTTTGCTAATGAGTGGTCTGTCTTTCTATGGTAAGTTGATTTTAGAAGTAAGGCAGACATTAGTTGTACTACTTCCAATGATTAAGGAGACTACATGCTTATAGATCATATCTTTGTCTCAATTCCTATGTTCAGAACTGAGTTCCTTTCCTACAAGTTCACCTTAGTATTTGTGTTGCGTGTTAAATCTTTATTGTGTTATAATTTTTGAATAATGAACTCTAAATTTGTTGAACTTGTTGAATTTTGTAAATGTGAAAGATGGTTATCTCATTTTAGTTTATCTCCATAATAAGGTTCACAGTCACATGAATGAATTTTGTGTATCCTATATAGTATAATAGTAGAGCCTGCTGGTGGCTTTCTCCAAATGCTAAGACATTGTTGGATCCTCTTTTCAGCAATAAAGGTGATGTATGGAACATACATTGTACATTTGCTTCTAAAAATGAGAGAGATAATTGATGTTTATATGATATAATTTCTTTATAAAACTTGTAAGAAGTCAAACATGTTGGGTCTTGTATAAAAATGATATTCTTCACTTGGACTAAATGATAGCAATCTGCAAAAAAACTTAATTAGAATGCTTTTCCCCCATGTATTTTGGTTGAGTTTTGTTATAAATGATTGATTTATATGTTTTAAAAGTTAAAAGTTATAGGAAACCGGCATTTTGTGACAAATTGACCTCAAATTATTTTTTTGAAATAGATGATGAAGAATGTGATGAAGATTAAACGTCTTAGCTTGTTGAAGAACTGTGGAGCCAGCTTAAAAGAAAGATATATTATATTTTTATTGTTGGTGTAGATCTAGAGACATTTTAACCTATATATATATATGCAGTTATTTCATTTTCTCAATATTAGGATTCGATAGACGCCGAACATGTGTATTTTATAATATTTATGTCGAACATCTATGTTGTTTAGATCTTATGTTGAATATGTTTCTTAGATATTGTGTTGAACACATATTTGTATTTATGTTTTTCATTATGTTTTCGTTCATAGAAAAACATATTAAGAAAGTTTATTTTAAATTTAATATGGCTTGTGCAGAAAAAAAAAGATATTAAGATCCGAAAGTGTAAAAGTAATGTAATCAAGGAAAGAATCTGACCACTGAAAGTACTTGTAACAACTAGAAATTATGGTTTTACTTCAACATATTAACAACCAAATGACCATCAACGAAGGGAATTTGTAGTCGTTGTTAGTAAATGTGGCGACCAGATTTATGGTTGTCGCTAAGTAATATCTAACGACCGACTATGCAATCCGGTCGTTAACCTTTAACGACGGAGCTTTTAACGACCGGTGACGACAAATTTTTTGCCGGTCGTTATAGACCTTTAACGACTGGATATGGATTTTTAACGACCGAATTTCCTTTCGTTAAAAGTCATTTTTTTGTAGTGAAACTAAATGTTAAAAAATGTTCAACTTTCTCAAAGAAGAAGTCACTTTATATATATATATATATATATATATATATATATATATATATATATATATATATATATATATATATATATATATATATATATATATATATATTACATATTGTCATTTCTTAGCTTCTGCTCTATTTTATCTCTTTATATTTTGACACAAAAGTCTCATTGTTTAAGTCTAATAAAAAGTTTGACAAAATAATGGAGTTGCATGCAATTGTGTATTCTTACTGTTTATTTTTGAATGTCGTCTCCCTATTTTTTGGCCCAACATTGTAAAAAAAATATACTTGATTGGAGCTCCATTGTTTCTAGTGAAATAAAAAAAAAGTTTAGCATAAAAACAAGTTCTAATTATAGGCGATAAGAGGGAGTTGCTTGGATGGTAAGCACCCTTCACTTTCAACCCGAAGGTTGCGAGTTCAAATACGAGTTGTAAGTACCATAAACCTACGGGGTGTAATGTTGACTTACATACTTCATTTGATTTAGAGAAAAAGAAAGAGTTATCAAAGATGAAGTAGTCAAGGGAGAAGGCTCTCTCGTCTTTATCGAGTCAAAGAAGAAATGTTCTATCTTATAAAATCATTAAGACTCTTCTTGGATTTATGAAGAACTTTAATTGGGCCTTCTATTCAAGACCAATACCAATTCACATTTCAGTTCTTTCCTGAAGAATGAGTTCAACCCAACTTCACAAATAACACCTAAGAATTGTAGTACTTAGATTTCCTATTTTATCCTTTTCTACAATGTAAAAGAATAATTTTAGTTACATCACAACCAATCATGTATAGAACAACACCTGTTGAGTTTGTAACAGGATCAGAATGTTTCTTTTTATTCCTTTGTAATTGTATATATATAGATCATTCTGGGGAGAATCAATATACATGAAGAAAAATTTCTCAATCATTCTCTTATTATTTCCTACATGGTATTAGAGCTATAAGGAAATTTCCTTTCGATTCTTCCTTCTTCTTTTCCTGTTCTTCCTCTCTTCATCATGCCTGACAACACAACTTTACATACCACTATTCCAGTTGTGGATAACACTCCTATTGACACTTAAAATTCTTAATATCTTCATCCCTTTTACTCTCCAGGGGCGCAACTAGTAAGCTCAACCTTTGATGGAAAAGGTTATGCTGGTTGGAGTAGAGCTCTTGTAATAGCTCTCTCTGCCAAGAATAATCTTGGGTTCATTGATGGGACCTTAGTAGAACCTCTTCTTCTGTTCAACACAAGATGTGGTCCAGATAAAATGATATGGTTATTTCCTGGATCTTGAATTCACTCTCCAAGGACATAGCAGACTCAGTCCTGTATTTCAGAACTGCAAGAGATATCTGGAAAGAGTTAGCTACAAGATTTGGACAATGAAATGGTGCACAATTATACCAACTACAAAAAGAATTGAGTGACATAATACAGGGATCTAGTGACATCCCAGGGTACTACACAAAGGTGAAGAAATTTTGGGATGAGTTGGATGCCATTAACACTTTTGATCACTGTTCTTACAACTGTACATGTGTAGGAAAGGTAAAAACTATCAAATCTCATCATGATGGTAGGATAATTCAGTTTTTAATGGGTCTTAATGAGACATATTCCATAGTGTAGAGTAATATTCTCTTGCTTGACCCTTTTCCCACGGTTGGACATGCATACTCACTTCTTATGCAGGATGAAAAACAAAAAGAGGTGCACATCTCAATGAGGTTGCCTTCTTAGCCTCAAATCAAAGGTTTAACAACACTCCCCGACCTTCCACAGAGCAAAAATTCTCTCAGACAGAGGGAAAATTCAAGCCTCAGTTTGACAAGAATGTCAAAAGTCCCAATAATGGGAAGGTTTGTACTCATTGTAAACTGACTAACCGTTATGTGGGAAATTGTTACAGGTTAATAGGCTTTCCTCCGTACTTCAAATTCACAAAGTCACAGAAACAAAATCCCAACAACAAAACTGGCTCTTCTGTTGCCAGAAACAACACTAATGTGTAGGCCTCTGGTTTTAGTGTGATGGAGGGAACTTGTGTTGGGAATATGGTTCCTCATGATGCGTATTCTGAACTTAACAAACTACTTCAAGAGGTGAAATTGGGCCAACAAAGTGAACATAATTCGAATGTCACAGCTTCTGCCAATTGTGTTGGTATAATCACACCTCATTGCAATCCTAGTTCCTATTCCTTTTTATCTCAAATTAATTCTTCATCATGGATTCTTGATTCTGGTGCATCTGATCATATAACCTATGATATCAATCTTTTGACTAATCTCACTCCCCTGCCAACAGTCATGTATGTGCATCTGCCTAATTCTCATAAATTGAAAGTGACTCAGAAAGGAAGTGTCAATATTTTTCCTGATCTTGTCTTGAACAATGTTCTCTTTGTGCCTGATTTAAAATATAACTTACTTTCTATACACAAATTCACATCTTAGTTTGATTGTTTACACATTTTCATCTCATGTGGTGCTATTTTGCAACGCCCTTCAATGAAGAGCCCAATTATTATTGGGGAAGTTAAAGATGGTTTATATCTACTCAAGTACAACCCTCTCAAGTCTAAACAATTCAAGTCCAGAAATCAATCAAGTTTCTAAGTCTCCTTGTAATGAGTTTTCTAGTCGTAACAATGTCATTTCAATTTCTAGCAATCTAGTTTCAAATGTAAGCCTCTTCCATCAAAGATTAGGGCATTTTCCCATCTCTAGTATGAAGAATTTATCTTATTTTCCTGTGTTCTCCTTAAATTCTGATTTTAAGTCTAGGTAAGTTTGTGCCAAAGCTAGACAAGGCAGACTTCCTTTTTCTCACAGTACCATTTTTTTCTAAATCACCTTTTGAATTCATTCATGTGGACACATGTGGTACCTACAAGGTTTCTAAACATGATGGACATAAGCATTATTTAACAAGAGTGGATGATTTTAGTAGAGGGACTTGGACTTATTAAAAACCAAGAGCAATGCTTTTCCTGTCCTAAAACAGTTTTTGGCCCTAGTGGAAAGATAATTTAACTCCAAGGTAAAAATTGTTAGATTTGGTAATGCAAAACAATTGGGGTCCAGCCTATCTAATTCAGATTTCTTATCCTCCCAAGGCATATTACATCAAGTTTCTTGTGTGGTAACCCCTCAACAGAATGTCATAGTTGAAAGGAAGCACAAACATTTGCTAGAAACGTGTAGAGCTTTGCTTTTCCAATCCAATCTACCTTTGTTTTATCGGGGGGAATGTTTACTCACTGCCACTCATATCATTAACACATTACACTCCAGAATCTCAACTTTCAAACACCTTATCAGATTATTTTTTTTCTAAACCTCCTAATTACCAATCTTTAAGGAATTTCGGTTGCCTGTGTTATGCTAGCACCCTCTCACAACATAGGTCTAAGCTTGATCCGAGGGCAGTCAAATGTGTTTTTATTGGTTATCCTTTCAATCAAAAGGGATACAAGTTTCTCGATTAATCTACTAGGACAAACTTTGTTTTAAGAGATGTCAAGTTCCATGAAGATATTTTCCTTTTCTAACTTCCTCTTCTTATACCCCTTTATTTCCCTCTAATAATGACATTTCTTTTGATATTTCCACATCTTCTATACCCGGGGCAGTACATAGTTCTTATTTTCAGGGTTCCTATCCCTTCATCTTCTGATCACAGGTCTAATGATCACTCGTCTCCCATTTCTCTGTCCCTCTCATCTCCTAATAATCCTCCTCATCTCCTAATCATCCTCTTGATTCTATACCTTCTTCCCTTTGTCCCCCTAGAAGATCATCTAGGGAATCTCATCCTCCATAATATTTAAATGATTATATTTGCAATGTTGTTTTTCACACTGATCTAACCTATTCTTGTTTTACAACTCTTCTTACTCCTTACTTGTTACCTCCATTTTCTTTATCAAAATCGAATCAGTCTCTCCTTAATTCAAAATGTTTGGTTACTGAACCTATCAGTTTTTCCCAAGTTTCTCTTTACCCATGCTGGCAGGGTGCGAAGACAAAGGAATTTGAGGCTTTGGAATATGATGACACCTGGGAGGTTGTCGATCTTTCTTTCGGGAAGAAAGCCTTACCTTGCAAGTGGGTTTATAAGGTGATATATAACGCATGCTAGGTTGGTTGTTAGAGGTGATTTACAAAGGGGTGGTATTGACTTTATAGAAACTTTCTCACCAGTGGTCATTTTGACCACTGGGAGATGTCTTCTTGTTGTTGTTGTTAAGAAAAATTGGACTCTTTTTTAGTTGTGCGTTTCTTCATGGTGATCTTCAAGAAGAGGTATACATGAAATTTCCTCTGGGTATGCCTACTATTCATCCTAATCAGATTTGTAAACATAAGAAATCATTGAACATGCTTAAGCAAGACTCACGACAATGGCACGCTAGGTTGACTGGAGCTCTTCATTTCAAAGGGTATTCTCATTCTTTAAATGATTATCCCTTGTTTTACAAAAAGACATTAGTTGGAATTTGCATTATTGTCGTTTATGTGGATGACATACTACTAACAGGGGATGCTTGTTGTTCATCTTCTATTCCTAAGATACTTAGAACAAATCTTGAAGAACTTGATAAGACACAAAAAAGCTAAATTACATTTCATAACTAGAAAATTAAAACTATAGAGAAACTACAATCAGAAACAAATTAGAAAAAAATATACGAAATATTTTTCATAAAGAAAAATTGTTGTCAATTTGTTTTTAAAGAATCTTACTAATCCCAAAAAATATTGCAGAAACACGAAGTTACCAATGTTTCATGAACAAGTGAAGAACATAAGAATAGAAATTAATTCACAAATATAATATCAGTAACACATACCACAATCTGGAAAAACAGAAAGAAGATCAATCTCTCTTAATGTACAGTGTCCCCTTAAGGAAATTATTCCCCTCTAGTATTCGAGGTTTGATTTGGAATATGTCCTCCCAAGATAAATGATCTCAATCACCAGTTTATTGATACCCAAAATACTGGTGTCAGCGAGCCACTCAACGACAGTAAAGTACACTTAGAATTCTAGATTTAGAAGTAGTAGAACAAGTCCAGAAAATCCTCTTTAAAATGAGACGAAATCCCTCAATATATAGAAAACAAAGGGTAGTGCGAAAAGGTTCTTATATTCCCTTACCGGAAAGGTCACAAAACTTTGGAAAAGTCACAATCTTTCGGGAAGGTTGTCACCTTTAATAAAAGTCGCAACTTTTCATAAAAGTCGCAGCCTTTCATAAAAGTCGCACCTCTTCATAAAAGTCGCAACTCTTCATTTTCCATTCACACCTTTTAAAACCCAACAATCCCCCGCATGAATGGGGAATGAATCCAAGACAAAGAAACGGACAACTATGTGTTCTTTACAAGCAAGAATTAATTGCATCTGGATAAGTAGGTTTCCCCTTGCAGGGGCGGACCCACATGGGGCTGCCCGGGTGCTCGAGCACCCATTAAGCTCGTATCGAACTATGTATATTTATATCAAAATTAAGGTAATATCGTATAAAATAAAAGTAGATCACCCAATAAACAAATGTATTAGTTGGCATAGTGGTTGGAAATGGATTTTTAAGGTCTTATATTGCTCAAAAATGCCCAGGTTCAATTCCCTGTAATTACATCCTTTTTATTTTAAAATCAAATCTTTTCTTTCTACCTTTTCTTTTCCCCCCTTTCACGAATTGTCCTATTTTTAATTTTTCTAAAACAAAATTCTTTTTTCAAGATTACTTTTCTTTTTGATTTTTTTGGTTATCTTATATAAATATAATTATTTTTCTTTTGACAAGTATTAAGTTTATTCATTTATATTTATGATAGATAGCTTAAAAAGTAACCTCGATCTTAAAATCTTGAATCGTTTACTTCTCATGTCTATTATGTAACTTAATCTCCAAAAAAATATAAACAGTCATGATCTTCCATTACTATTAACTTTTCTTCTCATCAGTCTAATTAGGAAAAATAAAAAGGAAGAAAAAAATGTGTTCTAGCGCCTTTATTTCAGTTTTCCAATTTAAAAGTGAAAGAGTCTTCCTTCTGTTGGTTTGCCTTTTTGGTAACTACAATTGTATGTGAAAGTATATTGTTTTTCCTCTTTTTTTTCTTGAACCAATCCAAATATTTTTATTGTCTATTGCATTGAAAAAATAACACCTATGTTGACGAATTTTAGCTCGCAGTTACGCTCTTTGATTGATTTGATATAAGTTGAAAATAGTGAGCACCCATAGTTATAAATTTCTAGATCCGCCACTGTCCCCTTGGACATTTCGCAGTGAACATATGTCGGATATACTCGGTCAATTGGTAGATGTGATATTTTGAACCGTCGAGCTTTGGTTTATACCTAGACAACCATATATCACACAATTAACCCTTTACCATTTATGGTTTTTACGGGTGTGTTCGTTTCAACCATGAACACCTCCTGGTTTCATGAGTGCATAGAGAGATGGGCTTTTGACAATCATCTTCTTTAAAGCGGCTTATACTTCACACTCACATAGGTTATTTCTAACTGTGTTATCACGTAGATACACTATTTGGTCAACTCTGCCAAACTTAGCAACTCATTAAAACAATTAAGCTTTATTAACTCATTAACAAGCCTTAATGTTGTATCCTTGTTCTGAGCATTGTCTTCATTATGAGAATGGATTGAGTTGGTTGACAATGCCGAACCTTCATTCACAACCTTGTTTTTCTCCTTGAATTTAGCTCTTTGGATCTCCAGTCTGCTAGATAGAGTTACCGCCATGATGACTTGTCCTAGGGCGTAAATCCATTCCCTTAGATGATATTTAAATTTTTTCTTTAGTTAGGCCTTTTTGTAAGTGAATCCGACACATTATCCTTTGACTTTACATAGTCAATTCCGATAATTCCATTAGAGAGTAGTTTTCTAACGGTATCGTGTCTATGTCCTATATGACGAGACTTTCCGTTATACATCATGCTCCATGCCCTACCTATTGCATCTTGACTATCAAAGTGTATGCATACTAATGCCAATGGTTTGGTCCAAAAAAGAATATCTATCAAGAAATTTTGGAGTCTTTCAACTTATTCACCAACCTTTTCTTGAGCACCTAGCTCAAAGATCATTGTAGAGCTAGCGATACATGTCTCTTTTGAAATATTTCCAAGAGACTGCTCCTCTACCAAGAGTAAATATATATCCACTCGTGGATTTTACTTCATTTGTCCGGTGATCAAATTTGCATCATTATATACTTTATATATTGTTGGATATTTTTATAATGCAACTCATAGTTTTAAGTATTTTTTCAATACTCCTAAACACTATTTATTGACATCTAATGAGTTTGATTGGAATCACTTGTGAACTGACTCAGTTTATTAATAGCAAATGATATATCTGATCGCGCACACTTCATGATATACACCATACTTACCAATACTCTAGCACAATCCAATTGTGAGTCACTTTCGCTTTCACTCTTTTGAAATACAAAGCTCACATTTATTGGAGACTTGACAATATGACATCCAACTATTTAACTAGTCAAGTACCTTTTCAATTCAATGAAACCGTGAAAATGCTAAACATTATGGAGTTCTAAGGATTCTTATACCTAAGATCGCATCAACAACTCCAAGATTTTTCATTCTAAACTTGCTTTCTAGAACACGTTTAGTAGCATTTATGTCATTAGTGTCTCTATTTATGGTTAACATATCACCAATATACAAACAAACAATGACCTTGTGATTTTAATGTGCACACATTTACCACTTACATCATTCTTAAATTCGTTTGCCAACATGGTTTGGTCAAATTTCTTATGTACGGTGCTTGTTTTAGTCCATAGTGTGACTTAAAAAGTTCGCACACTTAATTTTATTTACCAGGAACCATAAAACCCTTGGGTTGTTCAATGTAAATTTCTTCCTCCAATTCTCCGTTTAAGAGAAATGTTTTCACATTTATTTGATGAATTTGGAGGTCAGATATCACAACTAATAATATTAGCATCCGAATGGATGTAATGCTAGTTACTGACGAGTATATATATCAACAAGATCAAAACCTTATTTTTGTCTAAATCCTTTGACTCAAAGTCTTGCTCTATATTTGTCATAATGCCATCGACTTTCATTTTCCTTTTGAGGATTCATTTTGAACCCAAAATTTTATTTCCTGGAGGAAGATCAACCAACTTCCAATAGGATTGCTCAAGATTGATTCAATCTCACTATTGACACCAACTGCCCAAAAGGATGAATCTACATAAGACACAAGAAGTATTACAAAATCATTTTTGAAGGAAGTATACGTCCCTTGACATTTACTACGCCTCTGAATCTCTTTATTAAGTACATTCTCCTTTTGTTCTTTCCAAGGTCGTTTAGACCTTTCACTAGACTACTGAAGTCTAATTTTACAGTCCACAGTCTTAGGTCCTATTTCAATCCTTTTAGGAATAGGAACTTGGACTTTGGCTAGACACCCCCACACTTTGAAATATTTCAAGTTGGATTCTTCCTTTCCATTTCTCACATGTAATAGATTGTGTCCTGAACAAATAAAATTTCTTTCTTCTGAAAAAGACAACTTTTTGTTGTTCCCTTTTGCAGTAAGGATAGTTACTCAACACAAGTTTGATGGTAAACCCGAACTTATAAATAACGCATCCATTATTTCTTTCAGCATTCGGTTTTTCTTTAGATTGAGGTGAATACGGCAGTAGTTTGATGGATAAATCCACTTTCCAAACATATTTCTGCACACGGAGATTCATACTCTCCATTATTATCACTTCTTATCTTTTTCCCAACTAATTTTCAACTTCGATAGTATATTGTCTAAACATTTCTATTGCTTCGTCACCTTGTGAAATGTCATTTTCAAAAGGACCTTTCCATAACTTTTAATTTCATTGTTATAGAACTACCCATGGACAAAATTTCATCGTGTCCAATAAAGGCAATATAATCCAAATGCTTCTTTTACAAAACATGACAAATGACTATTCACCAATACTCATGTATATACAAATAGTTATATTTAATAGACATAACTTTTCACGACAAATCACATCACTTCAAGTGACACTTTTTCATAAAAGAACACAATCAGAAGTATACATATAATTTGATAGTTTCATACTAGTCATACCGTATACTAGTAAACGATAAACTCAACGACCAAAATATCAAATATACTCTAATAATTTTGTGGGTCTAACATAATATAAAAGTATCATAGAAAATCTATCTTGTGCTCCAAATTTAAATTAGACACAAGTCCAATTGTAACTTTATCATACACAAAGAACCCCCACATTTTATATATGATCTCAAACATATTTGTTTATGTATTTAAAAATAGTTTTTCCACATATTTTAACATGAAAGTTCTTTTGGAAACATTATTCTACGAAACTGCAATTCTCTTTGACAATGTTTACACAATATCAATGTTCATTCCATAGAGACACAAAATCACAAACTCTAAGTCACTCGTATTTTTCTTCTATCCCAAATAGACATACCACTTAGTATTTAGAATACTAACAGTAAGGATAAAAAAATTGTACAATTTATTTCTATATAACATTAAAGTTTATAGAAAATCAAAAGTACAACACTGACTTATTATGTGAAGTTTTCATATAAATCAATTGCAAAGTCTGATTTATCCAGAGTAGAAACTACAAATGTTTTTTTGGTCCACAAAAATCAGACACAATTAAATTTCACATGGAGTACAAAACTACAAAAGTTTTTAGTCTCCAAACAGAAATAAACATATTCTTTATCACATAAAAATGTTTTTCTTTAAAATAGTCTTCAAACTATAACATTTTGACATACTATTTTATCAAACAAAATAATGCATCTCTCATTTTGCAAACTAAAGAATTTTAAAGTCAACACTATTTAACAAGCAAAATTCATTCACAACAGATAGTTTGCAAATCTTTTTCCAAAGATACACATGATAAAAAATCAAAACTGCTAACTCTTAGAAATTGTTTCCCTCCTTAGATAAAATAATAAGGTTACTAGGTGTAATCTTTAACCGAAATACCACCAATTGTTTTTCCTGCACATTCTAACTTTGACTTGATAAACAAAGCACCTAATTGTAGAGAAGTAATGCACTAATCTTCTACTTCCATGATGATATTCTTAGAATAAGTAGAATACAAAAAATACTAACAGTGTAATAATTTCCTTAAGATTGTTGTTCATCTTTTATTCCTAAGATACTTAGAACAAAACTTTGAAGAACTTGATAAGACACAATAAAGTTTAAGAATATTTTTATAACTAGAAAATTAAAACTATAGAGAAACTAGAATCAGAAATATATTAGAAAAAATATACGAAATATTTTTCCTAAAGAAAAATTGTTGTCAATTTGTGTTTAATGAATCTTATTAATCCCAAAAAACATTGCAGAAACATGAAGTTACCAATGTTTCATGTACCAGTGAAGAACAGAAGAACATAAATTAATTCACATATCTAAAATTTGTAACACATACCAAAATCTGGAAAAACAAAAAGAAGAAAAACAAAAAGAAGATCAAGCCCACTGAATACACAGTGTCCCCTTAAGGAAATTATTCCTCTCTAGTATCGGAGGTTTGATTTAGAATATGTCCTCCCAAGATAGAATGATCTCAATCACCAGTGTACTGATACCCAAAATGCTGGTGTCAGTGAGCCACTCAACGGCAGTAAAGTACACTTAGAATACCAGATTTAGAAGAAGTAGAAGAAGTCCGGAAAATCCTCTTTAAAATGAGAGGAAATCCCTCAATTTATAGAAAACAAAGGGTAGTGCGAAAAGGTTCTTATTGTTCCTTACCGGAAAGATCACAAACCTTTGGAAAAGTCACAATCTTTCGGAAAGGTCGTCACCTTTCATAAAAGACGCAAAGTTTCATAAAAGTCATAACTTTTCATAAAAGTCGCAACCTTTCATAAAAGTCACAACTCTTAATAAACGTTGTAACTCTACATTTTCAATTAACACCTTTTAAAACCCAACAATGATTTGACTGAAGTAATTGCTTTGAAAGATTTTCTCCACTCTGAGTTTAAGATTAAGGATCTTGGTATTGCAAGTTTCTATTGAGGAATGGAACTCATTAGAGAACCTTGAGGCTTGATTATTACGCAGAAGAAATTTACCTTGGAACTCTTGTCTAAATTTGATTGTCTTGACAACAAGGCTGCTTTTTCACCTCTTGAGCATTCCACCAAACTCCGAGCAGATATTCGTGAATTGTTGTTTGATTCCACTATTTATCGTCGACTGATTGGCAAGCTCAATTTTCTCACTCACACACGCCCTGATTTATGTTTTGTAGTACAACATTTAATTCAATACATGAAATCCCCTCGCATACCTACTTATCAAGGAGAAATCCATTGCTTACAATACCTGGTTAGTAACCCTGGTCTTGTCACCTATTTCTCCCCAATTCTTCTTTTGATCTCTTGGCCTATTGTGATGTTGACTGGTGTTCATGCCTCGAATCACGTCTTTCGGTTATTGGATTCTTCATTAATCTTGGTGGCTCACCCATTTCTTGCAAATCAAAGAATCAACTTTTGGGTTCCCTTTCTTCTACCGAGGCCGAATATCGTTCAATGAGACGTGTTGTTGCTGAATTGACCTGTCTTGTTTGTCTACTGTTTGATCTTTCTATTTCTCCCACTCTCCCCATTCCACTACACTCTGACAATTTTCCCACAATTCATATTTTCAAAAAACCCTGTTTTTCATGAGCGGACTAAACATATCGAGCTTGACTACCATTTTGTTGGTGAGAAATTTCTTGCTGGTCTCATTTATTTGCATTCCGCCCCTCCATTGATCAACTTGCAGAGGTTTTCACGAAGCCTCTCTCTGGTCTTTCCCATTACACTCTCATCAGCAATTTGTGGGTTGTTTCTCAACCCTCCAACTTGAAGGGTGTGTGTGTGTGTGTTGAATTACATACTTCATTTGATTCAGAGAAGAAGACAGAGTTATGAAAGATGAAGTAGTCAAGGTAGAAGGCTCTCTCGTCTATATCGAGTCAAAGAAGAAATATTTTATCTTCTAAAATCACTACAACGCTTCTTGGATTTATGAAGAACTTTGGGCCTCCTATTCAAGCCCAACATACTCAGCCCGATACCAATTCACGTTTCAGTTCTTTCCTGAAGAATGAGTTCAGCCCACTCCACAAATATTACCTAAGAATTGTAGTACTTAGATTTCCTATTTATCCTTTTCAACATTGTAAAAGAATAATTTTAGTTACATCACAGCAAATCATGTGTAGGACAACTGTCGACTTTATTACAGGATCAGAACGTTTCTTTTTATTCCTTTGTAATTGTATAGATATAGATCATTCTGGGGAGAATACATATATAGGAAGAAAAATTTCTCAATCATTCTCTTATTATTTCCTACATGTAATATCTCATATAACCTTAGTTTATAATTTTATTATTAAGACAATAAGCAAAAGTAAAATTTTCAATAATTCTACCAATAAATTCAATAAATCACTAATAATATAGAAAGAATATTAAAAAAAATCTTTAAGAAAGGTAACAACATAAAAAATGATACTAGCACGAGATAATTTGAATGTGTGTGATGCACTCTCTCCCCTTCTTTAATTAATTAATTTAATTTAAATACTACTAAAAACTTGTTTAACTCGACCCAAATTGTCCTATCAATATAATTGATATTTTCTTCTTTTTCTTTTATTTTTCCAATTCTCATTTTTTTCTCTTCATTTTTTTCCTTCTCAAATTACGCAGGAAATTGAAGATTATCTGCTTAGTTTGCTTCATTTTGCATTGAATGTAAGTCTTTATGCTTACATCACATTTTCATACACAACTTCGGATCATTCTCATCATTATAAATGTGATTTAAGATTGTATCTGACATTATAAAAATAGTTTCCCTCAAAATCTAATCACAAAACATAACTTGATTTCTCAAATTTAAAAGAAATTAAACCTTGAACAATTGGAAATTAACAAGAAGATAGTATGTTCTTACATATTTTGGGTTGATTTCTTTCAAGAGAGGAGATTTATTTTATAAAATTTTAATGGGTTCTTGGTAAGAATTTGGAAAGATAACGTATTTAATGAGTAAGTAATTAAATAATAGAGAAAGAATTGACATGTTATGCTTTTAAATTCGTATTGAAAGAAAAGCTTCTCATTCAGGCTCGTCATCTGCAAACAAACATAGGGAGAAAAATGGGTCAAAATGATATATTTACTGAGATATTTATTACTTTTGTGCGGTGATAGGATCACCAATTAAGGTGTTTTTTCGTAAATTCAGGATCACTTTTGGTGTCACATTATGTCTTTTCTCATTTTAATATTCATATGTGTATTCCGATTCATATATCTAAATAAAATGCTCAGATATGCATTCAGTTTCAAACTTCTTAATATTATCAAAAAAACATATAAGGCCTTAATGGGTTTGAATATGTTTGGATGATTAAGATTTATAAAAAAGTCGGAACCTCATTGGATGTCTTGTCAAAGATTTCTATAAAGATAACAGTTGACTGATTCCATCCATTTACGGCTACCATCATTGCCCACTATTCGCAACTACTTCGTAATCCCGCAGCATTATCAACTATCACTATCAAAATCCACCATCATTTGTCACATCACTACAATAAGTTGTCACTACCACAAGGCACCATTACAATCAATCACCATTACTACAACAACCTCCAATCACTACCATCAATTGTCATTATATATCGTCAATCATTGTTATTAGTCACCACCACTATTTGCTATAATTCTCATTTATCACAATTATTTGATGTCACTACCAACTACCACCATCAACCATTAATATTAATCATCCTCACAACTAATTACTATTCATACCACTACCATTAGCCAATATCATTCCCAATCGGCACCCACAACTGTCATCATTAGCCATCCCATCCACCAACAATCATATAAATGATGTTTATTATTTTGTATTCAAATTTTTTACAACATTTAATATTTAGATGTGTATTCAAATTCAGATATTCAAATCTTAATAAACATCTCAATATTCGAATTATGACAATCTAACCTTAATAAAAATAAATAGACCTAGTTAAGCGCCAAAACCAAGAGGACGAATAAATCTTAACTTCCACCTGTGGTTAATTATACAATCTTCTAAGGCATTCTACTATTGCTCTGAAGTCCAGAAAATAACATAAAAGGTACGACATTAATCGCAGTACAAGTTACGTGAGAACAAAGTTCGCATAATTAAACTAAATGGAATAGCAATAGATCAAAAGGTTGAACATGAAAAGTGCACATAGATCATAAAATCATACTTCAAATATCAAGTTCAAATGAATAGTTTTACATTAGTATTGATACACCGAAATTGCACCTCCCGAAAGAAGAACAAGTGGTCATTTTCAAATAAAGAACCTAAATTTTATGTTAGGATTGATCCCACGAGGAATATGGTGTAGACTTAGGCTAACTTACAATTATCTACGTTCAGTCAAACTATTTCCGGAAAAAGGAAAAAAAGAGGATTTTTAAAGAAAATAACAATTTGTTGATTTGTATCAGTAAGTAACAACTAAATAGGATTCACAGTTTTAGATATCAATATGAGATGAAAACTAGGGCACAGGTGTTCCCCACAAGCTCTCTTAAGGCAGTATTCCTAATAATAGTAACTCTATCCTAGTGTTAACATGCAAAGTTGATAAGTTAGGTATTTCTAAGTGTTTGGTCCTGCAAGTAGGGAATTTCACCACGCAACTTGGTCAGTCTACGGATGTATGTTTTACTAACTCTTACCCTTAACCCCAGATTAGCCTTCGCACTATTAGGGTATGGCTATTAGATAGCGGCTAAACACGTCTAAATGTCCGTTGTTTAATCCCTTTCTTATCCGTTACCTCGTTGGTCCGGCAAGTAGGAATGAGACTAGTTCTATAGTTGTGCATCGCTAGAAAGCATTCCAAACGAAAGGATTAACAATACATGAATCAACACTATTTTAGAATTACATAATTGATAGTTATACATTGTTAATTACTGATAGTTCCCATAACCCTAGTTGTGGATTTAGCTACTCATGCTTGAGAATTCACAATTCATGTTAGGGTTAATAAGATAAATCATGAACTTACAATTAGAATAGATGGATATCATATTCTTGAATTGAAAATCAAACACAAATATCATAAACAAAGTTTTGAGAATTAATTGTCAAAAAAATTTGCAAAATAATCCTCAAAATAGAAACAAAATATCCCAAAAATTCTAACAACCAAAAAATGAAAAATAAAACTTATATTTATAGAAACTAAATTCTAACCAAATAGGAAAAGAAAGTATAGGAAAATTCGGTCTGAGCAGTTTCGATCGACAGCTACAAACGACAGATCGTGGATCAGCCAATGGTCCGTGAGCCTCCTCTGTGGTTCAATAGTTTTCCAACATTCTTAGTCTTCAATTGATTGTCATCACCTACGGTCCGTAGATCTATGAGCGATCTGTCCTATCTCTCTGTTGTTCAAGTACTGGAACTCCTCTTCTCTGATTCAATCGACAATTAGCATCCATGACTCACCAGTCAGACTATGATCCACCATTTTCATATGTGGTTCCACACTTTGGTCTGACTTCTTTGAACAATTTACCCACGACTCTCACCTACGGCTCGTCAAGTAAATGACGACTCGTGAGTGAGCTCATAGGTTGCCAAATTCTTGCTAGTTCAGCTATATTAAACTTCAACTGCTTGAAATGGATTTCTTGCAAAATTAGGCCAAACATCATCATATCTAATAACAAAAATTCCTAATACGCACACAAACTTCAAGTATAATGCATAAAAAATAATCTAAACTCACGCTACATCAAGTAGTAATTTATTACATTCTCTCGTGCACTTATGAGAGCCACATCTACCTTTCTCTCTTTTCAAATTGCCATTTGTATCATGAACATGGACAATCCGGTGGTTGTAGTGATAAGTAAGCTCCTCTAATGGAGAAATACATTTGGAAGTGAAAAACATTATGTGAAGTACTCTTTTATCACCATGGTCATACATGACATTTTGAATACAAAGGTTTGGTGAGCAAGTATGATTGATAAATCTACCAACAGTCCCATATATTGTTGCATCAATAGTAAATCCATCTTCATCCTTCATTTAACAGAATTTGATTCGACTTTACTACTTACAACCTTCCTTTTGGGGATATATTCATTATAGTTGCCAACATCAAAGAAGTACTCGTCATAATCCATTCTAATTTTGGTTTCCTTATGATGCACCAATTCTCCGATATATTCACAAATAAAACTTCTAGTAGCAATATAATATGATGACCTCAAACCCCATCCTTTACATTTGGTTTTGAAAACCTCAAAATGGTACCGAAGACAATGTTGGCTAACCTTATTTTTGCAAGATGAAGGAAATTTGCAATATGGACCATGCTCCTGAACAAGAGGCTTCGCTTTAATAATAGAGCTTCTTGGGTTGGATGGAAGCTCGCTTCCATTCTAAGAAGCACAGGAGCATTACTCAAAAGTCTAGCATCTACTTGTGCAACTGCAACCTTGAGGCCTAATGATATAATACCAATCAGGATATTGCATGTTAGTAATATATGTGAAAGGTGGGAGCCTCTCATCATCTATTTCATTGATAGCGAGGATTGGTATATTCTCCTTCCCTTGTGAGACATCATACTCCATGGCAAACTTTGTCTGCAAAGTAGATTTTGTTGCCTTGTTAAAATTTTCATGGATATGATTGACATTGACTAATGGAGTAAGTTCTGGTTGGCCAAGATTTCTCTGCAGTTCAAACTTGATAACATATTTTCCAGTTGGACCTATTTCTTGCCAACACTTAGTCACATTGTATAACGCATAATAAATGTATTTTCCCTAGCTATTTTCACCATTAACTCTTGGACGACCATAAATAACCCTCACTAAATATTTCGAATCCATTGAGTTCTTCAAGGCAAGATTATCCCTTCAAGCTTCTGATCTTTCACTTTCGTATTAACAGATACCCTAGGATTCCCTCCTTGGCCTATATAAATGAACTTATGAGAAGATATGGTCTCATTCTCTTATAGACCTAAATCAACAATGCTAGTTGCAACATTTTTCTATTAACATTCACATAATTGAAGCCCCTTAAATTTTTGTGATGTAGTCCGACCATAGAAAGTTGTACCTTGAACCGGAATTGATCACCAATTTCAACTCCTTGCGTATGTCCAAAGGCCCACTCAAAAGTTACCCAATTTCCTCGTTCTCTTGAAATCGTTGCAGCCTCTATATTGATTGTTCTTATAGGTCTTCCTTGTTTTTTCTGCTTTCTTTTCTCGCAAAAGCTTAGTATATTCATAAGCAAAAAGTTTGAGAGTCTCTCTAACTTGTTTTCATTTCTGAATATGCTCGTATTCAGAAATTATGGGCAATTTAGATCCATTTCTAATACGCCCACCGTTTGAAAAACATTCATCTTCAATAAACTTGATAAAATTCTGCGAACATTCAACTTATGATTAATCAAGACATCATGTTGCTGAACAATGTTTCCATTGTTTTGAAGAACAGATGGACGAAAATTGTTGATGCTATCAACTCTTAGGCGCTTAAACACCGATAGAGATCTAGTATCAATCATCTGATGAAGTTTCTTCTTCTGTAATATCTTTGAGGTACGTATTTCTACCGGCACAAACTACATCTACAAGTAGACACAACATACAATTCATCCTATAAATCTAGTAGAAAAGCAGACAATTTTACAAAACACAAACATATTACATGATTATTAACACTAACATATGAATGTTTGAATCAAACTTAAAAAATAAAAGTTACATCAAAGCAAAAAAAAAAAAACATATCATGAAACAAAACAACCTAACAAGAAAAGATGAAGAGTAGTGAAACTCATATTAGGGCTAAAGGAGAGCAAAACTCTAAAATTGTTTGAATTTGGGGGAGGGGGGATTAGTTTCACAGAAAGAGTCAAAGTAGAAGCAATTAACACTCCACATTTAACTAATGGTCCATATAATTAAACTTTTGCTGCAAAAATAGTCCTTCAACGGAGAAACAATTTTCTCTAAGGAGAGAAGAAAACGGGTTGATGTGGTTTGACGAATTTAGAAAAAATCTTTGAAATACCATTTTTTTCTCGGCATGTCTTAGATGTGTTTTTCAAAGGTCTCACTCAAGAAAATCCAGTATAGTTACATATTGAGGAAAAGCTCAAGGATTTATTTGTATTATAAAAAGTATGTATGTAAAAACAATTTATTTAGAATGCCCCAAAAAAAATTGTTAATTAAAGTTTATAACTAAAATTCTTGACTTTGTTTTTGACCTTAGCCTGAGACGAGTCCACAAATAAGTCATTTACTCATATTTATCAATTGTAGGAAAACAGAAGGAATAACATTAAGTAACATGAGAGAAATAAAACTAAATAACTTCGAAACACCAAGAAAAGAAATAACTTACTATTAATTATGAATTCAAGTGTTGACTTCTTAAGATCCAAAAATTTTCTAAAACCAAAAGGTTGCCCAAAAATATTAGAGGAAGATGGAACAAGGGTGATCCAATAGCACAATACCAAACTCCTATTTATATTAAAAATAGTGAAATTGAAATTAGGTATGCAATTAATTTACTTTCAGATTGTGTTTCTTTGCAGTAATAAGTTTCCAAGTAAGTCAAGTATAAAATTAGACATAATAAAAGTGAAGGATATTAGGCGTGCTATTGATTTTTATTGAAATTAGATTTTTTTTACATTAATAAGTTTCCATATCAAACAAGATAAGTCAAATAAAAAAAATAGAAAATAGTAAAAGTGAAGGCTAAATTAGGTATGCAGTTGATTTTTTTCCAAATTAGATATCCTTAAATTAATAAATTTTTATATCAAACAACATAAGTCAAATATAAAATTAGACATAATAAAATTGAAGGCTAAATTAAATATGCAATTGAATTTTATTCAAATTGAGCTTCTTAAAATAAATAATTTTTCATATTTAACAAGGTAAGTTAATTACAAAAAAAGTGAAGATAAAATCAGATTTGCAATTGTATTGACTATTATTCAAATTGTATTTATTACATCAACAAGTTTTCATATCAAACAAGGTAATTCATATACAAATGTACCTTTTCCTAATTAATATATCTTTTAAATTATATTAATTTTAATAAAAAAAATTATGTTAAAAGAATTTTATGTAATTGTTTTCTTTCAAATCCTTTAACTAATATAAAAGTGAAAAAAAAAAACAATTTTCCCCTCTTAATCTCCTTTTATCAATTAAAATAGAGTTACATCTTATATTTTCTTAACTAATATATGTCTTATATATAATATTATATTAGTTGAATCTTGATTTTTCATTTATATAATTATTAAAAAATATTAGTAAAATAGAAAATATAATTGTGTTTTAATCATTATTGCAAATTACCAATATATTCCTTAATTTTGAAGTCAATATGAAAAAACGGTGAGCAATAACTTCATTGATGATATTTTAAATATATTTGGTAATGTGGAGCAATTTAATAAATTATATCGTTTTATGCTTTAATCATCATAATCATTGTATCTTAACTTTAAAATAAATAATTAATAAGTGTTTATCATCTTTCAATTTCTGATGTATTAAGAAATTCTTTTTTCTTTTTTATTAGAATTTTTTTATAGTTATCTAAATAAAATAAATAATGGATTACTGTGATTGTACATGCACAAAGATTAGGGAAAATTAGTTATCTAGTCATAATACCTAACATAATTAGTTAAAATAACTATAACTTTAAAATATTTGTTTAAAATGTCAGAATGTCAATATTTTAAAAAATAATTTTTATCCATATTTTATTATTTATATTTCCTTTTAATTATCAAAACAACCCACCATTGGACCAAATTCAAACCAATAACCCATTAAAAATAAAAAAACATATACAAAGCTGCCCATTAATATTTTTCCCACATCTTACACGTTTCCCACCTTTCACGTTTCTCAATTAAATAAATTTATTTCTCCCTACATTTCACATTCACAATTTTTCTTTCTTCACGTGTTTCTGCTAACCTAGTAACAAAAAATATTAAAAGTTCTTATAGATTCTTCAATAAAATCTCTGTATTAATTCAAGGAATTTCTCGGTTGGTAAATAAAATCTATATATTAATTCAAGAAATTTCTTGATTGGTAAAGATAATTTCGATTATTGATGTAGATTTCTTTTGATTTGTTTTGAGAATCATCTATTATGGTGTATATTTCGAATTATATATTTTACGAATTCTTCATCATTTTTTTATTTTTATGCGAGTTTGTTTAGATACTCATCTAATATTTATTTATTTAAGATTTTTAGTATTTTCAATAATTTTTTCGTTTTTCTTGTGATTTCGTTTTAAAATTTCATATTTATTAGAATCTACAAAATCATTATTTTGATTGATTTGTAATACATTTATATTTGATAATTTCAAAACTTTCTCTTAGGGTTTTAGATTTGGTGTTTTGGTATTCATCAAGTATTTTGTATTCCGAATTTTGAATTTTTCAACTTTTAAACATTATTGTTTACTTTTTTGTGAGTTTGTTTTAAGTTTCACCAAGTATTTTTCGAGATCTCTCTCTTTTATGTATTTTGAATTTTTGGTTTTAAACACTATTATTCAATTTTTTGTGATTTGTTTTTCATATTTGAGATTAGTAGATTGTAGTAATGTATATTAGCACCCATACATCATATATTTTTTGATTTTTTATACTTTCATAATTAATAATTTCGAATTTTGCTTATAGTGTTACTAATGCACAAGTTACTATATGTCAATTAGTTAATTTTTGTTTGTGAATTGTTTTTATTTTACTAAAAAGGGGTCGTTTGGTGTGAAGGATAATACCAAATAGTCCTAGGATTAAATTATAGTACCACATAATTTGTTGTTTGGTTGGCAAGTACGGGATAACTTATCCCGAGATTAATAATTAGTACCGGACCCTCCCATTGGGTGGTATAGTAATCTCAGGATAACTTATCTCAAAATAAAATAAGTAAAAGACAAATTTGTCTCTTTCAACCCTTTTGTTACATCACTTTTTATATTTATGAAGCGCATTTTGTAAACGGAAAAGGGTCTAAAATACCCTTGAAGTATTGAAAATGGTATAAAATTACCCTTCATCAACCTATTGGCTCCAAAATGCCCTTTTCATCCACCTATTGGCTCTAAAATACCCTTGTCATCCACCTTTGGGTTCAAAGTTGACCACTTCTTTAATTGTTTTAAAATTAAACTCTTTAAATATTTTTTAAAATACTTGGCGTTCAACTATTGGTTATAATTCAATTTATTAATATAATTTATAAACCAACCCACTACCCACTCATTACTAACTAAACCCCACCCAATTAATAATCCAATTATAATATCAAAATCGTCATAAACACGATGAAATTATAGATTCCTGAAAATGACATCCAAAATTATTCGAGTTCGAATCGAAGCCCCAATAAAATTTAGGTTGAGCCGCTTATTTAGGATGACACTTTCAATAGGATTCTCTTTCAATATTGAATTAGAAATTTATGATTAAAGGTAAAGAAGTAATACATCCCGAATTAATTCATATACTTTTTTTAAATATAATTTTATAAATATTTATGATTTATTTTAAAACCTTTAATATATTATTTTGAAATATGAAATAACATCAAATAATTGAGACGTAAGAATAATTAAGATGAACATAGTCAGACTTTTAAGTTTATCGGTAATTTTAATTTAGACACTCGAATGTATGATAATTTACTTCTATAGATATTTTCGCCTCAAATTTTTTAAAACACTCAATTGGCGGTAGCTTTTATGTTGTTGCATTAATAATGTGACAGGTTTATTAATTTGGAGGGGTTTAATTAGTAATGGGTGGGTAGTGGATTGATTTATAAATTATACTAATAAGTTAAATTATAACAAATAGTTAAGCGCTACGTATTTTAAAAAATATTTAAATAGTTTAAATATAAAACCGTTAAATAAATGATCAATTTTGAACCAAAAGGTGGATGACAAGGGTATTTTGGACCCAATAGGTGGGCGGGAAGGGTATTTTGGAGCCAATAGGTGGATGGAGGGCAATTTTGTACCATTTCCAATACTTTGAGGGTATTTTTAGGCCCTTTTTCATTTTGTAAACAAATAAATTGTTTTTAAAATATACTATTTTACAACAAATCAAACACCCAATAAAAAATAATTTCAGCATATCTTATCCCATCACAACTAATCCCATCATAATTTATCCTATCATAATTAATATTATCTTAACTAGAAATCAAACCAAACGACGTTATTCATTATTTCAAAAACATATTTTTCACCTTAACATCGTATATTTAACATACTAAGATGTTAAAGTCTCGTTGTTTTGAAACATGACAAAGTTAAGCAGTTGTAGAAGTAACATGTCAAAGTTAAGGAGTTGTAGCAGTAACACCACATTCCAGCTAGTCCAAGTTGCTTTGGGAAATAAAAGATTTCCTAAACTAAGTCGACGAAGAAGTTCGAGTAGGAGTTGAGTTAAAGAAGTTTACTTTCTAGTGGTAAAGACAAATAGGAGTCCAAGTTGAGTTCAACAAGGAGTTGTAGTGACAAAGACAAAGTTGAGACGAACAAAGACTTGTTGGAGATTTATTCTATAAATAGGGCAATAACTTCTTCAATGAAGTTTGCACACTTACATCAAGAGAAGATCAAAACACGATCAAGAGTTTGAGAGAGTTTTGAGATTTACTCGGGGAGTGTCGCCGTTTGTGAGGAAAAAGTTGTAAGATTGTAAAAAAGAGTTTTGATTACAATCAAGTGTGTGTAGAATTCGTCTAAAAAGTTTGAGAAACTTGACAGACGGTAGAAGACTTAACCCTAGAGGTTTTTATCTTTGTAACTAGGAATTTGAGTTTATAATTTGGAAAAATTACATGAAGTGGTACATTTTAATAAATAATTACTGATTTTAGCAATACTTTTTATTTATTACCATTTATAGCAATAGTATGTTAAATCTGCAATATGTATTAAAAGTGAATTATGTATGCAATATATAGGAATTATATATGAATAATACTTGTTTTTTAAAATATATTATGTTTGTTTGGTAAAAATTTGACACATTGTATTAAAAGTGTATTAAAATGTGTGATAAATGAATTATCTATCATTAAAATTTGTATTATATGTGAATAAAAAATTGTTCTTTGTAATATGAATTAAACTTGTATTATAAATGAATTAAAAGTGATTAAGTGATAAAGAAATATTATTGCTATAAATGGTAAATATTTTTTAATTTTAGTATCTTTATGTAAGTTTCCCTTATAATTTTTTAGCTAGGAATTAGAGTTTATAATTCCTTAGGTTACATAGGTTTGTAACTTTTTGTTGAGGCTCAGAGTTTAATGAAGCGGAGTTAAATCCTACGGAGGTGTAGGTCGTGGTTTTTACCCTTTATGAGTTGGGGTTTTCCGTGATAAAATATTGCGTCATTATTTTATTTGCTTTAAAAAACGTAACTGTTGTAATCTATAAAGGAACATATAGCATAAACTTGTTCCTTAGGCAACTTTGGGGGTCAGAATTCCAACAATTGATATCAGAGAGTGTTACTTAATCAAGAGTCTAATAGCTTAAGATAAATATCAATATGTGTTCTGCACCTCCTATTGGACATGGTCAAGGACAACACAGCAATAGACCACCCTTATTCAATAGATAATACTATTCATGGTGGTAGACACAGATGGAGGATTTCATTCAAACTGAAGATTACGAACTATGGGTGAGAATCAATGATGGACCATTAATTTCTACTATAACGGACAGTTAAAGAAACATTGTACCAAAACCCAAAGAAAAATACGAAGAAGCTGATTACAAGATGCTGGGAAAGAATGCGAAAGCTAAATGCACTCTTGTATGTGGACTTGGAGCTGACGAGTTTAATCGTATCTCAAGTTGTACCTCCACAAAAAAATATGGGACACCTTACAAAATGCTCACAAAGGCACAACTCAAGTTCGTAAATTCAGAATTGCCAGACTTTGTTATGAATATGAAGCATTCAAGATAAAATCCGGAGAATCACTTCAAGGTATGATCACCAGATTTACCACCGTGGTAAACGAGTTAATATCCTTTATAACACTCCAAACGTCCAAGACCTAATCTAGAGCCTCACATGAGTATCTAAGGGTTGTAACACAGTTTTAAGGTAAAAAGTAATGTTTGTGAGTCATTTATGAAGTTTTAGAGTCAAGACGTCAAGAAAAGTCCATGACGTCCGGAGACTAGTGTAAGAGGTGCTAGTGTGACTTAGCCTATTTAACGAGGCTTTAGAAGCCATAAATTGATGAAATTTGGTGGAAAGGTATTTAAATAGTATTGGAACATGTTTAGGGTCGAAACGTCCTGTAAGACCCCCAAAACGAGTTAGGATATCTAGAGCCTCACTTGTGCCTATAAGCTTGTTAACATGTTAATTAAGTGTGTTAAGGAATGCTTGGGTGATTTGAAGTCATTTGGAAGTCAAACTTCAAGGGACGACCAAGACGTTTGACGAATAGTCACCTAATGGGCCTTATGTGTTTTTATGTGATTATGTGTGTTTCATGAGTTTATGAGATCCTTATATGATTAAAAATGATGTTTACAGGCATTGTATTGAGTTTCGTGAGGTTTGGAGGTCAAACGTCCAAGAACGTTCAAGATGTTCGAAAGTTAGCCCTTAAGACGTTCATGTGTGTCTTGAGTGTTCCTTGCATATTTGGATGTGATTTACACGTTTGTTTTGGGCGAAACTGATGTGGAATCCCTTAAACATGTTAAGGTGTATATTTACGTTGGAAACATATGGGTACGACTTCCCAAGGGCCCCGCAAAAGGTCCCACAAGAAGGACCCAAAGGCTGTCGAGACACTCCCTTGGCAATGTCAATCGACTGAACCAACGATGCCCAGTTGGTGGACTGACGCCCCGTCGATGGGGAGGCGTCGATCAACACTTATCCTGGGGGAAGACTTAGCCAAAAAACAACCCAAGAGCCAATCAACGGAAGCCACACATGGTCCGTCGATGGACCTACTAGGAGTCGATGGTGGCCGTTGGTGCCAGTTGAAACAGGCTGCCTGCGCATTGTTTACTTAAAGGGGTGAATGTAGGATTCACCCCACATCCTAACCTGACCTTGTTAGGTTTATTTAGTTTTTTTTGGGTGTAGTTAAGTGATCAAAAACGTGATCAACCCATTCCCAATTCATTCTACAAAAAATAGACTTTCCTTCCAAAACAAATTCTATCTAGAAACCTTCATTGAAGGTGAAGCTCAAGAACAACTTGGATCTTGGATTTCCATGGATTATTAATCAAGTTTTAGAGGTTTTCTTCTATATAAAGGTATGGTAATCCTTCATCTCTGGTTATCCTTCCATATAGTGAGTTAATCTCAAAGTTTTCAAAGAGATTTCTTGATCAAACTTCTTCTTTTTCAATCTAGACATGGGTTCTTTCTCAAAACGTTTTGAAAGGCTTAATCATGATAAATTGATGATAATGAATTGTTGGTGAATGATCCATGTGGATCAAGGTATGAATATTTGAACAAAGCTAGCTTAGATCTCTATGTGTTCACTGTAACATTGCCTTTATACTGTATGAATGTGGAATTCAATTATGTTATGATGATTGTAGCTACTGCCTTAGGTTAATATCATGGTTGAATTGTGAGTATAAATCTTGTATGATCAAAGTAAAGAAGGATTGACATGAATTGATCTAGGTTATTCTAGTCTATTGATTGATAATGCTATGCATGTGATGTGATCTCGATTTTAGGTTAGATGAAGCATGATTCCTTTTGAGTAATGATCTCCTTAGCTACTTCCCTACATGTATATTGTTTATAAATTGTTATTGATGATCAATGCAAGTGAATTTGTTTAAAGATCTATGTCCTTCTACTTTCTAGTATGTTGGTGATGTGTTGTACTACTTTGTAGCTTGGTCTTGTAGTAGATTATGCATGACTTCATATATGATTATTGTACTTTAGATACTGCCCTATACTTGAATTGTTGATGAAAGAGCAGTAATGGTCAATGATGACCAAAGGCTAAAGGATTGGTAAGAATTGATCTACTCTTCTACTTCTCTATTTCTCTTTAGTATTGTTGATGAAGCCTTGTATGACATTGTGTGGTATGGTCCACTTATGGTGGCGGTGTTTACTTTATTGTCATTATATATGTGTTGACCATGGCCTTGAAGGAAAATGAATGAATATATGAGTGTGTGGTTATGATGGTCATACTATGTGAAGTTTATGCCTACTTTCCTATTCTAGTTGTGATTTAGGTTGTATGACTATTGTATAAGCATGTATATATCTATGTTAGGGTAAAGTGTAGGTGCTGACATTGATGATTTATAATGGTTGATAATCCATGTAAGGTCCCAAATATGACATAGGTGATTTAGAGCCTAACATGTTGTAATGGTGGTCTAAGGTCCTTAATAGGTCTATAATGTGGTATTGAGGCAGTAGCTAAAGAATTAGGTGCATTGGAAGTCAAACGTCAAGGGTCAACCAAGACGTTCGACGACTAAGTCACCTAAGTGTCTCATGTGAGGGCCTATGTGTTTATGTGTGACAAATGTGGTTCTAAGGTCTTAAATGAGTCTTATATGATGTGTATAGATAGTGTGTCAAGTTTCGAGAAGTTTGGAGGTCAAACACTCAAGAACGTTAATGACATTCGAAAGATATGCCTTGAAATGACCTTGTGTGTCTAGATATGTTTCGTCGAGTTTTACGTGTTAGTTTTGAGTGAAATTCATGTGAGATGTCCTAAAATCGTATATGGTCATGTTTGGGTTATAAACGTCCGGGCAAACATCCCCAAGGACCAACCAAGGGTCCTTGAGAAAGGGCCCATGTCGGAGGCCAAGACTGCCCAAGCCAGCCTCACCTACGGAAGCCAATCGACGGCCAGTGGGCTGGTCGACGGTCCGTAGGTGTTGGACGTGGGTAGGTACATAGACTAAGTGGCTAATCTACCTGTCCCAAGCCTCTGAACCCATCAACAGAGGACAGGACGGCCCATAAGTGGACCTATATCTCGTCGATGGGCTGTCCTTCGATGATGAGACCTTGTCGCAGACCACGGACCAAAGGATGGTCCGTAGGTCCAAGGACGGTCTGTCGATGGTTCCGTAGGTTGGGACTTAGGCTGGTAAAGGTTGAGGAACCACGTACAGCCTCTGACCCAATCAACGGGAGGACAGGACGGTCCGTTTGTGGACAAACGGTCCGTCGACTTCTTCGTCGATGGCCAATGTCCCTGCGTGCAGTTTCACAGTTAAGTCTAGGGGTGAAATTGTAATTTCATCCCACTTTTAAATGAAAGGTTTGGCGGTTCCCTAAGGGTATAATGGGTATTTTACAAGTGCTTATAAGGCTTTAACACTTAGAAGTTTTCATTCTTCAAAATCAAAACCCCAAAATACCTTAGAAATTCCCCAAGACTCCATTGAAGTCCAGAGCCAATGAAGAGCTTGGTGTGAAGTTTTGAGTGGAGACTCTTCATCAAGGTGAAGAATTCGATTCATTGAGGTATGGATATTGATCCTTGAAACTCGTTTCATCAAGGAGCCCAACTTTCAAAGATGTTTTCTAAAGTTTTCAAAAGATGAATTGACCTTTTTCATGATCTACCATGGGTTCTTGCATTAATGATTTTCAAACGTCTATAATGGATTAGATTGATGTTGTATTGATGATTTTAACCTAAATTACCTATGAACCCATGAAATTGATGAACCTTAGATTTTGACTAACTTATGGGTTACTTGATATTGGTCTAATGTTGATGAATTCATATGTAGTTTCTTATGGGATTTCTAATGGTGTAAGAATTGTATTAAATTGTTATCTAATTGATCTTAGATTGTTGAATCTATGTTGAATTGGTTTAGATTTCGTTGATTTTCATAATTGTGTATTGAATTGGTGTTCATGGCCATGTGTAAGGGCCTTATGATGTTGAATTGGGTGATTTGGTATTGTCTTGAAGTGTTGATGATGAAGTGGTGGTACGCTTACCTATTTCTTCTTATTCAATGTTAATTATACTTCGATTGTGTTATGATTGGTTTGGTCCACCTTTGGTGGCGGTGTTATGTGAATTGATGTGGCCTTGTCGGCGTTATTTTAAGTACATTGATGATCATGGCCTTGTCGGCACTACTTGAACTTATATGGATATTTGTGTAGTTGATTTAGTGATGTGTGATCATATATACCTACATGTGCAAGTGTGTGCTATTCTATTGATACTATCTAGGTAATCATGTTATGCTTTGACTATGTGTTAAGTGTGTAGTCTAAGAGTTGATACATGGTTATTTCTAAATTGGCTAGATGAGTCTAAAATGGTTAATTTGATAATGTTAAGGTAATGAATAGGTTGACTAAATAAGGTTAAGGGTCATTCCTAAATGTCTAAAGAAAGATAGGCTATATGTGTTAAATGGATGTATGTTGTGTCTTGTTTAGGTAGACTTATGTCCCTTACTTGATGCTTATGTGAATATGTCATATTTTTTACTTAGGAACCTAAAGGGTCTTAGTCTTGAATAAATGAATATAGGTGAGACCTTGCATAATAATAAGAGGGTCATTTATGTGGAACCTTGAACCGAGTGGTAAGGTTATAAATCGTGAAGTAGTAAGCCGTAACAGTATTCTTCATGCAATGAATGATATGATAGGCTTGTATGAGACCTCCGAGAGGTCGAATATGCCGGTCGCAATCCAAGATTGGACCCTAACTTCTAGGGTGTGGTTTCGGAATGTGACAAGCTTGGTATCAGAGCATAGGTTAATGAAAGTAGTCTTAGGAATCAAAAAGTCTCAAAAAGTCACGTCTAGTAGAGTCTCGACCAGCGGTGTGAGTCGCGACACATCTATGGGCGAGAGGCTATAGGAGGATAGTGTTTTCCTTCATTTCTACTCCTATGTCATGCGGTAGAGTAATGCTATGAGTATCCTTATAAATGTGTTTCCTTGTTTTCTAGGAAATGAATACTTGAAGGATGGCCACTAGAAGGATGGAAGAGGGAAGGGTGAATGAGGAAGCTCCTCCTCAAGTTGAGCAAGTGCTTCACGGTGGACAAGGTGTCCAAGGTGCTCAATTTCCTCCTCAAGGTGATCATGCCCCTAATGTGGGAGGAGGGAATGAGGTGCCGGAGTTGTCTAATCGGGAGATTAGAGAGGCTTTGTTTGCTTTAACCCAAGCCGTGACTACTCAAATTAACTTGAACATGGTGCCTAGGGGTAATGATATGGAGAGAACTATGTCATCTAGGTTGAGAGACTTTGTGAGGTGGAATCCTCCAATCTTTCTTGGTTCTAAGGTGAATGAAGATCCCCAAGAATTCTTTGATAGGGTCTACAAAGTTTTGAGTGCTATGTGGGTTACATCTAGGGAGAAGGCCAAGTTGGCTTCTTATCAATTGCGAGATGTGTCTCAAATTTGGTACACTCAATGGAAGGACAATAGGCCATTGGAGTTGGGTCCTATTGAGTGGGAAGAATTCAAGGAAGCTTTTCTTGGTAAGTACTTTCCCCGTGAGAGGAGAGAGGTTAAAGTGGAAGAGTTAATCAATCTCAAGCAAGGCAATATGAGTATTGAGAAATACTCTTTGAAGTTCTCAACTTTGTCTAGGTACGCACCTTCCCTAGTGTCTAATCCAAGGGATGAAATGAGTCGCTTTGTGACGGGTGTAGCCGATTTAGTGAGGGAGGAATGCCGTATGGCTATGTTGCATGATGATATGACTTTGTCTAGACTCATGGTGTATGCACAATCAATTTAAGAGTCTAAACTTAGGAGGATGTCAAGGAACTTGAAAAGGAGTGTTTCTAGTGATCATGTGCAACCTAGGTTCAAAAAGAGGGCTCAAACTCAAGATGGACCTAGTGCTCCTAAGAAGAAGTTTGAGAAAGGAGGTGGTTCTCAAAATGACAAACCTACATGTGCCACTTGTGGTAAGAAACATTATGGTGAGTGTCTAGTGGGTATGGGTAATTGCTTTGGATGTGGAAAAGATGGGCACAAAGTGAGAGATTGTCCAAACATTGCTTCTAGAAAGGAGGGTAAGAAGGTTGAGCCTAGTGTTCCAAAGGAAGATGCTCCAACTAGGAGGCGTTTCTATGCACTCCGGACTAGAAGTGAGAAGCCGGATGAGAGTGATGATGACATTGGTAAGTCCTTGTTTCTCTTATTATAGTATGAGTTCCTTCTAAGTGGGGGAGTATGGCTAGAATTGTGTTAGAGATTGTTGCATGTGCATGATGTTTAGGAGTTTGGTTGAAATTGAATTTCATGAACTTCTTGCATTTTGTGTTTTATTGAGTTATGATAATGTTGTAAGATGTGTTTATATGATGTTACATTGCATATTAGCATGTCTATATCATGAATTGCCTAAGATTGCATTTTTGAAGAATTTGCCTAAAATCACTGTAGCAGTAAGCACTGTTCACTGAAACATTTTTCGAAATTTGACTAATTGATTCTTTGGTCTAAAATTGTTGTTATGTGGTTAGAAATGATGTGTATGTAGTATATTAATGAATATAAAATGAGTTTTTGTTGTTCTGAATGAAGCATGTGAGTTTTGTAGCATAATGAGTTATAGAATTGCATTCTTGTTTCTTGTTGTATTGTGAATCTCTTGACTTTGTGAAATTGATTTTTATCCTTCATTGTGAGTTATATGGTGTGTTATGTTCTGTTAAGTTCGTTATCTAATCTTGGAAGTGTTCGGAGAGTGGCAAGTGTCATTCGAGGACGAATGTTGTCCAAGTGGGGGAGAATGTAAGCTCCCAAAAATGACATAGGTGATATAGAGCCTAATATGTTGGTAATGGTGGTATAAGTTACTTAATAGGTCTATAATGTGGTATTGAGGCAGTAGCTAAAGAATTAGGTGCATTGGAAGTCAAACGTCAAGGGTCAACCAAGACGTTCGACGACTAAGTCACCTAAGTTTCTCATGTGAGGGCCTATGTGTTTATGTGTGATTAATGTGGTTCTAAGGTCCTAAATGAGTCTTATATGATGTGTATACATAGTGTGTCAAGTTTCGAGAAGTTGGAAGGTCAAACACTCAAGAATATTCATGACATTCGAAAGATATGCCTTGAAATGACCTTGTGTGTCTAGGCATGTTTCGTCGAGTTTTACGTGTTTGTTTTGAGTGAAATTCATGTGAGATGTCCTAAACTCGTATACGGTCATGTTTGGGTTGGAAACGTTTGGGAAAACATCCCTAAGGACCAACCAAGGGTCCTTGAGGAAGGACCCATGTCGGAGGCCAAGACTGCCCAAGGCAGCCTCACCTACGGAAGCCAATCGACGGCCAGTTGGCTAGCCGACGGTCCGTAGGTGATGGGAGTGGGTAGGTACATAGCCTAGGTGGCTAAGATACATGTACCAAGCCTCTGAACCCATCGATGGAGGACAGGACGGCCCGTAAGTGGACCTACGTCCCGTCGATGGGCTGTCCGTCGATGATGAGACCTTGTCCTAGACCACAGACCAAAGGATGGATATGTCCAAGGACGGTCCGTCAATGGTTCCGTAGGTTGGGACTTAGGCTGGGAAAGGTTGAGGAACCACTTCCAGCCTCTGACGCAATCAACGGGAGGACAGGATGGTCCGTTTGTGGACAAATGGTCCGTCGACTTCTTCGTCGATGGCCAATGTCCCTGCGTGTAGTTTCACAGTTATGTCTAGGGGTGATTGTAATTTCATACCACTTATAAATGGAAGGTTTGGCGGTTCCCTAAGGGTATAATGGGTATTTTACTAGTGTTTATAAGGCTTTAACACTTAGAAGATTTCATTCGTCAAAATCAAAATCCCAAAATACCTTAGAAATTCCCCAAGACTCCATTGAAGTCCAAAATCAAGAAAGAGCTTGGTGTGACGTTTTGAGTGGAGATTCTTCATCAAAGTGAAGAATTAGATTCATTGAGGTATGACTTTTGATCCTTGAAACTCGTCTCATCAAGGATCCCAACTTTCAAAGATATTTTCTAAAGTTTTCAAAAGATGAATTGACCTTTTTCATGATCTACCATGGGTTCTTGCATTAATTGTTTTCAAACGTCTATTATGAATTAGATTGATGTTGTATTAATGATTTTTACCTAAATTACCTTTGAACCCATGAAATTGATGAACCTTAAATTTTGACTAACTTATGGGTTACTTGATATTGGCCTAATGTTGATGAATTCATATGTAGTTTCTTATGGGCTTTCTAATGGTGTAAGAATTGTATTAAATTGTTATTTAATTGATCTTAGATTGTTGAATCTATGTTGAATTGGTTTACATTTCATTGATTTTCATAATTGTGTATTGAATTGGTGTTCATGGCCATGGGTAAGGGCCTTATGATGTTGAATTGGGTGATTTGGTATTGGCTTGAAGTGTTGATGATGAAGTGGTGGTACTATGCCCTATTTCTTCTTATTCAATGTTAATTATACTTCGATTGTGTTATGATTGGTTTGGTCCACCTTTATGGTGGTGTTATGTGAATTGATGTGGTCTTGTCGGCGTTATTTTAAGTACACTGATGATCATGGACTTGTCGGCACTACTTGAACTTATATGGCTATTTGTGTAGTTGATTTAGTGATGTGTGATCATATCTACCTACATGTGCAATTGTGTGCTATTCTATTGATACTATCTAGGTAATCATGCTATGCTTTGACTATGTGTTAAGTGTGTAGTCTTAGAGTTGATACATGGTTATTCCTAAATTGGCTAGATGAGTCTAAAATGGTTAAGTTAATAATTTTAAGGTAATGAATAGGTTGACTAAATAAGGTTAAGGGTCATTCCTAAGTGTCTAAAGAAAGATAGGGTATATGCGTTAAATGGATGTATGTTGTGTCTTGTTTAGGTAGACTTGTGTCCCTTACTTGATGCTTATGTGAATATGTGATGTTTTTGACTAAGGAACCTAAAGGGTCTTAGTCTTGAATAAATGAATATAGGTGAGACCTTGCATAATGATAAGAGGGATGTTATTGTGGAACCTTGAACCAAGTGGTAAGGTTATAAATCTTGAAGTAGTAAGCCATAATGGTATCCTTCATGTAATTAATGATGGACTTAAGGTTGATTGGCTGGAACGGCATCATATCATACCTTAGGAAAGTCATGATGAGCTTCCCATCGCCATAGTGAGATGGCCCTAGTGGACCTTGATTTGGTAGGGTAAATGTAATTGGGTCATGAACTAGATTTGGGACCCATTTGTATGAACCTTAATGTGAATTTATCTATGAGAACTAAGTCTAGCACCGAGTGAGTATGGTAAAGGGAAGTAGTTCTAGTTAATTATGAGACTAGAATAGAAAGCACGCCCTTCATATTCCTTAACCATGTGCCTACATGGGATCTCTAAGTTCTACCATTGGCAAGTAGAACACCTCATCGAAGTAGGATAGAATTTCGGATTCCATGCTTTGCTACTATGGTCTATGTCGGTTATTGACTATTCTCATCATATGGGATACCTATTAGCATTAGAGAAGTTCTATGAAGTTTAGGTGGTGGTATGGGCCGCTACTTAGACATTGCACAATAGGCTTTGAAGATGTTAATAAGAATCCCTAGGTCTTGTCCAAGACCATTATTTGAATGTCCTTTATGTGATCTATGTCTCTTAAATGAACTAATGAACTAATGACTTAATGAAAATGAGCATGTAAATGAAAAAGTACCTAATCTAAAGTGACTTAAGGATTCCTTAGTTAAAGTGTGAAGAGGGCATAAAGGATGATCTCTTCATATCTTATCTTTGGAAGTCTTGAGAATGACTCTAGTTAGGGAAGTTGTTTGATGTGTTTGACATGATCTAAACCTAGGAAGTCTTAAGAATTATTTAGGTAGCCTTGAAGTGAATGTATGGGCGTTCTCTTCTAGGAGTACTTGAGTAAGTCTTTTGATAGCCTTGGTAAGGGAGATTGTCATATTATGTATGTCTTGTATGTTGATGTATTGTAGGTGTGTATGTGTCTCATTATGAGTAATCTTGAGGATCGTTTAGGCACATCTAGAGAAGGTGTATGGGCAGTCTCTCTTTGTGTGACTTAACTGAATCTTAGAATGAATTTGGTAAGAAGACTACATGCTAGAATGTGTTGAAGAAGAAAGAATTAGACTTGGACTTCACTGTACAGTGAAGTGAGCTCACTGTAATGTGAGTCCTAAAATGCATTAACTCGTATAAATGTTTTCTTATATGATTTTAAGTTGCTAAATGTTATTCTTATGATGATATTATGATGTTTTAAAGAAAAGATGCATATTTCCAATAAAAGTCCATTTTCATGATTTTATGCATAATGCCATACTTAGTACATGTGGTTGTACTAATTCCATGCTTTATTTTCCATCTATATAGTTCTTGGTAGGTGAAGATCTTTGGGAAGAAGACTTGGACAAGGAGATCATTCAAGAAGAAGTTAAAGTATGTCCTCACTTGACTCAAGGGCATATATGTCATTTTACGTTTCTTTAATGAAGTTTTGTAATAGACTATATATTAGTATGTTTTCAATTCGTATGGGCCATGTCCCAACTATTCGTGTGTCTTAAGATGATGATTCGAGACTTAGCATTTCCTATTTCTACATATATGAAAGAGTTTTAAGACTTCTATATTTTTTTTATGAAATTTTTTAATTCCGCACTACTTTTCATTATGTATATGCAATGAATGATATGATAGGCTTGTATGAGACCTCCAAGAGGTCGAATACGCCGGATTTCTCTAGGGTGTGGTTTCGGGATGTGACAATCCCTTACCCATGCACCCCTATACGAATGTGTGAATAGCTAATGATAGGAGTCTTAAAGTGTAATGTGAAGTAGTCTTGTCTGCTATGCCAAATTGTGTTGTGTGGTCTATGCTTGAAAGTGTAATATGGTCCTAAGAGGGTGGCTGCCTCAATGTGTTGTTGATAGCCATTATGTGATCATGTTGACCAATGTACACACACCCTCACACATTATGCATGCTTACAATGTAGTAAAGGTTCATAGTGTCTAATGAAAGGTATTCTCATGTGCACTTGTGTCTACTACTATGCACGTAAGGTAAATGTATGTGAAGTATGTTATGTAGTCCATTAATTAGGATTACTTGATAGGTGTACTAGTATGGGAAAGGGTATGGGACCCTGTCTATACATTGCACATGTGTGCCTTGATAGGATAGTTCCTAGGTGGGTCTTCCAAGTACATGAAGACGAACATATGAACATGTTATGAATATGACTTATATGCTATGATGTTAAGTATATGATATGATGAAGTATGAATGTGCATAGTGTCTTGGTGTATTTATATGAAAGGATTGCTCATACAGTTATACCTATAGACTTATGCATTGATATGTGAACATGTGTGACATTTATGTGTTATGTGAAAGGTTTGCTTACATACAAGTATACACACACATGTATGAAGATCTAGTCAATAGAGGAGTCTTGAAAGGTGTGATAAAGTGTATCCTAAAGTAGATAGGTGCTTACATATGCTATGTCCATGTGAAAGGGTTTCTCACATGATTTAGGTTGATAAACTCTCATCTATGACCTATGAGCTAAGCATATGAGCGGATGACTCTCCTAAGCCTAATTTTATAAAGTATGTTAATAAAAGGCTTTTAAATTAAGGGAACTTTGCTTAGCACCGAGTGAACATGAAGTGAGGGGTGTCCCTACCCATTGTAGGAAGGTAGGTGACCATAATCATCATGAGGTGGATAACCACAATGCCTCGATTGGCATAAAGAGTGTTTCCAAAAGTGAATAATCATAATGACCCATTTGTCATAAAGAAGATTTTCACATGTACCTCCAAGTTCTATAACTATGTTGCCACCATAGGATACTAGCTAGTGGATCCACCTAGAAAGCTATGTCATGTTTGGTTCTACTTTGGCCGGTAGACCACCTTCTTTTGGTGTGGGGTTTCATGACACCGGATTCCATGTTTAGCATCACATGTCCTTAGTATCGGTTAATAGTATAGTTTCCCTAAAGTAAAATGGACAACTATGGGCTTGTATAAGACCTCCGAGAGGTCAAGTACGCCATGTTACTTCTAGGGGGTGCTCCCCGCATGTGACAAATGTGGTATCAGAGCATGAGGTTTATGAAAGTGGTTTTAGGTTCCAAAGTCTCATGCTCCCACGTCTAGTAGAGTCTCGATCATCGGTGTGAATCGCGACTGAGCAAGAGACTATAGAACTTAACTCTATAAGATCTCTCTCTATGTTTTCTTGTCTGGTAGTCTTTTATATGTGATTGCTTAGATGAGATGGTCTCTATGCCTGAGGGAGGAAAGGGTGAGTTTTGACGCTTAACTTGGTTTTATGGTTTCATGAGTATGTGTGAAGGGAATTTTGCAATTATATGTTGATATGATGTCCCTTGTACATAAGACCTATGTGAAATGGCATGTTATGTTGAGAATGATGTGTCATGATAAAGTTAAAGCATGTTAGAAGTTAATATGGTTAAAATGAGTTTCTTTTTGGAATGGTATGCTACTATATGGTTTTGCATGATGGTAACCTAATGTTATGATATGAGTTTGAAATGCTTAGTGATTACCTATGAAATAATGATGCCCTAAGTATATGTTTAAAGGTTCAAATGTTGTCCTTGGTTATATGTGTGAACCTTCATGATTGCTTTACATGGATTGTAGTCTTTTGTATAGGCTTGGTCTTAGAAGTAAGGGTAGCATGATTGTCCTTGTAGGGTGATGATGTGGGTTTGATTAACCTAGAAGTTACCTTACTCTAACGTTGAAGGAAAATATAGAGTCCTTATGGCTAAGTCTCCTTGTTGTTTCCCCTAATGTTGTATGACCTTGGTGTTGTATTGTTGAAGAACTTATGTGGTTAAATAGTGTGACCTAACTTGATTATTGGGGATAATTTGCATAGATGATAAGGTTTAGAATGTCTTTGGTGTTCCTATGTAGACTTACTCTAATTCCTTCTAAAGTGGTAATCACTTTTACCTGATGAAAATAAAGGTTGTTAAGTTAAGATCCTCTTGAGATTGGGTTAAGTTGCTCTTAATTGGGTTTACCCTAAGTGGGGGATGGTGATATGAATAGTAAGATTGTAAATATTTCTACCTTTTCCTTCTATTCTTACTTGAACTTGAAACTAATAAATTCTTAGTAAAATTGTTCATGATATGAGTCTTGTATAAAGTATGAATAGCATGACCTCTATCTGTTTGGTATGTCTTGATTGACACTATCTTAAGAGTATTTTGAAGATTCTAAAGTACTTGAAAAGAAATTTTGTATTAACTTCATGGTTTTCTCATGTTGATTGTGCGTCTTGATATGCTAGTTGTGCATTTAACTTCATGATATAAGGTAAGAAGCATGTTTGAAGTCACTCTTAATGTGTAATGCTTAGCCTTATAATGAGAAATTGAGCCTCTTTAAAAATGAAATATGTTGAATCTCTTGAAAACTATGTGACGTCTATGATTTGGAAAGCATGATTGTAGGCTCACTTTGAAAAGTGAAGGCATGATTATCTAGTGTCTTTGTGAGTACCTATGATTTGTGTTATTTTCCCCAAATGATGCTTACTGTGAAGGCTATTGCTATGTTAGAAATGGACATTTTGTGAAATGGTTTCCTATTTGTTGTGATGTGCTTGGTGTGACTTACCATTTAGACTTCACTAGGAAGAAAACATGAGCATGCCTTGGTTTAAAAGTTTAGAATTTCTCATTTTACGGTAAGGTTGACCTTTATGCATTTTCTATGGTATGAACTCATGAGACATGTAAGTGTATTGAGGATAAGGACATTCCTCCATGGACACAACAAAGAATGGTATGGTTGAGTATGATCCTCATGGCACTAGGCCTAATTAATAAGAATCCATTGTCCACCTATCTTGCTCAAGTCGATGGGCATTGAAGTATGAGTGCCTACTTGTTCTTGAGTGTTGTTAAAACTGCCTTAGTGTTACTTAAAGATGGTTGCAAGATTTTCTCTTAATAAAATGAAGTGTAATGACCATTTCATGATTAGGAGAAGCATGTTCCTCCTATGAACATGATAAGAGCCTATGTGTTTGATACATTAAAGAGTGAGTGAATAGAAGGTTTTCTTACTTGTGTTGCATTGAGTGCTAAATGTTTTGAAGTTGTGTTCCTTGTAATTTTGGTGAATTTACTTCTATGTGATGATGTTATTAATGTTGTAAGCTTCTCTATTATTCATTGAAGTCCTTGTTGTGATTAAAGTGTCCTAAATGTCATTCGAGGACGAACGTTCCCAAGTGAGGGATATTGTAAGACCCCCAAAATGAGTTAGGGTGTATAGAGCCTCACTTGTGCCTATAATATTGTTAACATGTTAATTAAGTGTTTTAATGTATGCTTGGGTGATTTGAAGTCATTTGGAAGTCAAACGTCAAGGGACGACCAAGACGTTCGACGACTAGTCACCTAAGGGGACTTATGTGTTTTTATGTGATTATGTGTGTGTCATGAGATTATGAGGTCCTTATATGATTAAAAATGATTTTATAGGAAGTGTAGTGAGTTTCATGAGGTTTGGAGGTCAAACGTCCAAGAACGTCCAAGACGTTCGAAAGTTAGCCCTTGAGACGTTCATGTGTGTCTTGAGTGTGCCTTGCATGTTTGGATGTGTTTTACGTGTTTGTTTTGGGTGAAACTGATGTGTAAGGTCTTAAACATGTTAAGGTATATATATACGTTGGAAACGTCCAGGTACGACTTCCGAAACGACCCTCAAAAGGGCCCACAAGAAGGACCCAAAGGCTGTCGAGACACTGCCTTGGTAGTGTCAATCAACTGAACCAAACGACGCCCTGTTGGTGGACTCACACCCCGTATATGGGGAGTATTCTATCAACACTTATCCTGGGGGAAGTCTTAGCCAAAGAACAACCCAAAGGGCCAATCGACGGAAGCCACAGACGGTCTGTCAATGGACCTACTGGGCGTCGATGGTGTCCGTTGGTGCAGGCTGCCAGGCTGCCTGCACACTATTTCATTAAAGAGGTGAATGGGAAATTTACCCCACGTCCTAACCTGACCCTACTAGGTTTATTTGATTATTTTTGGGTGTATTTATGTGATCAAAAACGTGATCAACCCATTCCCAATTCATTCTACAAAAATTAGACTTTCCCTCCAAAACCAATTCTCTCTAGAAACCTCCATTGAAGGTGAATCTCAAGAACATCTTGGAGCTTATATTCCCATGGATTATTCATCAAGTTTTATAGGTTTTATTCTATATAAAGGTATGGTAATCCTTCATCTCTATTTATCCTTCCATCTATAGAGTTAATCTCAAAGTTTTCAAAGAGATTTAATGATCAAACTTCTTCTTCTTCAATCTAGCCATGGGTTCTTTGTCAAAACGTTTTGAAAGGCTTAATCATGATGAATTGATGATAATGTATTGGTTTTAATGTGAATTTCAATCCAATTGCATTGTGAACCCATGTCCCTTCCCAAATTCGATTTAGCCCTTGCATGGGCATGGTGATCGTGGCTTGTTATTGGTTAAATTGTGATTCTATTACGTTGAATTGATTATGTATACTGTTATTTAAGTATATTTATAATGAATTGTTTGTGAATGATTCATGTGGATCAAGGTATGAAGATTTGAACAAAGCTAGCTTAGATCTCTATGTGTTCACTGTAACATTGCCTTTATAATGTATGAATGTGGAATTCGATTATGTTAGGATTATTTTAGCTACTGACTTGGGTTAATATCATGGTTGAATTGTGAGTATAAATCTTGTATGATCAAAGTAAAGATGGATTGGCATGAATTGATCTAGGTTATTCTAGTCTATGGATTGATAATGCTATGCATGTGATGTGATCTCGATTTTAGCTTAGATGAAGCATGATTCCTTTTGAGTAATGATATCTTTAGCTACTTCCCTACATGTATATTGTTGACAAATTGTTATTGATGATCAATGCAAGTGAATTTGGTTAAAGGTCTATGTTCTTCTACTTTCTAGTATGTTGGTGATGTGTTGTACTAGGTTGCAGCTTGGTCTTGTAGTATCTTATGCATGACTTCTTATATGATTATTTTACTTTATCTACTGCCCTATACTTGAGTTGTTGATGAAAGAGTAGTAACGGTCAATGATGACCAAAGGCTACAGGATTGGTAAGAATCGCTCTACTATTCTACTTCTCTACTTCTCTATAGTATTGTTGATCAAGCCTTGCATGGCATTGTGTGGTATGCTCCACTTATGGTGGCGATGTTTACTTTATTGTCATTATATATGTGTTGACCATGGCCTTGAAGGCAAATGGATGAATATATGAGTGTACGGCTATGATGATCATACTATGTGAAGTTTATGCCTACTTTCCTATTCTAGTTGTGATCTAAGTTATATGGATATTGTATAAGCATGTGTATATGTATGTTAGGGTAAAGTGTAGGTTCTGACATTGATGAGTTATAATGGTTGATAATCCCTTACCCATGTACCCCTATGTTAATGTGTGAATAGCTAATGATATGAGTCTTAAAGTGTAATGTGAAGTTGTCTTGTCTCCTATGCTAAATTGTGTTGTGTGGTCTATGCTTGAAAGTGTAATATGGTCCTAAGAGGGTGTCTGCCTCAATGTGTTGTTGATAGAAATTATGTGATCATGTTGACCAATGTACAAACACCCTCACACATTATGCATGCTTACAATGTAGTAAAGGTTCATAGTGTCTAATGAAAGGTATTCTCATGTGCACTTGTGTCTACTACTATGCATGAAAGGTAAATGTATGTGAAGTATGTTATGTAGTCCATTAACTAGGATGACTTGATAGGTGTACTATTATGGGCAAGGGTATGGGACCTTGTCTATACAATGCACATGTGTGACTTGATAGGATAGTTCCTAGGTGGGTCTTCCAAGTACATGAAAACGAATGTATGAACATGTTATGAATATGACTTATTTGCTATGATGTTAAGTATATGATATGATGAAGTATAAATTGCATAGTGTCTTGGTGTGTTTATATGAAAGGATTGCTCATATAGTTATACCTATAGACTTATGAATTGATATATGAACATGTGTGACATTTATGTGTTATGTGAAAGGTTTGCTCACATATAAGTATACACACACACATGTATGAAGTTCTAGTCAATGGAGGAGCCTTGAAAGGTGTGCTCAAGTGTATCCTAAAAATAGATAGGTGCTTACATATGGTATGTCCATGTGAAAGGGTTTCTCACATGATTTAGGTTGATGAACTCTCATCGATGACCTACGAGCTAAGCATATGAGCGGATGACTCTCCTAAGCTTAATTTCATAAAGTATCCTAATAAAAGTGTTTTCAATTAAGGGAACTTAGCTTAGTACCGAGTGAACTTGAAGTGAGGGGTGTCCCTTTTCATTGTAGGAAGGTAGGTGACCATAATCCGCATGAGGTGGATAACCACAATGCCTTAATAGGCATAAAGAGGGTTTCCAAAAGTGAATAATCATAATGCCCCATTTGGCATAAAGAGGATTTTCACATGTACCTCCAAGTTCCATAACTATGTTGCCACCATAGGATACTAGCTAGTGGATCCACCTAGAAAGCTATGTCATGTTTGGTTCTACTTTGGCCGATAGACCACCTTCTTTCAGTGTGGAGTTTCATGACACCGGATACCATGTTTAGCATCACATGTCCTTAGTATCGGTTAAGACTATAGTTTCCCTAAAGTAAAATGGACAATGGAATTAAAGTAATGACCCTAACTAGGATAACCTAAGGGTAGTTGCTTAGTTTAGGTGGGGGTATGGGACTTCACCTATGCATTGCACAAGTGGGTCTTGAAGGAAGTCCTAGGAAGGTATTCTAATGCATGTGTCTATGTATATGTTCCTTATGCATAACTTTGTAGTATTTGCCTACTTGTTATGAAGATGTGCATGGTATGAGTCTATATGATGTGGTCTTATCCTTATGTGCATAAGTTGATCTTAATGACTATATGATGAAGGTCTTGTTGGCATAAATGAAGTTCTCTTTATGGCCTTGTTGATGTATGCATTGGATGTTAAAGCTTGTGGTCTCATGATAGGTCTACTAAGTATGTCTGAGGTTATGGGGCTTCACATGTACATTGCACTAGTAGATTTAGATTGGGATTATGAGTAAGGTTTTATAATGTCTATGTGAAGTGACATTTGTATATGTGCAAAGTGGATAGAGTTTACTGTAAAGTCATTTAGGAATGTGTCTATCAAGTTCTATACTTCTATGATGATATGTGATGACTTGTGTAGGATGTATGAATGATTCCTTATGTCCTTAAGGTGATGCATTGCACCAAGTATCACTAAAGGGTTACTTGGGAGGTTAGGGAGTTAAAGAAAAGATGTTCACTGTTAAGGCAAATAGCTCACTGTAAAGCGACCCTAAAAGTGGCTTAAATTCTATATGTGATTTTATATGATGTTTGGATTTTGAATATGTCTATATGAAGCATGTGAGTGATATAAATGCTATTTTATAAAGGTTTTATGAAGATTTACTCAAAAAGGCATGAAGTATGATTTCAAGAAAATGTCCCTTTTAAATGCATATTTTTGCATGGTTGCCATACTTAGTGCATTCTTGTACTAACTCCATTCTTCTCTACTTTTTACACAAAGTGTAGGTTATGGATGCTTAAGGGATGTCTTTAATGGTGAGGATCTTGATATGTGATTCCCAAGCTCAAGAAAAGGGGTCCTTAGGTTCCAAGGATTCCCTACTTATGGTTTAGTGTAAAGTTCTTTAATATTGTACTTATGTATGTATTATGTTATAAGGGCCGTGTCCATAAAATACTCTTATGGTGTTGAGTGTAGGATGGCAAAAAGAGACTAGAGTCTTTAAGTATGTATGATGATATTTTACATGTATATGAAGTAATGTTCTAGCATATGATGTGCTAAGAAAGTTTTAAATTTGTCCCTAAATTTACCTATTACAATGCGATGAATGATAATTATGGGCTTGTATAAGACTTCCAAAAAGGTAAAGTACGCCATGTTACTTCTAGGGGGTGCTCTCTGGATGTGGCACGTCCAGGTACGAATCCCCAAGGACCACCCTAGGAGTCCTTGGAGAGGACCCTTGCATTTGACCTAAACCTGCCAAATGATGCAGTGTAGACACTGTCTACCTACGAGTTGCAGGTGACGGGGCGTAGGCCAATCGACTGGTCGTCGATTGCATCCATGGAAAGACAATTATCCATTTTCCAAAAATGTCCAAAACGCAACTCTCTAATCTTATCGACGGATGTGCAGGACGGTTGGGGGAAGGGGGCATAGGTTGACCTACGGACATTCGAACGTGGTCTCGTAGGTCCTGCGTGAGTTTTCCTGTTAAATTTTAGGTGAGTTTATTTAATTAGTTGGTAGGTTAGTTGACTAATTAGGGGTTAAGGGTGGTCTGATTAACTTAATTAAGGACCTATATAAAGAGCTAAGCCTAATTAAACTAACCCTACACATCACAATTCCCAAACCCATATTGCTCTTCCTTCTCTCTACTTTCTCTCTCCCAAAGAAGACTCCATTCAATACCAAGGTCTAAGGGTTCTAGGGAGGCAATAAGACTACTTTTCACCATCAATACTCAAAGAATATGAAGGTTTGGGATCCTTTTACATTTGGGAATCCATTCCCCAAAGGGTTCTTCCAAAATTTGTTTTCAGAAAGTTGATATCATATGGATTTATTCCTAATACGAATATGACCTTCTAAATTGTATTGTTTATTGGTTTTTTGGTTATTATGATTATATTATGTTGTATTATGGTTCAATTACATTGGCTGTTGATGAATTAACCAAGTATGTGGAATATATCATGAATTGACCGAAATTCCCTAACCTTAGGTTATGAATTCATGTTGAATTGATTAGTATTGATGCAATTGATTTAGTTATTGTGTTAATTACTATTAAATGATGTTATTACACCTATCTATGATGAAATTGGATTGGTTGAGGGTAAGACCAATGAGGGTGGCTTGTTGAAGGAGAATTGGTAAGACTTTGTGATCTCAAACCTTTACTTCAATTGTGATGGCCCGTACTTGGTGATGATGTTCAATTGAAGTATATATTGATGGCCCGTACTTTATGATGATGTTCAATTGAAATATATATTGTGATTATATTAATTAGTTGTTTGTATGATGATGTAATTGAAATGTCTTGATTATGTGAAGATGTAAGATTAAGATGTAATGATATAAGGTTGGTTATGAATTGCCTATGTTCCTTATTATGACATGATGATGATAAAGTGTTGATCTCACATATGAGGGTTGTATTGAAAGGACATTCTCATGAAATTACTAATGAGCTAATGATATGAATATACAAGGGGTTAGTATCCAATGGCCTATACTAAGTTATGATGATTAAGAGGCTTAAAGACATTTCAAAAAGGGACTCTAGCTTAGCACCGACTGAACTAGGTGTGAGGTGTATCCCTTCCCAAAGTTGGAAGGTAGGTTCACTATTATACTCATTAGATTGGAAACTATAATGCAATATGCATAAAGAGGGTCCCAAGTATATCTCCTAGTTCTTGAACTATGTTGGACACATAGGAATACTAGCTAGTGGATCCACCTAGAATGCTATGTTCATGTTTTGGTACTACGTAGTCCACCTTCTTTCGGTGTTGGGTTTCATGACACCGCATTCCACATTTAGCTCTTGTGGTCTATGTTGGTTAAGGCAAGTGTTCTCAAAAATAAAATGAAGTAATAATGTGAACACTAACTAGGGTGACCTAAGGGGTTCGACTTAGTCTAGGTAGGGGTATGAGACTCTACCAATGCATTGCACTAGTTGTCCTTGTGGGAAGTCTTGGAAGGTTTTTCTTATGCTTTATAAAGTAAATGATATGTATATGTTGACTTTACATGTGATGATCCTATGTGATGTTAGATTCATTTATGAACTTGCTATTGGTCTATATTGCTAGATATGATGAAGATTACTCGTAATGCTATGTTATGTGAGTCTAGACATTGCTTATGGTCTTACGTTGGGTTTACTTGGTTGAGTGAGGTTATGGGACTTTACTTGGTCATTGCACTTGTGGACTTGATGTTGGATTATGAGTAAGGTCTTGTATATGTTGTAATGTTATCTACTTTTTTGTTATAGCATGATATTAGAGTTGTTGACTATGTATTCAGGTATGCTAGTATAAATGTTGACTTGGTTATGCATTAATGATGTTGGTCTTGTGTTATACATGGTTCTTATGTTAAGTTGTAGTGATTATGAACATGACTTATGCTATGGTGGTTCCTTATGGGGTGTATGCTGTTTGTATGTCCACTAAAGGTTTCTAAATGACTTAGCATGTCTTCAAAAAGTAAATGTCCCTTTCTCATACATTATTTCAAATGTTTTATGTGCATATTTCCATACTTAGTACAAGTGTGTACTAACCCATATTTCTATGTTTCTACAATTATGTAGGTTCCAGGATTTAAGCTTCTAGAAGGGCCATTTGAAGATAACTTGAATTCTCATTCTCCAAGTTGGTAGGTTCTCACCTTCTGAGGACGATGCCACTATCTAGCTATTGATGTTGTCTATTTTAAAGACATTTAGTTCTTTCTCTTTCATTTGAAGACAATTATTGTATATGCCTATATGTGGCTTTAATTGTAATGAATTAAGAGCTACGCCCGAATGTTGTACTCGACTTAAATGGTTTATATGTGAGACTTATCCTAGACTTCTTATGAGATTATATTGTTACATTATGTATGTGAAATAAAATTAGAAGCCTATGTAATGCTTCCTATGAGAGGAGTCTATGTATATATTATGTGTAAGCGAGACGTCTATGTAGACCTCAATGTAGAATTAGATGAGACGTTTTAAATTTTTCGCAATTTGACCTATGAAATGTAATGACGAATGCTAAGAGGTTAGTCTTAGTCCTCTTCGAGGATGACGACATCGGTTGCTTCTAGGGGGTGCTCCCCGGATGTGACAAACTTGGTAATAGAGCATGAGGTTGAATATCATTAGGATAGATGTCTCACTAAATCATGTGTATGTAGATTCTTATTCATAATTGTGAAGTGCGCCACACTTATGAATGAGAGACTATATGATGCTTAGGAATTCTCATCTTTCTTGTAATCCTAGGTCGTGCCTCTAGAATATACTCTATGTGTTATTTTTACCTAAGTCTTTTATTGTGGTTATAGGTATGAATACTCGAAGGGGAAGCGGCACAAAGGGCTGAGGAAGGGATTGCAAATGCGGGGGTTCAAGACAACAATCTCCTCCGCAAGACAATCAAGTCCCTCCACTTGAAGAAGTTGCTATGGGTGATCAAGTTCCAGTTCTTCCTCCACCGATGATCGATGGAGAGATAAGGGAAGCTTTTCTCAATTTGGCCCAATACATGACTTCACAAGCTAATGTCGTCACTTCTCAAGTCCAAGCCATGAAGGACCAAGTGAATTGGTAGGTTGGACCCCGTGTGCCTCATCATTCTAGAACTATGGCATCTCGTTCTAGAGACTATACTAGGATAAACCCTACTATGTTCTACGGGTCAAGAGCTGATCAATACCCTCAAGATTTCCTAGACGAGGTCTATAAGATCCTATTTTCTATTTGCTAATTGAGGTTAGTTTTTCTAATTAATAATAAAAATAATGAGTAAAACTGAATTTGACTTGTTTTGCTAAGATGTGCATAAAAATGGTGAATGTTTTGCTAAAATAAAATTTTCATGAAAAGATGCTCTTTTGCTTGATTACACTTGTTTGTTTATTTGGTATGTTGTTACCTTAATGAAATTTTATTGAGTATGTTAATGTGATTTGAGAGAAGATTTTGGCATAAGTGACTCTTTATGTGTTGTTGAGCTCATGTTGTTGTTGAGAAGGAAATTCCTCATGCTGCGATGTTGAGCTCTTATATATGTTAAAAAGTTGCTTTGAGTTTCTATGTGTAAATGTCATGTTGTTATATTTATTTGAGTTGTAACTCATGTTTTAGTATTTTGTTGTTATGCTGCTAGTATTGAGTCTATCCTTTCCCTTTAAAAGATTTTAGTGTCATTCCGGGATGAATGTTTCCCAAGGGGGACAATTTAACACTCCGAAAGTCCAAGACCTAATATAGAGCCTCACATGAGTGTCTAAGTGTTTTAACACTATTTTAAGGTAAAAAATAATATTTATGAGACATTTAGGAAGCTTTAGAGTCAAGACGTCAAGAAACGTTCATGACGTCCGGAGACTAGTATAATATGTGCTAGTGTACCTTAGCCTATTTCACGAGGTTTTAGAAGCCGGAAATTGATGAAATTTGGTGGAAAGGTGTTTAACTAGTATTGGAACATTTTTAGGGTCGAACCCTACGGGTACGAATCCTCAAGGACCACCCTAGGGATCCTTGGAAAGGACCCTTGTATTTGACCCAAACCTGCCAAATGAGGCAGTGTAAACAGTGTCTACTATGAGTTTTAGGTGATGGGTAGTAGGCCAATTGATGGGGCGTCGATTGCCTCTGTCAACCAACACTTATCCATTTTCAAAAAATGGACAAAATGCAATTCTCTGAACTTATCGACGGACGTGCAGGACGATTGGGAGAAGGGGGCGTAGGTTGACCTACGAATCATTGATCGTGGTCTCGTAGGTTATGCCTGAGTTATCTTGTTAAGTTTTGGCTGAGGTCATTTAATTAGTTGGTAGGTTAGTTGATTAATTAAGGTTTAAGGGAGGTCTAATTAACTTAATTAAGGACCTATATAAAGACCTAAGCCTAATTAAACTAACCCAACACATCACAATTCCCAAATCCAAATTGATCTTCCTTCTCTCTACTTTCTCTCTCCCAAAGAAGACTCCATAGAAGAACAAGGTCTAAGGGTTCTAGGGAGGTAAGAAGACTACTTTTCACCATCAATCTTCAAAGAATATCAAGGTTTGGGATCCTTTCGCCTTTGGGATTCTTTTCCCCAAAGGGTTCTTCCGTTTCAAAAAGTTGATTTCATATGGATTTATTCCTAATACGAATATGATCATCTAAATTGTATTGTTTATGGTTTTTTTTGTTATTATGATTAGATTATGTTGTATTATGGTTCAATTACGTTGGTTCTTGATGAATTAACCTATTATGTGGAATAGATCATGAATGGACCGAAATTCCCTAACCCTGGGTTATGAATTCATGTTGAATCGATTTGTATTGATGCAATTGATTTAGTTATTGTGTTATTTACTATTGAATAATGTTATTACACTTATTGATGATGAAATTGGATTGGTTGAGGGTAAGACCAATGAGGATGGCTTGTTGAAGAAGAATTGGTAAGACTTTGTAATTTCAAACCTTTACTTCAATTGTGATGGCCTGTACTTGCTGATGATGTTCAATCGAAGTATATAATGTGATTGTATTAATTATGTCTTGGTATTATGATGTAATTGAAATGTCTTGATTATGTGAAGATGTGAGATTAAGATGTAATGATAAAAGGCTGGTTATGAATTACCTATGTTCCTTATTATGACATGATGATGATAAAGTGTTGATATCACATATGAGGGTTGTATTGAAAGGACATTCTCATGAAATTTCTAATGAGCTAATGATATGAATATACAAGGGGTTAGTATCCTATGGCCTATACTAAGTTATGATGATTAAGGAAGGCTTAAAGATATTTGAAAAAAGGACTTTAGCTTAGCACCGACTGAACTAGGTGGAAAGGTGTGTATCTTCCCAATGTGGAAAGGTAGGTTCACTATTGTACTAATGAGATTGGAGACTATAATGCAATGTGCATAAAGAGGGTCCCAAGTATATCTCCTAGTTCTTGGACTATGTTGGCCACATAGGAATACTAGCTAGTGGATCCACCTAGAATGCTATGTTCATGTTTTGGTACTATGTAGTCCACCTTCTTTCGGTGTAGGGTTTTATGACACCGGATTCAACATTTAGCTCTTGTGGTCTATGTTGGTTAAGTCAAGTGTTCCCGAAAGTAAAATGAAGTAATAATGTGAAAACTAACTAGGGTGACCTAAGGGGTTCGACTTAGTCTAGGTAGGGGCATGGGACTCTACCTATAGATTGCACTAGTTGTCCTTGAGGGAAGTCTTGGAAGGTTGTTCTTATGTTTTATAAAGTAAATGATATGTATATGTTGACTTTACATGTGATGATGCAATGTGATGTTACTATCATTTATGAACATGCTATTGGTCTAATTGCTAGATATGATGAAGATTACTCGTAATGCTATGTTAAGTGAGTCTAGACATTGCTTATGGTCTTATGTTGGGTTTACTTGGTTGAGTAAGATTATGGGGCTTTACTTGGTCATTGCACTTGTGGAATTGATGCTGGATTATGAGTAAGGGTCTTGTATATGTTGTAATGTTATGTGCTTTGTTGTTATTGCATGATATTAGAGTTGTTGACTGTGTATTCAAGTATGCTAATATAAATGTTGACTTGGTTATGCATTAATGATGTTGGTCTTGTGTTATACATGGTTCTTATGTTAAGTTATAGTGATTATGAACATGACTTATGCTATGGTGATTTCGTATGTGGTGTATGCTCTTTGTATGTGCACTAAATGTCCCTTTCTCATGCATTCTTTCAAATGTTTTATGTGCATATTCCATACTTAGTACAAGTGTGTACTAACCTATATTTCTATGTTTCTACAAATATGTAGGTTCCGATCGTTGAGCTTCTAGAAGGTCCATTTGAAAATAACTTGGATTCTCATTCTCCAAGTTTGGTAGGTCCTTACCTTCTAAGGACAATGCCACTATCTAGCTATTGATGTTGTCTATTTTAAAGACATTTAGTTATTTCCCTTTCATTTGAAGACAATTATTGTATATGCCTATATGTGGATTTAATTGTAATGAATTAAGGGCTATGCCCGAATGTTGTACTCGACTTAGATGGTTTATATGTGAAACTTATCCTAGACTTCTTATGATATTAAATTGTTGTATTATGTATGTGAAATAAAAGTAGAAGCTATGTAATGCTTCCTATGCGAGGAGTGTATGTAAACTCCCTATGTATATATTATGTGTAAGTGAGAGGTCTATGTAAACCTCAATGTAGAATTAGATGAGAATTTTTTAATTTTTTGCAATTTAACCTATGAAATGTAATTACAAATGCTAAGAGGTTTGTCTTAGTCCTCTTCGAGGATGACGACACCGATTGCTTCTAGGGGGTGCTCCCCGGATGTGACAAACTTGGTAATAGAGCATGAGGTTGAATATCTTTAGGATAGATGTCTCACTAAATCATGTGTATGTAGATTCTTATTCATAATTGTGAAGTGCGCCACACTTATGAATGAGACACCATATGATTCTTAGAAAATTCTCATATTTCTTGTAATCCTAGGTCGTGCCTCTAGAATACACTCTATGCGTTATTTTTACCTAAGACTTTTATAGTGGTTATAGGTATGAATACTCGAAGGGGCAGCGGCACGAAGGGCTGAGGAAGGGATTGCAAATGCGGGGTCTCAAGACAACCAAGCTCCTCCGCAAGACAATCAAGTCACTCCACTTGAAGAAGTTGCTATGGGTGATCAAGTTCCGGTTCTTCCTCCACCGATGATCGATGGAGAGATAAGGGCAACTTTTCTCAATTTGGCCCAAGACATGACTTCACAAGCTAATGTCGCCACTTCTCAAGTCCAAGCCATGAAGGACCAAGTGAGTTGAGAGGTGTGACCCTGTGTGCCTAATCATGCTAGCACTATGGCATCTCGTTTGAGAGACTATACTAGGATAAACCCTCCTATGTTCTACGGGTCAAGAGTGGATGAATACCCTCAAGATTTCCTAGACGAGGTCTATAAGATCCTATTTGATATTTGCTAATTGTGGTTAGTAGTTCTAATTAATAATAAAAATAATGAGTAAAATTGAATTGACTTGTTTAGGTAAGGTGTGCATGAAAATGGTGAATGTTTTGCTAAAATGAAATTTTCATGAAAAGATGCTCTTTTGCTTGATGGCACTTGTTTGTGTATTTGGTATGTTGTTACCTTAATGAAATTTTATTGAGTATGTTAATGTGATTTGATAAAAGATTTTGGCATAAGTGACTCTTTATGTGTTGTTGAGCTCATGTTGTTGTTGAGAAGGAAATTCCTCATGCTGCGATGTTGAGCTCTTATATATGTTAAAAAGTTGCTTTGAGTTTCTATGTGTAAATGTCATGTTGTTATATTTATTTGAGTTGTAACTCATGTTTTAGTATTTTGTTGTTGTGCTGCTAGTATTGAGTCTATCCTTTCCCTTTAAAAGATTTTAGTGTCATTCCGGGATGAATGTTTCCCAAGGGGGACAATTTAACACTCCGAAAGTCCAAGACCTAATATAGAGCCTCACATGAGTTTCTAAGTGTTTTAAAACTATATTAAGTTAAAAAATAATATTTATGAGACATTTAGGAAGCTTTAGAGTCAAGACGTCAAGAAACGTTCATGACGTCCGGAGACTAGTGTAATAGGTGCTAGTGTACCTTAGCTTATTTCACGAGGTTTTAAAAGCCGGAAATTGATGAAATTTGGTGGAAAGGTGTTTAACTAGTATTGGAACATTTTTAGGGTCGAACCCTACGGGAACGAATCCTCAAGGACCACCCTAGGGATCCTTGGAAAGGACCCTTGTATTTGACCCAAACCTGCCAAATGAGGCAGTGTAAACAGTGTCTACTATGAGTTTTAGGTGATGGGTAGTAGGCCAATTGATGGGGCGTCGATTGCCTCTGTCAACCAACACTTATCCATTTTCAAAAAATGGACAAAATGCAATTCTCTGAACTTATCGACGGACGTGCAGGACGATTGGGAGAAGGGGGCGTAGGTTGACCTACGAATCATTGATCGTGGTCTCGTAGGTTATGCCTGAGTTATCTTGTTAAGTTTTAGCTGAGGTCATTTAATTAGTTGGTAGGTTAGTTGATTAATTAAGGTTTAAGGGAGGTCTAATTAACTTAATTAAGGACCTATATAAAGACCTAAGCCTAATTAAACTAACCCAACACATCACAATTCCCAAATCCAAATTGATCTTCCTTCTCTCTACTTTCTCTCTCCCAAAGAAGACTCCATAGAAGAACAAGGTCTAAGGGTTCTAGGGAGGTAAGAAGACTACTTTTCACCATCAATCTTCAAAGAATATCAAGGTTTGGGATCCTTTCGCCTTTGGGATTCTTTTCCCCAAAGGGTTCTTCCGTTTCAAAAAGTTGATTTCATATGGATTTATTCCTAATACGAATATGATCATCTAAATTGTATTGTTTATGGTTTTTTTTGTTATTATGATTAGATTATGTTGTATTATGGTTCAATTACGTTGGTTCTTGATGAATTAACCTATTATGTGGAATAGATCATGAATGGACCGAAATTCCCTAACCCTGGGTTATGAATTCATGTTGAATCGATTTGTATTGATGCAATTGATTTAGTTATTGTGTTATTTACTATTGAATAATGTTATTACACTTATTGATGATGAAATTGGATTGGTTGAGGGTAAGACCAATGAGGATGGCTTGTTGAAGAAGAATTGGTAAGACTTTGTAATTTCAAACCTTTACTTCAATTGTGATGGCCTGTACTTGCTGATGATGTTCAATCGAAGTATATAATGTGATTGTATTAATTATGTCTTGGTATTATGATGTAATTGAAATGTCTTGATTATGTGAAGATGTGAGATTAAGATGTAATGATAAAAGGCTGGTTATGAATTACCTATGTTCCTTATTATGACATGATGATGATAAAGTGTTGATATCACATATGAGGGTTGTATTGAAAGGACATTCTCATGAAATTTCTAATGAGCTAATGATATGAATATACAAGGGGTTAGTATCCTATGGCCTATACTAAGTTATGATGATTAAGGAAGGCTTAAAGATATTTCAAAAAAGGACTTTAGCTTAGCACCGACTGAACTAGGTGGAAAGGTGTGTATCTTCCCAATGTGGAAAGGTAGGTTCACTATTGTACTAATGAGATTGGAGACTATAATGCAATGTGCATAAAGAGGGTCCCAAGTATATCTCCTAGTTCTTGGACTATGTTGGCCACATAGGAATACTAGCTAGTGGATCCACCTAGAATGCTATGTTCATGTTTTGGTACTATGTAGTCCACCTTCTTTCGGTGTAGGGTTTTATGACACCGGATTCAACATTTAGCTCTTGTGGTCTATGTTGGTTAAGTCAAGTGTTCCCGAAAGTAAAATGAAGTAATAATGTGAAAACTAACTAGGGTGACCTAAGGGGTTCGACTTAGTCTAGGTAGGGGCATGGGACTCTACCTATAGATTGCACTAGTTGTCCTTGAGGGAAGTCTTGGAAGGTTGTTCTTATGTTTTATAAAGTAAATGATATGTATATGTTGACTTTACATGTGATGATGCAATGTGATGTTACTATCATTTATGAACATGCTATTGGTCTAATTGCTAGATATGATGAAGATTACTCGTAATGCTATGTTAAGTGAGTCTAGACATTGCTTATGGTCTTATGTTGGGTTTACTTGGTTGAGTAAGATATGGGGCTTTACTTGGTCATTGCACTTGTGGAATTGATGCTGGATTATGAGTAAGGGTCTTGTATATGTTGTAATGTTATGTGCTTTGTTGTTATTGCATGATATTAGAGTTGTTGACTGTGTATTCAAGTATGCTAATACAAATGTTGACTTGGTTATGCATTAATGATGTTGGTCTTGTGTTATACATGGTTCTTATGTTAAGTTATAGTGATTATGAACATGACTTATGCTATGGTGATTTCGTATGTGGTGTATGCTCTTTGTATGTGCACTAAATGTCCCTTTCTCATGCATTCTTTCAAATGTTTTATGTGCATATTCCATACTTAGTACAAGTGTGTACTAACCTATATTTCTATGTTTCTACAAATATGTAGGTTCCGATCGTTGAGCTTCTAGAAGGTCCATTTGAAAATAACTTGGATTCTCATTCTCCAAGTTTGGTAGGTCCTTACCTTCTAAGGACAATGCCACTATCTAGCTATTGATGTTGTCTATTTTAAAGACATTTAGTTATTTCCCTTTCATTTGAAGACAATTATTGTATATGCCTATATGTGAATTTAATTGTAATGAATTAAGGGCTATGCCCGAATGTTGTACTCGACTTAGATGGTTTATATGTGAAACTTATCCTAGACTTCTTATGATATTAAATTGTTGTATTATGTATGTGAAATAAAAGTAGAAGCTATGTAATGCTTCCTATGCGAGGAGTGTATGTAAACTCCCTATGTATATATTATGTGTAAGTGAGAGGTCTATGTAAACCTCAATGTAGAATTAGATGAGAATTTTTTAATTTTTTGCAATTTAACCTATGAAATGTAATTACAAATGCTAAGAGGTTTGTCTTAGTCCTCTTCGAGGATGACGACACCGATTGCTTCTAGGGGGTGCTCCCCGGATGTGACAAACTTGGTAATAGAGCATGAGGTTGAATATCTTTAGGATAGATGTCTCACTAAATCATGTGTATGTAGATTCTTATTCGTAATTGTGAAGTGCGCCACACTTATGAATGAGACACCATATGATTCTTAGAAAATTCTCATATTTCTTGTAATCCTAGGTCGTGCCTCTAGAATATACTCTATGCGTTATTTTTACCTAAGACTTTTATAGTGGTTATAGGTATGAATACTCGAAGGGGCAGCGGCACGAAGGGCTGAGGAAGGGATTGCAAATGCGGGGTCTCAAGACAACCAAGCTCCTCCGCAAGACAATCAAGTCACTCCACTTGAAGAAGTTGCTATGGGTGATCAAGTTCCGGTTCTTCCTCCACCGATGATCGATGGAGAGATAAGGGCAACTTTTCTCAATTTGGCCCAAGACATGACTTCACAAGCTAATGTCGCCACTTCTCAAGTCCAAGCCATGAAGGACCAAGTGAGTTGAGAGGTGTGACCCTGTGTGCCTAATCATGCTAGCACTATGGCATCTCGTTTGAGAGACTATACTAGGATAAACCCTCCTATGTTCTACGGGTCAAGAGTGGATGAATACCCTCAAGATTTCCTAGACGAGGTCTATAAGATCCTATTTGATATTTGCTAATTGTGGTTAGTAGTTCTAATTAATAATAAAAATAATGAGTAAAATTGAATTGACTTGTTTAGGTAAGGTGTGCATGAAAATGGTGAATGTTTTGCTAAAATGAAATTTTCATGAAAAGATGCTCTTTTGCTTGATTGCACTTGTTTGTGTATTTGGTATGTTGTTACCTTAATGAAATTTTATTGAGTATGTTAATGTGATTTGATAAAAGATTTTGGCATAAGTGACTCTTTATGTGTTGTTGAGCTCATGTTGTTGTTGAGAAGGAAATTCCTCATGCTGCGATGTTGAGCTCTTATATATGTTAAAAAGTTGCTTTGAGTTTCTATGTGTAAATGTCATGTTGTTATATTTATTTGAGTTGTAACTCATGTTTTAGTATTTTGTTGTTGTGCTGCTAGTATTGAGTCTATCCTTTCCCTTTAAAAGATTTTAGTGTCATTCCGGGATGAATGTTTCCCAAGGGGGACAATTTAACACTCCGAAAGTCCAAGACCTAATATAGAGCCTCACATGAGTTTCTAAGTGTTTTAAAACTATATTAAGTTAAAAAATAATATTTATGAGACATTTAGGAAGCTTTAGAGTCAAGACGTCAAGAAACGTTCATGACGTCCGGAGACTAGTGTAATAGGTGCTAGTGTACCTTAGCCTATTTCACGAGGTTTTAAAAGCCGGAAATTGATGAAATTTGGTGGAAAGGTGTTTAAATAGTATTGGAACATTTTTAGGGTCGAAACCTACGGGTATGAATCCTCAAGGACCACCCTAGGGGTCCTTGGAAAGCACCCTTGTATTTGACCCAAACCTGCCAAATGAGGCAGTGTAGACAGTGTCTACTACGAGTTTTAGGTGACGGGGAGTAGGCCAATTGATGGGGAGTTGATTGCCTATGTCAACCAACACTTACCCATTTTCAAAAAATGGACAAAATGCAATTCTCTAAACTTATCGACGGACGTGCAGGAGGATTGGTGTAAGGGGGCGTAGGTTGACCTACGAATCGTCGATCGTGGTCTCGTAGGTCATGCCTGAGTTATCTTGTTAAGTTTTAGCTGAGGTCATTTAATTAGTTGGTAGGTTAGTTGATTAATTAAGGTTTAAGGGAGGTCTAATTAACTTAATTAAGGACCTATATAAAGACCTAAGCCTAATTAAACTAACCCAACACATCACAATTCCCAAACCCAAATTGATCTTCCTTCTCTCTACTTTCTCTCTCCCAAAGAAGAATCCATAGAAGAACAAGGTCTAAGGGTTCTAGGGAGGCAAGAAGACTACTTTTCACCATAAATCTTCAAAGAATATCAAGGTTTGGGATCCTTTCACCTTTGGGATTCCTTTCCCCAAAGGGTTCTTCCAAAATTGGTTTTCAAAAAGTTGATTTCATATGGATTTATTCCTAATACGAATATGATCATCTAAATTGTATTGTTTATGGTTTTTTTTGTTATTATGATTAGGTTATGTTGTATTATGGTTCAATTACGTTGGTTCTTGTTGAATTATCCTATTATGTGGAATAGATCATGAATGGACCAAAATTCCCTAACCCTGGGTTATGAATTCATGTTGAATCGATTTGTATTGATACAATAATTTAGTTATTGTGTTAATTACTATTGAATAATGTTATTACACCTATTGATGATGAAATTGGATTGGTTGAGGGTAAGACCAACGAGGATGGCTTGTTGAAGTTGAATTGGTAAGACTTTGTAATTTCAAACCTTTACTTCAATTGTGATGGCCTGTACTTGCTGATGATGTTCAATCGAAGTATATATTGTGATTGTATTAATTAGGTCTTGGTATGATGATGTAATTGAAATGTCTTGATTATGTGACGATGTGAGATTAAGATGTAATGATAAAAGGCTGGTTATGAATTTCCTATGTTCCTTATTATGACATGATGATGATAAAGTGTTGATATCACATATGAGGGTTGTATTGAAAGGACATTCTCATGAGCTAATGATATGAATATACAAGGTGTTAATATTCTATGGCCTATACTAAGTTATGATGATTAAGGAAGGCTTAAAGATATTTCAAAAAAGGACTCTAGCTTAGCACCGACTGAACTAGGTGGTGAGGTGTGTCCCTTCCCAATGTGGGAAGGTAGGTTCACTATTGTACTCATGAGATTGGAGACTATAATGCAATGTGCATAAAGAGGGTCCCAAGTATATCTCCTAGTTCTTGGACTATGTTAGCCACATAGGAATACTAGCTAGTGGATCCACCTAGAATGCTATGTTCATGTTTTGGTACTATGTAGTCCACCTTCTTTCGGTGTAGGGTTTTATGACACCGGATTCAACATTTAGCTCTTGCTGTCTATGTTGGTTAAATCAAGTGTTCAGAAAGTAAAATGAAGTAATAATGTGAAAACTAACTAGGATGACCTAAGGGGTTCGACTTAGTCTAGGTAGGGGAATGAGACTCTACCTATAGATTGCACTAGTTGTCCTTGAGGGAAGACTTGGAAGGTTGTTCTTATGCTTTATAAAGTAAATGATATGTATATGTTGACTTTACATGTGATGATGCAATGTGATGTTAGTATCATTTATGAACATGTTATTGGTCTAATTGCTAGATATGATGAAGATTACTCGTAATGCTATGTTATGTGAGTCTAGACATTGCTTATGGTCTTATGTTGGGTATACTTGGTTGAGTAAGGTTATGGGGCTTTACTTGGTCATTGTACTTGTGGAATTGATGTTGGATTATGAGTAAGGGTCTTGTATATGCTGTAATGTTATGTGCTTTGTTGTTATAGCATGATATTAGAGTTGTTGAATATGTATTCAAGTATGCTAATATAAGTGTTGACTTGGTTATGCATTAATGATGTTGGTCCTGTGTTATACATGGTTCTTATGTTAAGTTATAGTGATTATGAACATGACTTATGCTATGGTAATTTCTTATGTGGTGTATGCTCTTTGTATATGCACTAAAGGTTTCTAAATGACTTAGCATGCTTTCAAAAGGTAAATGTCCCTTTCTCATGCATTCTTTCAAATGTTTTATGTGCATATTCCATACTTAGTACAAGTGTGTACTAACCTATATTTCTATGTTTCTACAAATATGTAGGTTCCGACCGTTGGGCTTCTAGAAGGTCCATTTGAAGATAACTTGGATTCTCATTCTCCAAGTTTGGTAGGTCCTCACATTCTAAGGACGATGCCACTATCTAGCTATTGATGTTGTCTATTTTAAAGACATTTAGTTATTTCTCTTTCATTTGAAGTCAATTATTGTATATGCCTATATGTGGCTTTAATTGTAATGAAATAAGGGCTATGCCCGAATGTTGTACTCGACTTAGATGGTTTATATGTGAAACTTATCCTAGACTTCTTATGATATTAAATTGTTGTATTATGTATGTGAAATAAAAGTAGAAGCTATGTAATGCTTCCTATGCGAGGAGTGTATGTAAACTCCCTATGTATATATTATGTGTAAGTGAGAGGTCTATGTAAACCTCAATGTAGAATTAGATGAGAATTTTTTAATTTTTTGCAATTTAACCTATGAAATGTAATGACAAATGCTAAGAGGTTAGTCTTAGTCCTCATCGATGATGATGACACCGATTGCTTCTAGGGGGTGCTCCCCGGATGTGACAAACTTGGTAATAGAGCATGAGGTTGAATATCTTAAGGATAGATGTTTCACTAAATCATGTGTATGTCGATTCTTATTCATAACTGTGAAGTGCGCCACACTTATGAATGAGAGACCATATGATTCTTAGAAAATTCTCATATTTCTTGTAATCCTAGGTCGTGCCTCTAGAATATACTCTATCTGTTATTTTTACCTAAGACTTTTATAGTGGTTATAGGTATGAATACTCGAAGGGGCAGCGGCACAAAGGGCTGAGGAAGGGATTGCAAATGCGGGGTCTCAAGACAACCAAGCTCCTCCGCAAGACAATCAAGTCCCTCCACTTGAAGAAGTTGCTATGGGTGATCAAGTTCCGGTTCTTCCTCCACCGATGATCAATGGAGAGATAAGGGCATCTTTTCTCAATTTGGCCCAAGACATGACTTCACAAGCTAATGTCGTCACTTCTCAAGTCCAAGCCATGAAGGACCAAGTGAATTGAGAGGTTGGACCCCGTGTGCCTAATCATGCTAGCACTATGGCATCTCGTTTGAGAGACTATACTAGGATAAACCCTCCTATGTTGCACGGGTCAAGAGTGGATGAATACCCTCAAGATTTCCTAGACAAGGTCTATAAGATCCTATTTGATATTTGCTAATTGTGGTTAGTTGTTCTAGTTAATAATAAAAATAATGAGTAAAATTGAATTGACTTGTTTAGGTAAGGTGTGCATAAAAATGGTGAATGTTTTGCTAAAATGATATTTTCATGAAAAGATGCTCTTTTGCTTGATTGAACTTGTTTGTGTATTTGGCATGTTGTTACCTTAATGAAATTTTATTGAGTAGGTTAATGTGATTTGAAATAAGTTTTTGGCATAAGTGACTCTTTATGTGTTGTTGAGCTCATGTTGTTGTTGAGAAGAAAATTTCTCATGCTGTGATGTTGAGCTCTTATATATGCTAAAAAGTTACTTTGAGTTGCTATGTGTAAATGCCATGTTGTATATTTATTTTGAGTTGTAAATCATGTTTTAGTATGTTGTTGTTGTTGTGTTGCTAGTATTGAGTCTATCCTTTCCCTTCAAAAGGTTTTAGTGTCATTCCTGGACGAATGTTTCCTAAGGGGGGATAATGTAACACTCTGAAAGTCCAAGACCTAATCTAGATCCTCAAATGCGTTTCTAAGGGTTGTAACACAGTTTTAAGGTCAAAAATAATATTTATGAGACATTTAGGAAGTTTTAGAGTGAAGACGTCAAGAAACGTCCATGATGTTTGGAGACTAGTGTAATAGGTGCTAGTGTACCTTAGCCTATTTCACGAGGTTTTAGAAGCCATAAATTGATGAAATTTGGTGTAAAGGTATTTAAATAGTATTGGAACATGTTTAGGGTCGAAACCTCCAGGTACGAATCCTCATGGACCACCAAGAACCCTTGTATTTGATCCAAACCTGCCAAATGAGGCAGAGCAGACAGTGTCTACCTACGAGTTGCAGGCGACGGGGCATAGGCCAATTTATGGGGCGTCAATTGCCTCTGTCAATCAACACTTATCCATTTTCAAAAATGGCCAAAATGAATTGTCTATACTTATCAACGGACGTGCAGGACGGTTGGGGGAAGGGGGCATAGGTTGACCTACGGACCATCGATCGTGGTCTCGTAGGTCCTGCCTGAGTTTTCCTGTTAAGTTTTAGGTGAGGTCATTTAATTAGTTGGTAGGTTAGTTGATTAATTAAGGTTTAAGGTAGGTCTAATTAACCTAATTAAGGACCTATATAAAGACCTAAGCCTAATTAAACTAACCCAACACATCACAATTCCCAAACTAAAATTGCTCTTCCTTCTCTCTATTTTATCACTCCCAAAGAAGACTTTATAGAAGACCAAGTTCTAAGGGTTCTAGGGCGACAATAAGACTACTTTTCACCATATATCTTCAAAGAGTATAAGGGTATGGGATTCTTTCACCTTTGGTATTCCTTTCACCAAAGGTTCTTCCAAAATTGGTTTTCAATAAGATGATTTCATATGAGTTTCTTCCTAATACGAATTTTATCTTCTAAATTGTATTGTTTGTGGTTTCTTTTGGTTATTATGAATAGATTATGTTGTATTATGGTTAAATTACATTGGTTCTTGATGAATTAACCTAGTATGTGGAGTAGATCATGAATTGACCGAAATTCCCTAACCTTAGATTATGAATTCATGTTGAATTGATTAGTATTGATGCAATTGATTTAGATATTGTTTTAATTACTATTGAATGATGTTATTACACCTATTGATAATGAAATTGTATTTGTTGAGGGTAAGACCAATGAGGATGGCTTGTTGAAGGAGAATTGGTAAGACTTTGTGATCTCAAACCTTTACTTCAATTGTGATGGCTTGTACTTGGTGATGAAGTTCAATTGAAGTATATATTGTGATTATATTAAGTAGGTGTTGGTATGATGATGTAATTTAAGTGTCTTGATTATGTGAGGATGTGAGATTATGTTAAGATGTAATGATATAAGGTTGGTTATGAATTGCCTATGTGCCTTATTATGACATGATGATGATTAAGTGTTGATCTCACATATAAGGGTTTTACTGAAAGGACATTCTCATGCAATTCCTAATGAGTTAATGATATGAATATACAAGGGTTTAGTCTCCTATGGCCTATACTAAGTTATGATTATTAATAAAGGCTTAAAGATATTTCAAAAAGTGACTCTAGCTTAGCACCGAGTGAACTAGGTGTGAGGTGTGTCCCTTCCAAATGTGGGAAGGTAGGTTCAATATTATACTCATGATATTGCAGACTATAATGCAATGTTCATAAAGAGGGTCCCAAGTATATCTCCTAGTTCTTGAACTATGTTGCCCTCATAGAAATACTAGCTAGTGGATCCACCTAGAATGCTATGTTCATGTTTTGGTATTACCTTGGCAAGTATTCCACCTTCTTTCGGTGTACAGTTTCATGACACTGGATTCCACATTTAGCTCTTGTGGTCTATGTTGGTCAAGGCAAGTGTTCCCTAAAGTAAAATGAAGTAATAATGTGAACACTAACTAGGGTGACCGAAGGGGTTTGACTTAGTCTAGGTAGGAGTATGGGACTCTTCTTATACATTGCACTCGTTGGCCTTGAGGGAAGTCTTGGAAGGTTATTATTATGCTTTATAAAGTAAATGCTATGTACATGTTGACTTTACATGTGATGATCCTATGTAATGTTAGTTTCATTTATAAACATGCTATTGGTCTATATTGCTAGATATGCTGACAATTACTCTTAATGCTATGTTATGTGAGTGTAGACATTGTTTATGGTCTTATGTTTTGTTTACTTGGTTGACTAAGGTTATGGGGATTTACTTGGTCATTGCACTTGTGGACTTAATGTTGGATTATGAGTAAGGGTCTTTTATATGTTGTAATGTTATGTGCTTTGTTGTTATAGCATGATGTTAGAGTTGTTGACTATGTACTCAAGTATGTTAGTATACATATTGGCTTGATTATGCATTAATGATGTTGGTCTTGTGTTAAATATGGTTCTTATGTTAAGTTGTAGTGATTATTAACATGACTTATGCTATGGTGATTCCTTATGTGGTGTATGCTCTTTGTATGTGCACTAAAGGTATCTAAATGACTTAGCATGTCATTAAAAAGTAAGTGTCCCTTTCTCATGCATTATTTCAAATGTTTTATTTGCATATTTCCATACTTGGTACAAGTGTGTACTAACCCATATTTCTATGTTTCTACAATTATGTAGGTTCCGTCCGTTGAGCTTCTAGAAGGGCCATTTGAAGATAACTTGGATTCTCATTCTCCAGGTTTGGTAGGTCCTCACCTTCCGAGGACGATGCCACTGTCTAGCTATTGATGTTGTCTATTAAAAACACATTTAGTTCTTTCCATTCATTTGAAGACAATTGTTGTATATGCCTTTATGTGGCTTTAATTGTAATGAATTAAGGGCTATGCCCGAATGTTGTACTCGACTCAGATGGTTTATATGTGAGACTTATCCTAGACTTCTTATAAGATTATATTGTTATATTATGTATGTGAAATAAAAGTAGAAGCCTATGTAATGCTTCCTATGCGTGGAGTCTATGTAAACTCCCTATGTATATATTATGTGTAAGCAAGAGGTCTATGTAAACCTCAATGTAGAAGTACATGAGAAGTTTTATAATTTCCGCAATTTGACCTATGAAATGTAATGATGAATGCTAAGAGGTTAGTCTCAGTCCTCTTCGAGGACTAGAACATCGATTGCTTTTAGGGGGTGCTCCCCGGATGTGACATCCTTCTGTAAAATATACACCATCGAGGAACATGTCTATAAAGTACTAAGGACTCTACCTAGATCATGGGAAATAAAAGTTACTGCAATAAGAGAAGCCAAGGATCTAACCGATTTGAATTTAGATGAATTAGTAGGAATTCTCAAAACTTATGAGATGAATGTTGACAAAAGAGGTGAAGGAGCAAAAGAAAAAAATCTTGGATTTAAAGCAATTGAAAGTGATGAATCAAATATAGATGATGATGATTTGGCATTGATAAGTAGAAACTTCAAGAAATTCTTCAAAAGGGGATTGAACTCTGGTAAGAGCAAGGCGGAGGCTGCTTCAAGTGTGGTAAAACAGATCATCAGACTAAGGACTATCGTATGTGGGAAGTAGAATGGAAAAGGGAAAGATCCAAAAAAGAGAAGAAGGAACTTCTCAACAAAAATAAAAACAAAGAAAAGGAAAAAGCAATATATGCAGCTTGGGGAACAGGTTCGGACATATATGACGAAGATGATGAGGACATTGCTTTAATGGCCATAGAAGAATCAGAACCTGAACCAGAATCAAACTCTGAAGGAATGGAGGTAAATCTTTTTGATTTAAAAGATAAACTAGTAAAGTTCTCTAAGAAAAAACTTCCCTTCTTATTACTCACTTCCATAAATACAATTCAAGAACTAGTTAAAACCAAGAATCAATTCCTTGATTCCATAACTAGTTTAAAGTTTTAGTATATTGATCTTGATAAACTCAACAGTGAACTACAAGAGAAACCAAGCAATTTGAAACCTGCAATCTAACACTAAAATCAGAAAATTTAAAACTGAAAGTACTTGGTAAAGAAAAAGCATGTGAACGACCCAAACTTAAACTTGAAGGGAATAAACTCAAAATTATTTAAAGATGCAAAAAGAAAATTCTAGGAGAATGAATCTTTAATTATCTAGGATAAAACAGATCTGGAAAGAGCTAATAAATGGAAAAAATCTTCGATGATAGTAACACATGAAAGTAACAATACTCGGAACATAAGAACTGGAATAGGGTATGAACAACCTATCCTTGAGAATCTTTTGTTATGTATTATTTGTTGTAACTGAGACCACTCTAAGAAACATTGTTCGAAATACAGAGCTACTGCAGAAAATAAAACAAGAAGAACTTATAAATTTGTTCAAAGGAACATGTATACTTAAAGGAAAACTACTTTGCCGAAATGGGCTCATAGAGATCTCATTCATCCTTTTGATCAAAACAAAGGACCCAAGCTCATCTGGGTTCCTAAATCTAACCTTTAATTTTTTAAGAAGAAGTAAGAGAAAGCAAGCAAAAGTGGTACATGGGCAGTGCTTTTTCTAGACGCATGACTGGAGACAAGAAATGTTTCTCTCACCGGAAGAAAGAGTAGGTGTAATGGTATCTTTTGGGGGCGGAAATAAAAGACATCTTTACAAAGGCATTGGCAAGGAAACAATTTGAAAGGAACAGGTTGGAGTTGGGAATGATGAAGATCACCTGAGTATCTCTGCTTAGTCGAAAAAACATTGGCACTTGATTTTGTATTATTATGCTAAAAAGTTTTTAATACTCATAACAAACTATAACAAACTAATTTATCATTCTCAAGAAATTAGGAACAGAAGGAATCGGACCACAAAAATCATCATCCCACACTGAAAGGTATGTCTACTATACTTAACTAAGAAAGACCAAAATATTAAGACTTGTGCACTGGGTCCTGTTCCCGCAATAAATACCTATAAGAAGGATATCTTTTTAAACCGCCAAATCAAATCAATATGATAATCCTCTCCAATCAACCTGTTCATCTTCTCTAAAAAACCCTTTCACTTCCTTGTAACCTTTCTCAAAGATCAAGAAACCTCTTCTTTCTCACTCTCAACAGAAACCCATTCTCCTTCATTAGTCTGACTCTTAAAAACATCAAAACCCATTTTTTTCGGTCATGGAATCTGCCTCAAATCTCCACCTTGCCATTATTCCCTTTGATAATCAAGATACATTGTTTGCATTACCTGTTGTACTATACATTGACTCATAAGGAATAACCCGACATTATCTAATGGAAGACGCATCAGTCCTGGGGAATGGAGAAAACAGTGTTTGGGGTTTTCTTGGAAAAGGAGATGATTGTCGGAAGTGAGGGGAAACACATATAATGATCGAAGAAACTAGGTAATTACTCTGATGATGACAACATTCCCTTGGTCCAAATGATTTGTAAGAGACGATTTTGTTCCCATCGCAGTTCTCTCTTCTATCAACCTCTTGCTATGGTTCTTCCTCAGGCTCGAGAATGTCATCCATCTGACCCATTAGCAAATACACCGGTTCAAGTAACTACATCTGTACAACGTACTAGGGATGCAACACTTTTGGCTCGGTCGACTAAGAAAACTCGCCCGATAAGAAGTAAGTTTTTCCCCCTCCAACTCCTATAGAGATCGATGACAATGTAGTAGAATCCAGGAATAGTTGGAAAAGAAAAAAGAGACTCATCTAAACCTAAAAGTACTGGTCCCAAAGAATCTGATGACATTGATCTGCTAGAGTGCTAGCCTATAGGAAAAGAAGTGTGATTAGGGGGAGGATAATTTCTGGATTTGGGGGTGGTCAGATGGATGAATTACTGGTTCTTTTGCAAGCCCAAGGATGGACTGAACTGCTTCTTTAAGGACCCCATAGGCGTAAAATGGGTTGGGTATAAGCCAGAGAGTTTTACATCAATGCGACAGGGTCTACTTCTTCAATTTCGAGCACTATTTGTGGTGTTTCGTTCACAGTTACTGCTCATATTTTGTCTTCTATACTGGGGTTACCGAATAAGGGATAAAGTCACTATGTTAAACGCAATTGACCACCTTTGGATGGAAACATCTCTGCTATTAAAATATGTCAATGATTCTCTAATGATCTTACTATCCTAAAAACTCTAGAATTGATAAGGGAGCCATGCTACCCCTGCATCGATTATTGTTTGATGTGGTCCATAAAATCATTCTACCAAGAAAGCAGAAAATAACGGAGCCAAGTTATTTAGATCTTACTATTATGGAGTTGTTGATGTCAAAGATCCAAATTAACTTGCCTGTCTTGATACTTATTTATATACATAGTCTTTGTGTCCTCGTTAAAAAGGAACGGGGTTTGGCATATGGGTTTTGGTTAGGACAAATGTTTGAACATTTTTGTGTGCCTATTAAAAAGTTGCAGATTCAGACCATTACGGATATCTTAGGGACAATGGATCATGTTTATGGACATCTTAGGGACAATGGATCATGTAACCATGCCTGTTACAAATAAAGGGGTAAATGTATCAATTCAACGTCTAATAGCTTCTCTAACTACAAGGAAAGAGAGATGGATGCATTACGAGTGGCTCACTCTGCAGATATAGAATAGATTCATCTTGCTCACGATATGGAAAGAGAGAAGCTGATTGCTGAGAACTGTAAAATCAAGGATGAACTTGTCACATCCAGGGAGCACCCCCTAGAAGTAACCGGTGTCTTCGTCCTCGAAGAGGACTAAGAATAACCTCTTAGCAATCTTCATTTGCATTCATAGGTTAAATTAGAGGAAAAATTAAAACTTTTTAACTACTTTTACATTGAGGTTTACTTAGACCTCTCGCTTACACATAATATATTATAGCGAGTATACATAGACTCCTCGTATAAGAAGAATACATAGTCTTCTACTTTTATGGCACACACATATATATATAAGATACATAACATAGTCTTAAAACGGATGTCTCATATTAAACCATCTAAACAAGAGTATAACAATTTGGCCTAGACCATACATCAATACTAATAAAGCCACATATAGGATATACAATCATAGTTCTCAAACGAAAGAGAATGAACATAGTGTCTTTAAGGCTAATCAATATTTAATGGTAGAAAGTGGCATTGTCCTCGAAGTGTTGAGGACCTACCCAACTTGGAGAATGAGGATCCAAGTCTTCCACAAATGTTGTCACAAACTCTTCAACGAACGGAACCTAAAATGTTGGGGAAAAAGGGAGAAACGGGGTTAGCACATCACTTGTACTAGGTATAGGACCATATGCACATTCAACCTAAAAATCATGCCAAAAAGGGACATTTCATTAAAACATGCTAATTTACTTTGAAAAGCCTTATGCACAATCAAGCACCAATACAAGTTAATAGCACATCTTCATTAAGTCAAGACCATGTACATTACAAGACCAACAATACTAAGTCAAACATGCATTTAATCATTATAAAGCACATTATCAAGACAACTCTATCATTAAGTCATAATATCAATAAGCATGTGTAAGATTCCATAGCGTCATAACCAAAGCAAGACCATCACTCATTCACCCCTATTAAGTCCACTAGTGTAATGGTCAAGTAAGTCCCCATAATCTCACTCAACCAAGTAAACTCAACAAGAACCATAAGCAATTCCCAACTTCACATACTATATCATTTAAGAGTAAACATCATCATACTTTAGCAATAAAGACCAACCACATGTTCATAAGTGACATCAACATCACATAGTATCATTAATATGTAAGATCAACATATACATATCATTTATATTTATAAACATATAATCATATAGGAACATCCTTCTAAGACTTCCCTCAAGGCTAACTAGTGCAATGTATAGGTAGAGTCCCATGACCCTACCTATACTAAGTCAAACCCCTCAAGTTATCCTAGTTAGAGTCCAGTTTATTACTTCATTTTACTTTAGGAAACATCTTTCCTTAACCGACATAGACCACATGAGCCAATGTGGAATTTGGTGTCATGGAACCCTACACCGAAGGAAGGTGGACTACTTGGCAAGGTAGTACCAAAATATGAACATAGCATCTACGTGGATCCACTAGCTAGTATTCCTATGGGTGTAACATAGTTCAAAAAATACGAGATATAGTTGGGACCCTCTTTATGCTACATGCAATATATTCTCCAATCTCATCAAGACATTAGTTATCCTATCTTCCCTATGTGGGAAGGGACACTCCTCACTCTAGTTCACTCGGTGCTAAGCTAGAGTCCCTTTTGAAATGGCTTACATTAATAATCATAACTTAGTTTAGGTCATAGGGTCAACCCCTTATACAATCATAGTAATATCTCAATATGAATTGCATGAGAACATCTTTTATTACAACCCTCACATGTGAGATTAGAATATTACCATCATTATGTCATAGTAAGGCACATAGGTAACTCATCACCAACCTTATATCAATACATCTTAAGCATAATCTCACAATCACATAATCAAGACATTTCAATTCAACATCATACCAATCCTAATCAATATTATCATAAGATATACTTCAATATAACGTCATCACTGTACACAAGTAATCATAATTGAAGTAAAGGTTTGAGATCATAAGACTTACCCCAATCTCCTTCACAAGCCATCATCATAATTTTACCATCAATCATCCAATTCAACCCAACAATGGGTGTAATATCATCAGTCAATGGTAACCAAAACAATAATGAAGTCAATTGAATCACTACACAATAATTCATCACTAGTTCAGAGCCTAGGGTTAGAGACTTAGGTCAAATTCATGATCTACTCCACAACGTAGGTTAATTAATCAAGAACTAGAATAATTGGATTACAATAAATCATAATATACTCATAATTATCTAAAGAAATCATAAACAAATCCAATTAGATGATCAATTTCGTAATAGAAGAAAACCCACATGAAAATTCTTCTTTTTGAAATCTATTTGAAGGAACCCTTTGGGGAAAGAATCGCAAAGCTGAAAGGAATCCCATACCTTACTAATTTATGAGTTTGATGGAGACAAATTGATCCTTTTCATCCCTAGAACCCTCCTTTGCTTGGTATTCAATGGAGTTTCTTTGGGAGAGAGAAAGAAGCGAGAACGAAGAGCAATTTGGTTTTGGGAATTATAAGAGTTGGGATTAGTCTAATTAGGTTTGGGGTCTTTATAGGGGTCATTAGCTAACTTGATTAGGCATACCTTAACCCCTAACTAATTAACTAACCACTTAATTAAATTAATTTAACCAACTTAAAAACGTGCAGCAAAACAGTGTCTTCATAGACGAAACCCCGACCAACGGACCGTTTGTCAATCGACGGGCACTGTTTATGGCTGTCCTGTGTAGTCGTCGTTTGCGACTGAGACTGGCCAAAATGACTTCCCACGAAATTGGATAAGTCTCCATCGACGGTGGCCATCGACACCCCATCGATTGGACCACGCCTCGTGGGTTGCCCCTCATCGATGGGTACTGTCCTAGACAACTTTTAGCCATTCTTCAAGGGTCCTCCTCAAGGGCCCTTGGTTGGTCCTTGGGGAGACGTACTCGGACGTTTTGACTATAAACTAACTCTAATACGTGTTAGACACCTTATCACCAAATTTAATTGAATTCCGACTCCTAAAATTTAGTCAAATAGGCTAAGGCACACTAGCACCCCTTGGAACTAGTTTCCGAACGTTATGGACGTTCCTTGACGTTTTGATTCTAAAACCTCCTAAATGACTTATATACACTATATTTAACTTAAAAACAGTGCTACCACTTTTAGACTCTCATGTTAGGCTCTAGATTAGACTTTAGACTTTTGGAGTATTACAATATCCCCCCCCCCCTTAGGAACATTCGTCCCCGAATTACACTAAAATTCTTTAAAAGGAAAGAATAGACTCAAGACTAGCAGCCCAATCAATAACAACATACCGAAACATGAGTTACAATCGAAATCAACATAACACATGACTTTTTCACAATGCGACTCAAAACATCATTTTCAACTCATAAGAGTTAACATTTCTTTCATGCTCAATACAATTCATGAAGGCACAATATACCAAAATGCACATGATAAACTCAAAACAAGTAAAAAGCAACATTTCCATTTTTAGGCATAGAATTCACTGTAACTCACTGTAACAAAACATAAAATTCACTATTTTACCAAATCAAGGCAATTTCAAATAAACTCATTATTTTCACTATAAATAGGAACAACTAACCTTAGTTAGCCAATATATGAGGGTATCGGGACTTCATGTCGACCTCGGCCTCCCATTTTGCACCCTCAACTAGGTGATTCATTCATAACACCTTTACTGAAGCCACCTCCCTGTTCCTTAACCTCTTTACTTTTCTGTCAAGGATTTTAACCGAAACCTCCTCATAAGAGAGGTTCTCTTGAACACCTAGACCTTCAATAGGAAGAATGAACTCGGGATCACCGATACACTTCTTAAGCATGGAAACATGGAACACCGGATAAACCAAAGTCAATTCACTAGGTAACTTCAACTCGTATGCAACCTTACCAACCCTTTGCAAGATTTCATAGGGACCCACATAACGAAGACTCAATTTCCCTTTCTTGCCAAATATCACCACCCCTTTAATAGGTGAAATTTTTAGATACACATTATCCCCCTCTTCAAATTCTAAATCCCTTCTCCTATGGTCGGCATAAGACTTTTGCCGACTATAGGCTGTTTATAAGTAATTCCTTATCATGTGAACTTTCCCCAGAGTCTTATAAATCAAGTCAGGACCCAAAAGTGAAGACTCAACCACTTCAAACCATCCAATTGGAAACCTACATCTCCTTCCATACAAGGCCTCAAAAGGAGCCATTGATATAGATGAATGGTAACTATTGTTATAGGAAAACTCAACCAAAGGCAAGTGTGTATCCCAATTCCCCTTGAAGTCAATTATACATTCCCTAAGCATATCCTCAAGGGTTTGCATAGTATGCTCCGCCTGACCATCCCTTTTGGGGATGTAAAGCGGTGCTTAGATTCACCTTGGTACCCAAACCTTTTTTGGAACGACTTCCAAAACCTAGATGTGAATTGTGCACCCCTATCTGATATGATGGATAACAGAATACAATGGCGACACAAAATCTCATCTATGAAGATCTTTGCATAATCCTCCGCAGAGTAAGTTGACTTGACGGGAATGAAATGAGCGGATTAGGTCAACCTATCCACAACTACCCATATGGAATCATATTTCTTTTGTGTCCGAGGTATGCCTACCACAAAATCCATATTAATATCTTCCCACTTCCAAGTAGGAACTTGGATTTCTTGAAGTAAACCACCCGACTTTTGTTGTTCGGCTTTCACTTGTTGGTAATTTGGACATTTTGCAACGAATTCTGCTATGTACCCTTTCAAGCCTTCCACCAAAACACTTCTCTAAGGTCATGATACTTCTTTGTAGAACCTGTATGTATGGAATAACGTGAACCATGAGCTTTCTCAAGGATTCAGTTTCTTAAGTCATGAACATTGGGAACACACAACCTTCCTTGATACCTCAAGACACCATCCCCCGTTAAGGAGAATGACTCATTAAGCTTACCAAGAACCGATTCCTTCAACTCCATTAATGGTTGATCAAGGTGTTGTTTAGACTTAGCCTCAACCACTAAAGAAGATTCGGGGTTATGATGGACCATAAAACCACCATTTGGAGAATCTTCCAATCTAACACCAATCTAGCTAACGTATGAACGTCTTTCACTAGGTCTTTCTTTGCTTCTTCTACATGAGACACACTACCCATGGTCATACGACTTAGAGCATCCGCAAACACATTGGCCTTGCCGGGTTGGTAGAGAACACTCATGTTGTAATCCTTCAACCATTCTAACCACCTCCTTTGTGGGAGATTTAACTCCTTTTGGGTAAACACATATTGGAGACTCTTGTGGTCGGTATACACATCAACATGGATACCATACAAGATCATGAGTTGGATAATTCTTCTCATGCACCTCTAGTTGTCTATAAGCATATGCCACTACTTTCCCATGTTGCATAAGCACACACCCCAAGCCCACTTGGGATGCATAACAATACACCACAGAGCCCTTAGTACCCTCTGGTAAAGTCAACACCGAAGCGGAGGTAAGCCGCCCTTTCATGATTTGGAAGCTTCTTTCACATGCCTCCGACCACTAAAAATTCACACTCTTTTTAGTCAAAATAGTCAAAGGAGATGCAATGGATGCAAAACCATCCGCAGACCTCCTATAGTATCCCGCTAGACCCAAAAATCTCCTAATGTCAGTTGGAGTTAATGGTCTAGGCAAATTTTTGACCCCCTTGGTTTTCCTTGGATCAACCTCAACCCCCTCATTAAAGATGATATGACCAAGAAATGTTACCGACCTCAACTAAAACTCACATTTGCTATACTTGGCAAATAGTTGGTTCCCCTTAAGCACTTGAAACACTACCCTTAAATGATCCATGTGTTCACCCTCATTTTTTGAATATACCAAGATGTCGTCAATGAAAACAATGACAAATGAATCTAGGTAACTTCAAAACACCCTATTCATGAGATCCATAAACATCACCGGAGCATTAGTGAGACCAAAGGACATTACTAAGAACTCTTAGTGGTCATATCTAGTCCGAAATTGCTATTTTTGGTATATCCTCACCTCTCACCCTAAGTTGGTTATACCCCGATCTCAAGTCAATCATAGAAAAGTAGCTTGTCCCTTGGAGTTGATCAAACTAGTCATCAATCCGAGGGAGAGAGTACTTTTTCTTAATAGTGACTTTATTGATTTGGCAATAATCAATGCAAATTCTAAGGGACCCATCCTTCTTCATCACAAACAATACCGGCGCACCCCATATAGAAATACTAGTGTAATACCTCAAAAATAACTTAGGTGAAGCTAGAGCCTAACATGTTTGTCATGAGGGTATAAGGTCCTAAATTAGTCTATAATGTGGTATTGAGGCAGTGTCTAGAGTTTTAGGTGCATTGGATGTCAAACGTCAAGGAATGACTAAGACGTTCGACGACTAAGTCACTTATGTGCCTCATGTGTGGTTATGTGCCTATTTGTGTGTTTCATTAGCTTATGATGTTCTTATATTAGTTATTATATTGTTTATAGGAAGTGTGTTGAGTTTCATGAAGTTTGGAGGTCAAATGTCCAAGAACGTCCATGACGTTTGAAAGGTTTGCCTTAAAACTACCTTGCGTGTCTTAGCATGTTTGTCAAGTTTTAAGCGTTCGTTTTTGATAAAATTTATGTGGGAGGTCCTAAACACGTATACGATCATATTTGGGGTGGAAACGTCCTGGTGAATATCTCCAAGGACCATCCAAGGGTCCTTGAGGAAGGACCCATGTTGGTGGCCGAGACTGCCCAAGGCAGTCCCACCAACGGATGGCAAACGACGGCCAGTGGCCTGGTCGACGCCCCGTAGGTGGTGCCGTTGATGGATACTTATCCTAGGGAGCTTAACCTCCTATTTTCAAGGTTCAGTACCAAAATCCCTAAGAAAATCTCTAGAACTCCATTGAAGCCAAAACTCAAGGAAGAGCTTGGATTGGAGATTTGAGTGGTGATTCTTCAACAAATTGGTGGATTAGAATGAATAAGGTATGGGCTTTTATCCTTTAAACTCTATTCATAAAGGAGTCAATCTTCAAAGTGATTTTCAAAGAGTTCTTAAAAGATGAGTTTTCTAAATTGAAATCTATCCATGGGTTTTTGCATTAAAGGTTTTAAAGCATTGAATATTGATTGAATTTTTGTTAATTTTATGATTTTAACTCATTAACCTATGAACCCATGTAATTGATGAACCCTAGTTTTTGACTATTTTATGGGTTAAGTGATATGTCTTAATGCTTATGAATTCTAGTGTAGTTTTATTTGGGCTATTGAATGATGTAGAAGTTGTATTCAATTGATGTCTAATTGGTCTTATATTGATAAATCTATATTGAATTGACTTAGATTCATTGAGTATCATAGTTTATATATTGAAAAGTTGTTCATGGCCATGGGTAAGGGCCTTATGGTATTGGATTGGATGATTTAGACTTGATTTATATTGTGATTGGTATGATCCACTTATGGTGGTGGTGCTATGTGCTTTAATTGCAATTGATGTGTTCTCGTCGGCGTTACTTTATGTATTATGTTGATCATGGCCTTGTCGGCACTACTTGAAATATTATGATGATTTGTGTGGTTAATTATGTGATGTATGATCATATCCACCTACATGTTAGTAATGTAAAAGTATGTGTTCTTCTATGGATGTTATTAGGTGATCATGTTAGACTATGACTATGTCTTTATGTGTGTAGTCTTAGAGTTGATGCATGGTTGTTCCTACTTGACTATATGAGTCTATAATGGTTATATTGATGATGTTATAGTAGTGGATAGGATGGCCTAAAGATGATGTTGGTTGTGCCTATGTGCTTTTAGAATGATTTGCTAAAAATTATATGTAAAGTATGTTGTGTCTTTTGTTGGTAGACTTGTGTCCCTTACCTGATACATGTATGAATGTGAATATGTGATGTCTTGACTTAGGATGCTAAGGCCTCTTAATCTTGAATGTATGAATCCCATGTGACCTTGAATGATGTTAAGAGGGTCTTTATGTGAAATCTTGAACGTAGTGGTAAGGTTATGAACATTGAAGTCGAAATCCGTAATGGTATCATTCATGTAATGAATGATGGACTTAAGTTTGATTGGCTGGAGCGGCATCGTATCATCCTTAGGAAAGTCATGATGAGCTATTCTCTTTGCCATTGAAATGTAGCCCTAGTGGACCTCTTTGGTAGGGTGAATGTGATTGGGTTATGAACTAGATAAGGAACCTCTTCATGTTATCATTTAATGTCAATTACTTTATGAGAACAAAGGCTAGCACCAAGTGAGTATGTTACGAGGAGTAGCTCTACTTGTGACGTATAATAGAGTACAATGTATCTCTACTAGGGAATGAGACTAGAGTACATAAAAGCTCTTGATATTCCTTAACCATGTGCCTACATGAGATGTGTCCTAGTTCTACCCTTGGCAAGTAGAACACCCTCATCAGAGTAGGTTACAACTCCAGATTCCATGTTTAGCTACCATGGTCTATGTCGGTTATTTCCTATTCTCATCATATGGGATACCTACTAGTATTGGAGAAGTTCTATGAAGTTTAGGTGGTGGTATGGGACTCTATCTAGACATTGCACAATAGGCTTTGAAGATGTTAGTCAGAGTCCCTAGGTCTTGTCCAAGACCATTACTTGAATGTCTTTTATGTGATGAATGTCTCTTAAATGAACTAAGGAATGTAATGATTTAAGTTAAGAAAGTATGTTAAATGAATAAGTACTTATCTAGAGTAGTTAAGGGTTGTCTAGTTAAGGTGTTAAGAGGGCATAGGAATGATCATTTCGTATCTTACCTAGATAAGTCTAAAGAATGACTCTAGTTAGGGAAGATGGTTGATCAAGTAGACATGATCTAACCCTTAGGTAGTCTTAAGGATTATTTACGTAATATTGAAGAGGTCAATCATGGACGTTATCTTCTTGATTTATTTAAGTAAGTCTTTTGATAACCTTTGGAATGAGAATGCCATATCATCTATATGTTATTGTATTAAGTGAGAATGATTCTATTCTAGGTAGTCAAAAGGATCTATTAAGTGTGTGCGAAGGGATTGTATGGGTGGTCGCTTCACAACTCACTCAAGTGAGACTTAGAATTGCCTTTTGTAGGAGGATCTCATGTTTATGTGCTTGGTTTATTGTAAGTGTGTGTATCTCATTATAGGTGGTCTTAAGGATCATTTAGGTGTTCCTAGAGAGGTTGTATGGGCGGTCTCTCTTTGTATTACTTAAGTGAGTCTTAGGATAGCTCTTAGTGAGAGGATTGCATGCTAGAAAGTGTCCAAAGTGAGGTTAAAGGACTTCACTGGAACATTAAAATAGTTCACTGTAAGGCTGTAATTTGATATGAGTTCACTGTAATGTTCCTTAAAATGTGAATAATTGCCTAAGTGATTTCTTATGTGTTTCAAAGGTGTTATATGTTATTCTGATGATTATGATATGATTTTTTAATAAAAAAGATCATGTTTCTAATAATGGCCGTTTTCATGATTTTATGCATTATGCCATACTTAATACAAGTGTTTGTATTAATTCCATACATTTTGTTATATCTAAAGGTGTAGGTGGAAGGTGAGAAGGATCGTGAAGGAAAGCTTGGATTCTAGATATCGTTCAAGCAAAGTGAAGTATGTCCTCAATTAACTCGAGGTCATATATATGTCTTTTATTTCAAAGTATTGTAATAGACTAAGTATTCTTATATTCGTATTGTATGGGCCGTGTCCCAAGTATTCTTGAGTCTAAGAATGACATATGTTGAGACTTAGAGTTTCTATAATTTTAATATGAAAGATGTTTTAAGATATTCGTGTGAAAAGTTTTAATTCTGCACTACTTTTCATATGTTTATATGCGATGAATGATACGGAAGGGCTTGTACAAGACTCCGAGAGGTCAAGTATGCCATTTGCGCTCCGAGAGTGCCATATCTTCTAAGATGTGGTCTCTGGATGTGACAAGCTTGCTATTAGAGCATAGGTTATGAAAGTGGTCTTAGGAATCAAAAAGTCTCATAAAGCCACGTCTAGTAGAGTCTTCACCATCGGTGTGAGTCGCGACACATCTATGGGCGAGAGGCTATAGGACGATAGAGTTTCACTTTCTTCATCAATCTTGTGTCGTGCCTATAGAGTTGAGGTTGTAAGAGTCTATTCCGAATCTCTTCTCTTCTGTTTATAGGATATGAATACTAGAAGGATGGTCGCTAGAAGGTTGGAAGAAGGAAGGGTGGAAGAGGAAGTTCCTCCTCAAGTTGAGAAAGTTGCTCAAGGTGCTCAAGGTTCTCAATGTGATCAAGTCCCTAATGGAGGTCAAGGTAATGAGGTTCCGGTGGTTCCTCCGGAAATGACAAATGGTGAGATTACAGAGGCTTTACTTGCTATAGCCCGAGCTTTGACTACCCATGTGAATATGGGTATTACACCTAGAGTGAATGTTGTGGAGAGCACTATGATATCTAGATTGAGAGACTTTGTGAGGATGAATCCTCCCATCTTTCTTGGCTCTAAGGTGGGAGAGGATCCCTAAGAGTTTCTTGATGAGGTGTATAAGATAGTGCATGCTATGGGAGTGACTTCTAGGGAGAAAGCAGAGTTGGATTCGTATCAATTGAAAGATGTTGCACAAGTGTGCTACATACAATGCAAAGGCAATAGGCCGTTTGAGTCGGGTCCTATAGAGTGTGAGGAATTCAAGGAGGCTTTCTTGGGAAAGTACTTTTCCTGTGAGAGGAGGGAAGTAAAGGTTGAAAAGTTCATTAATCTCAAGCAAGGTAACATGAGTGTGGAAGAGTATTATTTGAAATTCACTATGTTGTCTAAATATGCTCCATCTTTGGTGTCTAGCCCTAGGGATGAGATGAGTAGGTTTGTGACGGGTGCTGCCGACCTTGTGAAACAAGAACGCCGTACGGCCATGCTACATGATGATATGACCTTAGCTAGACTGATGATGTATGCTCACTACATAGAGGAGTCCAAATTTAAGAGTATTTCTAGAAATTTGAAGAGGAGTGGACCAAGTGAGCAAGATCAACCTAGGTTCAAGAAAAGGGCTCAAACTCATGATGGACCTAGTGCTCCTAAGGTCAAAGTTGAGAAAGGAAGTGGTTCTCAAGATGCAAGCCTACTTGTGCTACTTGTGGAAAGAAACATTATGGGATGTTTTTAGCCGGTACTAGTGGTTGCTTTGGTTGTGGGAAGGATGATCACAAGGTGAGACATTGTCCTACCATTGCGGTTAGAGGAAGAGAGGCTAAACAAGTTCCTCCAAAAGCCGAATGATGATGAGGATGTTGGTAATTTCTTTTATTTCTCTTTAGTGTTATGAGTTCCTTCTAAGTGGGGGAGTATGGTGAGTAGTGATGTTTTGATTGATTGTCTCATCTCTTCTATTCAACTCGAGGTTGAGAGTAGAAAGTTATAGAAGTATGTTGCATGTTGCATTGTGTTTAGGAGTCTTTTTGAAATTGAATTTCATGGATTCCTTGCATTGTACATTTTATGAAGTTATGATTATGTTGCACAGTGTGATTACATGATTTTATCTTGCATATGAGCATGTTTCCATCATGAATTGCATTTTTGGAAAATTGAGGTATGCTCACTGCCACGGAAAATCTGCTCATTGTTATATTTTTAAGAAATTAACTAATTCATTCTTTGGTCGAGAATTGTTGTAAGGTGGTTAAAACTGATGTATATGAGCATGATAATAAATATAAAATGAGTTTTTGTTATTTGGAATGAAGGATGTGAGTTTTATGGCATAATGAGTTGTAGATTTGTTTCTAACTTCTTGTTGTGTTGTGATTCTCTTGATGATGTGAAATTGATGGTTCTCCTTGATTATGTGTTATGTTGTATGGTAATGAGATGTTAAGTTGAATCTCTATTCTTGGAAGTGTTCGGAGAGTGGCAAGTGTCATGCGAGGACGAATGTTGTCCAAGTGGGGGAGATTGTAATACCTCGAAAATGACTTAGGTGAAGCTAGAGCCTAACATGTTTTTAATGAGGGTATAAGGTCCTAAATTGGTCTATTATATGGTATTGATGCATTTTCTATATTTTTAGGTGTATTGGAAGTCAAACGCCAAGGGACGACTACAATGTTCGACGACTAAGTGACCTATGTGCCTCATGTGTGGTTATGTGCCTATTTGTGTGTTTCATGAGCTTATGAGGTTCTTATATGACTTATTATAGTGTTTATAGGCAGTTCTTTGAGTTTCATGAAGTTTGGAGGTCAAACGTCCAAGAACGTCCATGACGTTCGAAAGGTTTGCCTTAAAACGACCTTGTGTGTCTATGCATGCTTCGTCGAGTTTTATGTGTTCTTTTTAGATGAAATTTATGTGGGAGGTACTAAAATCGTATACGATCATATTCGTGGTGGAAACGTCCGGGTGAATATCCCCAAGGACTATCCAAGGGTCCTTGAAGAAGGACCCATGTTGGTGGCCAAGACTGCCCAAGAGAGTCCCACCTACGGATGGCAAACGACGTCCAGTGGCCTGGTCGACGCCCCTTAGGTGGTGGAGTCAATGGGTACTTAGCATAGGGAGCTTAATCTCCCATTTCCAAAGCTCAGTTCCAAACGACGACGACCAGCACGGGCCGTCGATTGGACGACGCCCAGTAGGTGCTGTCCGTCCATTGGGTCTGCATTACCTGCGCAACTTCATTGTAATGTTAAGGGTGAAATGGTAATTTCACCCCACGTCCAAATAAGACTTTGGGAGGTTACTTAAGGGTACTTTGGGTATTTTAAACATGTTTATATGCCTTAAACACTTAGGAGAATTCATTCTTCAAAATCAAAACCCAAAATCCCTAAAAAATTCTCTAGAACTCCATTGAAGCCAAAACTCAAGAAAGATGTTGAATTGGAGATTTGAGTGGTGATTCATCATCAAATTGGTGGATTAGCATCAATAATGTATGGTTTTTGATCCTTGAAACTCTATTCATCAAGGAGCCAATCTTCAAAGTGATTTTCAAAGAGTTATTAGAAGATGAGTTTTCTAAAATGAAATCTATCCATGGGTTATTGCGTTAAAGGTTTAAAAACATTGTATATTGATTGAATTGTTGTTAATTATATGATTTTAACTCAACTAACCTATGAACCCATGTTATTGATGAACCCTAGTTTTTGACTATTTTATGGTTAAGTGATATTGTCTTAATGCTTATGAATTCTAGTGTAGTCATTTATGGGCTATTGAATGATGTAAAAGTTGTATTCAATTGATGTCTAATTGGTATTAGATTGATAAATCTATATTAAATGATTTAGATTCATTGAGTATCATAGTTTATGTATTGAATTGTTGTTCATGGCCATGGGTAAGGGCTTTATGGTATTGAATTGGATAATTTAGATATGGATTGAAGTGTTGAGAATGGATTGGTGGTACGCTTCCCTATTTCTATTTATTTCATGTTAATTAGACTTGATTTATATTGTGATTGGTATGGTCCACTTACGGTGGCGGTGCTATATGCTTTACTTGCAATTGATGTGGCCTCGTCGGCGTTACTTTATGTATTATGATGATCATGGACTTGTCGGCACTACTTTAAGTATTATGATGATCTGTGTGGTTGATTATGTGAAGTATGATCATATCTACCAACATGTTAGTAATGTGAATGTATGTGTTCTTCTATGGATGTTGTTAAGTGATCATGTTAGACTATGACTATGTCTTTATGTGTGTAGTCTTAGAGTTGATGCATGGTTGTTCCTACTTGACTATATGAGTCTATAATGGTTATATTGATGATCTTATAGTAGTGGATAGGATGGCCTAAAGATGATGTTGGTTGTGCCTATTTGCTTTTAGAATGATATGCTAAAAGTTATATGTAAAGTATGTTGTGTCTTGTGTTGGTAGACTTGTGTCCCTTACTTGATACATGTATGAATGTGAATATGTGATGTCTTGACTTAGGATGCTAAGGCCTCTTAGTCTCGAATGTATGAATGCCATGTGACCTTGAATGATGTTAAGAGGGTCTTTATGTGAAATCTTGAACGTAGTGGTAAGGTTATGCACATTGAAGTCGAAATCCGTAATGGTATCCTTCATGTAATGAATGATGGACTTAAGTTTGATTGGCTGGAACGGCATCATATCATCCTTAGGAAAGTCATGATGAGCTATCCTCTTTTCCATTGAAATGTAGCCCTAGTGGACCTCTTTGGTAGGGTTAATGTGATTGGGTTATGAACTAGATAAGGAACCTCTTCATGTTATCATTTAATGTCAATTACTCTATGAGAACAAAGGCTAGCACCAAGTGAGTATGTTACGAGGAGTAGCTCTACTTGTGACGGATAATAGAGTACAATGTATCTCTACTTGAGAATGAGACTAGAGTACATAAAAACCCTTGATATTCCTTAACCATGTGCCTACATGGGATGTGTCCTAGTTCTACCCTTGGCAAGTAGAACACCTTCATCGGAGTAGGTTACAACTCCGGATTCCATGTTTAGCTACCATTGTCTATGTCAGTTATTGCCTATTCTCGTCATATGGGATACCTACTAGTATTGGAGAATATCTATGAAGTTTTGGTGGTGGTATGGGACACTATCTAGACATTGCACAATAGGCTTTGAAGATGTTAGTGAGAGTCCCTAGGTCTTGTCCAAGACCATTACTTGAATTTCCTTTATGTGATGAATGTCTCTTAAATGAACTAAGGAATGTAATGACTTCAGTTAAGAAAGTATGTTAAATGAATAAGTATTTATCTAGAGTAGTTAAGGGTTGTCTAGTTAAGGTGTGAAGGGGGCATAGGAATAGTCACTTCGTATCTTACCTAGATAAGTCTTAAGAATGACTCTAGTTAGGGAAAATGGTTGATTAAGTACACATGATCTAAGCCTTAGGTAGTCTCCGCTTTATTAAACTCTTCTCTTAGGCGAGAGCTCACTCAATTCCTTTTTAAACTTTCGCATTAAGGATTATTTAGGTAATCTTGAAGAGGTCAATCATGGACGTTATCTTCTTGCTTTACTTAAGTAAGTCTTTTGATAACCTTTGTAAGGAGAATGTCATATCATCTATATGTTGTTGTATTAAGTGAGAATGATTCTATCCTAGGTAGTATAAAGGATCTCTTAAGTGTGTGAAGGGATTTTATGGGCAGCCGCTTCACAACTAACTCAAGTGAGACTTAGAATCACCTTTGGTAGGAGGATCTTATGTTCATGTGCTTGGTATATTCTAAGTGTGTCAATCTCATTATAGGTTGTCTTAAGGATCATTTAGGTAGTGACTCTTAGGATAGCTCTTAGTTAGAGGATTGCATGCGAGAAAGTGTCCAAGGTGAGGTTAAAGGACTTCACTGTAGCATTAAAATAGTTCACTGTAAGGCTTAAGGTAGTTCACTGTAATTTGACATGAGTTCACTGTAATGTTCCTTAAAATGTGAATAATTGTCTAAGTGATTTCTTATGTGTTTCTAAGGTCTTATATGTTATTCTTATGATTATGATATGATGTTTAATAAAAAAGAGCATGTTTCTAATAAATGTCCGTTTTCATGATTTTATGCATTATGACATTCTTAGTACAAGTGTTTGTACTAATTCCATACATTTTGTTATATCTAAAGGTATAGGTGGAGGGTGAGAAGGATCGTGAAGGAAATCTTGGATTCTAGATATCGTTCAAGCAAAGTGAAGTATGTCCTCAATTGACTCGAGGGAATATATATGTCTTTTATTTCAAAGTATTGTAATAGACTAAGTATTCTTATATTCGTATCGTATGGGCCGTGTACCAAGTATTCTTGAGTCTAAGAATGACATATGTTGAGACTTAGCGTTTCTATGATTTTAATATGAAAGATGTTTTAAGATATTCGTGTGAAAAGTTTAAATTTCGCACTACTTTTCATATGTTTATATGTGATGAATTATATGGAAGGGCTTGTACAAGATCTCCGAGAGGTCAAGTACGCCGGTTGCGCTCCGAGAGTGCCATATCTTCTAGGGTGTGGTCTCGGGATGTGACTACTAGGTCTAATGAAGCCTTTGTCAAGTAATTCTTTGAGTTGACCCTTCAACTCTTTCAATTCGGCCGGAGCCATCCGATAAGGAGGAATTGAAATGAGGTTGGCATCCGGTAGCAAATCAATACCAAAATCAATTTCCCATTTGGGAGGGATTCCGGGAAGATCATTAGGAAAGACCTCCAAAAATTCCCTTACTAAGTGGATTAACTAATGGGAGGATTTTCGGAGTCTAAATCTTTGACTCTTACAATATGATATAAACAATTTTTTGAGATCATTTTACAAACCTTTAGGCAAGAGATGATACGACATCTAGGAATAGAATTTCCCCCCTTCCACTCTAAAACGGGTTCATTTAGAAAATTGAACTTGACAATTCTTCTTCTACAATCAATGGAAGAAAAACAATCATGCAACCAATCCATCCCCAAGATGACATCAAAATCGACCATATCAAGTTCATTTAGGATATTGGGTAGTTACCATGAAAGTTTCATTTAGGATATTGGGTAAAATATCAAACTTTCTAGATATCAAGGGAGTAACAAAATATAATGTAGCACCCGGATCAAGTAAACCATACACATCAATAGAGAAGACTTGTAACATACCAGTCACCACATCGGGAGAACTATCTTGTTCACCCCATGAGCGAAGTGCATAAAAGTGATTCTTCTTTGGAGCATCCACATTAGAACCACTAGCTTGATCTTGTCCGCTTCCTTTGTGTTGCCCCTTCAAATTTGGGCAATCATTGACCTTGTGGCCACTCTTGCCACACCCAAAGCAATTGTCTGTCCGAATTAGGCAATCACCATAATGCTTCTTGCCACACTTTTCACATGTTGGCTTCTTAGTTGGTGAACTAGTACCTCTTCCCTTTTGATACTTAGGGTTAGACACCCTATCATCATGAGCCTTGGGAAATTTAGTATGAACTTGACTAGAAAACCTCTTCTTGAACCTAGGTTTGTCTTGAATGTCAAGCCTACCCTTAGAGGAACCACTTTCATAAGATTTTGCCATCTTGGCCTCCTTTCTCTTTTTCCTTAACCTAGTTCCTTCCACTTGTTGAGCATAAACCATGAGACGAGAGATATTCATATTATCATGAAGCACAACCGAATGACATTCTTCAACCAAGTCATTGGACACCCCCATAAGAAAATGACTCATCTCATCCCTTGGGTTTGAAACCAAGGATGGAGCATATTTGGAAAACTTAGTAAACTTCAAATAGTAGTCAAGCACACACATATTTCCTTGAAGAAGGTTGATGAATTCTTCCACCTTAGCTTCCCTCATCTCTCTAGGAAAGAACCTATCAAGGAAAGCCTTCTTGCAGATCTACCAAGTCACCGGGTCACTTCTTAGTGCTCTATTATCCCTCTATTGCACATACCAAATTTGGGCCACATCCTTGAGTTGATAGGCTGCCAACTCGGCCTTCTTAATTGAGGTCACACCCATAGCATAGAGAATCTTATAGACCTCATCGAGAAAATCTTGAGGGTCCTTGTCACATCCCGAGACCACACCCTAGAAGATATGGCACTATCGGAGTGCAACCGGCGTACTTGAACTCTCAGAGGTCTTATACAAGCTCTTACGTAGCGTTCATCGCATATACATAATGAAAAGCAGTGCGGAATTAAAACTTTTCACAAAACATTTCATAGTCTTTAAAATATCTTTCATATAAAATCATAGGAAATACTAAGTCTCAATCTCAATAAACTTAAGACACAATAATACTTGGGACACGGCCCATGCTTCAAACTATAGAAATACTTAGTCTTTTACAATACTTCGAAATAAAATACATAAAAGACATCCATATATGCCCTCGAGTCAATTGAGGAAATACTTCAACTTTACTTGAATGATTCTACGATACAAGTCTTGCTTCCCAAATGCTCCTCACCTACCAACCACTACAGAGATAGATAAAAGCATGGAATTAGTACAACCACATGTACTAAGTATGGCATTATGCATAAAATCATGAAAATGGATATTTATTAGAAATGTGCAACTTTTCATTTAAAAATCATATCATAATCATAAGAATAACATTTAACACCTTAGAAACACATAAGATAACATTTAGCCATTTTAATACAATTTTGAGGCAACATTACAGTAAGCTTATTTCACTGTACAGTGAATTGCTTCACTGTTAAAGTGAAGTGTCTCTTCTTCTCTTTTAACACTTCCTAGCATGTAGTCTTCTCACTAAAAGCTATCATAAGACTCACTTAAACAACACAAAGAGAGACCGCTCATACAACCTCTCTAAGCATGCCTAAATGATCCTCAAGACTACTTATAATAAGACATGTACACACTTACAAGACATAAAACATATGAACATGCGATTCCCTCTACCAAAGGTGATTCTAAGTCTCACTTGAGTGAGTTGTGAAGCGACCGCCTATACAATCCCTTACACACACACTTATGAGATCCTATACACTACCTAGGATAGAATCATTCTCACTTAACATAACAATAGATAGATAATATGACATTCTCTTGCCAAAGGCTATCAAATGACTTACTTAAGTAAATCAAGAAGATAACGTCCATGATTGACCTCGTCAAGACTACCTAAATAATCCTTAAGACTACCTAAGTTTAGATCATGTCCACATAATCAACATCTTCCCTAACTAGAGTCATTCTTAAGACTTATCTAGGAAAGATACAAAGTGACCATCCACATGCCCCCTTCACACCTTAACTAGACAACCCTTAACTACTATAGTTAAGTACTTATTCATTTAACCTACTTTCTTACTTATGTCATTATATTCATTAGTTCATTTAGGACTCATTCATCACATAAAGGACTTCAAGTAATAGTCTTGGATAAGACCTAGGGACTCTAACTAACACCTTCAAAGCCTATTGTGCAATGTCTAGATAGTGTCCCATACCACCACCTAAACTTCATAGAACTTATCTAATGCTAGTAGGTATCCCATATGATGAGAATAGGCAATAAACGACATAGACCATGATAGATAAGCATGGAATCCGAAGTTCTAACCTACTCCGATGAGGGTGTTCTATCTGCCAATGGTAGAACTTGGACACATCCCATGTAGGCACATGGTTAAGGAATATGAAGGGCATGCTTTGTAATCTAGTCTCATTCTTCTTCCCTTACCATACTCATTCGGTGCTAGACTTCATTCTCATAGAGTAAATTACACTCAAGGTTAATATAAAGGGGTTCCATATCAAGTGCATAACCCAATCACATTTACCCTACCAAAGAAAGATCCACTAGGGCTACCTTACAATGGCGAGTAGAAGCTAATCATGACTTTCCTATGGTTTGATATGATGTCGTTCTAGCCAATCAACCTTAAGTCTATCATTCCTTTACTTGAAGGATACCATTACGGCTTTTGACTTCAACATTCATAACCTTACCACTAGGTTCAAGGTTTCACATAAAGGACCCTCTTAACATCATTTAAGGTCTCATGTCATTCATACTTACAAGACTAGAGGCTTTAACATCCTAAGTCAAGAAATCTCATATTCACATTCATACATACATCAAGTAAGGGACACAAGTCAACCAAGACAAGACACAACATACTTCACTTTAACACATATTACATGTCATTCAATAAACACATAGACATAACCATATACTCTTTAATTCATCCTATACACTATCATATCATCATCAATATGAACATCATAGACTCATATAGTCAAGTAGGGATAGGCATACATCAACCCTAAGACTATACACACAAGCCATAGTCATAGTCTAACATGATCACCTAAATAACATCAATATAAGAACACATATACTTTCACATTATTTATCGTGTAGATATACATTATCCAACTTCACATAATTATTAAAATACTTCAAGTGATTGCCGACAAGTCCATGATCATCATATTACTTAAAATAACGCCGACAAGGCCACATCAATAGCAAGTAAAACACATAACACCGCCACTATAAGTGGACCATACCAATAACAATATAATTGAAGTCTAATTAAATTAAAATAAACGTTAAATAGGTCAGCGTACCACCAATCCATCCTCAACACCTCAATTCGATGCTAAATCATCCAATTCAATATCATAAGGCCCTTACCAATGGGCATAACCAATAATTCAATATAGAAACTATGATAATCAATGAAACTAGGTCAATTAAATAAAGATTCATAAATATAATACAACCTAGATATCAATTTAATACAATTATTACATCATTAGAGAGCTCATAGAAAACTACACTAGAATTCATAAACATTAAATCAATATTAAGTAACCCATAACTTAGTCAAAAACTAGGGTTCATAAGTTACATGGGTTCATAGATTAATTGAGTTAAAATCATTAAATTAATAACAATTCAATCACTAATCAATGCTCAAAAACCATTAATGCAAGAACCAATAGATAGATCATGAAATTGGACAATTCAACTTTGAAAACATTAGAAAACATCTTTTGAAAGTTGGGCTCCTTGATGAATATAGTTTCAAGGATCAAAAATAATACCTCAATGAAGCTAATTATTCAATTTGATGAATAATCTTCACTCAATTCTCCAATCCAAGCCCTTCCTTGAGTTTTGGCTCCAATGCAGTTCTAGGGAATTTCTAAGGGAATTTGGGTTTTGAGTTTTGAAGAATGAAATTTTCTAAGTGTTTTAGGCTTATAAACATATCTAAAATACCCAAAAGACCCTTTAGGAACCTCCAATACTCTTATTTTGACGTGGTGTCAATTTACAAGTTCATCCCTCAACTTAACAGTGAACTGCGCAGGGAGGCAGTCCACCAACGCTTGCCAAACGACGGCCCGTCCCTTGACCAACGGACCGTCCTGTTGGTCCGTGGTTGGGGACTTAGGCTTTTCTTTATCTACCTCTCCCACACGCCTAAGTCCCAATCGACAATACACCCATCGACGGGGCGTCGACTGGCCCACGAGCCGTCGATTGCCTCAGTCGTTTGGGGCTGTTTTGGACAGTCTTGGGCACCAACTTTGGGTCCTTCCTGAAGGACCCTTGGATGGTCCTTGGGGATAATTTCCCAGACGTTTCCAACCCATACATGCTCGTATATGTGTTGAGGACCTCTCACATGAATTTCACCCAAAAAGAACAGATACAACTCGACGAAACATGCATAAACACACAAGGTCGTTTTTAAGGCAAACCTTTCGAACATCATGGAAGTTCTTGGTCGTTTGACCTCCAAACTTCACGAAACTTGACACACTGCCTATATACAATATTATAACTCATTTAAGGACCTTATAACCTCATTAATCATACATAAACACATAAAACCACATATGACACACATAGGTGACTTAGTGGTCAAACGTCTTGGTCGTCCCTTGGCGTTTCACTTCCAATGCACCTACACTCTTAGACACTGCCTCAATACCACATTATATACCAATTTAGGACCTTATACAATCATTACAAATATTTTAGGCTCTAGTTCACCTAAGTCATTTTCGGGATCTTACATTCTCCCCACTTGGACAACATTCGTCCTTGAATGACACTTTGCCACTCTCCGAACATTTCCAAGAATAGAGATTCAATTAGAAACTCATTACCATACCATATAAAACCTCATACAATACAAATATCAAGAAAGCATCAATTTCACAAAATTAGGAGAATCACAACTCAACAAGAAACTAGAATTCATTCTATAACTCACTATGCTATAAAACTCACATGCTTCATTCCAAAAGTAAAATCTCATTTTATATTCAATATCATACTCATATACATCAGTTCTAACTACACTACAACAATTTTAGACCAAAGAATGAATTAATCCAATTTTGAAAAATTACACAGTGAGCAGGCAAAGCATTAGAGTGAATTGAGCAATTTTTTCAAAAATGCAACTTTTAGGCAATTTATGATAGAAACATGCTAATATGCAAGGTAACACCATATAAACTCATGTTACAACATGATACTAACTTCATAAAATACACACCGCAAGAAGTTAATGAAATTCAATTTCAACAAAACTCCTAAACATCATGCACATGCAACATGCTTCTATGACTTTCTATACCATCTACTAACCATACTCCCCCACTTAGAAGGAACTCATATCACTAAAAGAAAAAGCAAGGACTTACCCTCGTCATCATCATCATTCTCATCCGGCTTTGATCCTCTTGCCCAGAGTGCATAGAAACAAGCCTTTGCCATTGGAACATCCTCCTTTGGAACATTAGGAGCAACTTCTTTACCCTCTCTTCCTCTAGAAGCAATGGTAGGACAATCTATCATCATGTGTCCTTCCTTACCACAACCAAAGCAACTTCCGGTACCCCTTAGACACTCACCATAGTGCCTCTTTCCACAAGTGACACATGTAGGTTTGACATTTTGAGAACCACCTCCTTTATCCAATTTCACCTTATCACTCCTAGGTTCTTCTTGAGTTTGAGCCCTCTTTTTTAACCTAGTTTGATCTTGGTCACTAGAACCATTCCTTTTCAAGTTTCTAGACATCCTCCTAAGTTTAGACTCTTCAATCGATCGGGCATACATCATGACTCTAGCTAGGGTCATATCATCATGTAACATCGTCGTACGACATTCCTCCCTCAGTAGATCGGCGACACCCATCACGAATCAACTCATCTCATCCCTTGGATTAGACACAAGGGATGGGGCATATTGATGTACCGTGGTTTTACGGTACTTTCAATACTTTTTCCTTAAGTTTAGTGTGTGTCTAAGGCCTTTTTGTAGTAGTTTTAATTTATTTTTCTTTATGTTTGCAGGAAAAAATGTCCGGAATGAAAACACTGAAAATGTGTTGGAAATTGCAGAACAGATGACCTAGGTAGCCATCGACGGTCCATAGGTGGAAACCGTCGCCATGAAGATGTATGCTGCCAAGGAAAGATCGCGGAATTCTGAAAAGTGTGGGGCTACGAAAGGGATGACGGTCCGTCGTCTCATCGACGGACCGTCCTGGTGATCCGTTGGTGTTAATAGACTGTAGTCTCTGTACCCGATTTGAAAAGATTCTAAGTGTGGAGTAACGAAGGCCATCGACGGACCGTCGTCCTATCAACGGTCCGTCATGCAGGTCCGTCGATGGTAACAGAGAGTTGGAAAAGAAGGCAGTTGAAAATAAAGTTGAAGCGTGGAACGACGGAGGCCTCGACGATCCGTCGTTGCCTCGACGGCCCATCGGTCAGGTCGTCGATGAGAGACACGTTTTTGGACAGATTTTCCTTATCAAGGTTTCCCTCTATGTTTAGGAGTTTATTAATATAAATAGGACAAAATACCTCATTTTTGGGGTTAGACTCTGGGTTAATTTTCTGATTTGCAATATTGGTTGTTGAATATTGGGTTTTCGAAAATACTTCATTTTTCCGGAATCGTATATTGCATTATTTTCTCGAATTCAAGTGATTTTCTGGATTTTCTTCCATCTCATCAAAAAAAGTATGAGTTCTTGTCTAATTAATATGAATTGTGTAGTTATGAACATGGGTAACTAAATCTACAACTAGGGTTGTGGGAACCATGGGTAATTAACAAAGTAAAACTAGCTAACAATTCTCGAATAGTTTCTTGCATGTATTGATAATTCTTTCATTTATAAGTCTTTTTAACGAGTGCACGCGTTAGAACTCGCCTTGTTGCTACTTGCCGGACCAAGGAGGTAGATAATAAGAAAAGAATTATCAACGTAGATTTAGTATATACTATCTAATAGGCTAGTTTCGATTGGTGCGAAGTAATAACTAAGTCATACATCGATTATGATGCTTAATATGAGGTAAAAGGTAAGGTTTAGTAAACTATACACACGTAGCCTGACCAAGGTGCGGAGTGAAATTCACTAGTTACCGGACCAAGGAATTAGGGATACATAACTTATCACTTTGCATGCAAGATACTAGGAAAGAGTTGTTATAGTTAGGGTTATTGCGTTATGAATCTAATGGGGAACACTTACACCCTAGTTTCTCTCATTACTTGATAAACATCGAACATTTGAACTAGAGTTATAGTGCATACTGATCATTCTGCCTTGAGATATTTGATGGCAAAGAAGGATGCAAAACCAAGGTTGATTCGTTGGGTTTTACTATTGCAAGAATTTGACTTTGAAGTGAAAGATAGAAAAGGGACCGAAAATCAAGTGGCCGATCACTTGTCCCGATTAGAACATGAAGCAATGCGAGAGTTAGGTGAAAAAGTTGAAACTGATGATACTTTCTCTGATGAGCATGTATTGGCTGATTCTCAAGACTTGATTCCATGGTTCGCAGATTTTGCAAATTACTTGGCTAGTGATATCGTCACATCGGACTTGTCCTTTAATCAAAGGAAAAAGTTCATGCATGATGTGAAAAAGTTCTTTTGGGATGAGCCATATATTTATAGGAGTTGTGCCGATGGACTTATTCGGCGATGTGTACCGGAGGTTGAGTTGTTGAGAGTTTTGGAGGCATGCCACTCCTCGCCTATGGGTGATGCATCATAGTGGTATCCGGAAAGCCCATAAAATCTTGCAATGTGGCTACTATTGGCCAACCATCCACCAAGATGCACATGAGTTCGCCAAGACATGTGATAGGTGCCAAAGAGATAGCGGTATTTCTAGAAGGCAAGAGCTCCCTTTAAATCCCATTCTTGTGATCGAATTGTTTGATGTGTGGGGATTGACTTTATGCTCCCTTTTGTGAGTTATCATGGGATTAAGTACATTCTTGTGGCGGTTGATTATGTGTCGAAATGGGTGGAAGCCACAGCACTTGCAAATAATGAAGGGAAGAGTGTCACCGCGTTCTTGAAAAAGAACATATTTTCCAGATTTGGCACCCCAAGGGCCATTATTAGTGATGGGGGATCCTATTTTTGCAACAAGTTGTTCAAAGGATTGTTGGAGAAATATGGGGTTCGCCACAATGTGGCCACGCCATACCATCCTCAGACTAGTGGGCAAGTTGAGGTGTCAAACAGAGAAATCAAAAAGATTCTGGCAAAAACGGTGAATGTGAATAGAACGGATTGGTCAATGAGACTTGATGATGCTCTTTGGGCCTACCTGACAGCATACAAGACTCCATAGGTATGTCCCCATACCAACTTGTATATGGGAAAGCTTGTCACTTGCCGGTTGAGTTAGAGCATAAGGCCATGTGGGCAATGAAGAAACTGAGAATGGATTGGAATGAGGCTGTGGAACAAAGGTTAAATGGGTTGGATGAGCTTGATGAATTTCGCTTAAAGGCATAGTTGCATTATTTCTGTTTTTCTAGCCAACAATAGGTTTTTCGTGATTTTATAGGCGTAGTTGCATTATTTCTATTTTTCTAACTTAATGTCACGTATTAATTTTCTTTAGAAGTGTAGGCTAGAGAGTAAATTAGGGTCCGTGTCTAAAAAGTGTCCAAAAAGTACAAAAAAGATTAGCTTATTGGGTGTTCAATGTGTAGGGACCAAATTCCCAGAAATCTGCAGAAAATTGGTCAGGTGCACTGATCGACGAACCAATCGACGGACCATCGTCAAATCAACGGACCGTCAGTAGGGTCCGTAGATCCCAGGTTTGTTTCTTTAATTTTTCTAAGTTAGGGCACCATCGACGGAGCAGTCGACGGTCCGTCGACTGACTTATGGTCCGTCGACAGGGAATTGTCAGTTCCTCCGACCCACTAACCCGACCCGACCCGATCGGCTATATATTAAATTTTTAAACTTTTCAGTTACCCACCCTTTTAAATACCCTCCCCAAAACCATTTCCTCCCCATTTCCCCCACTTTCTCTCCCACTAACTCCCATTTCTAATCATTCATTTTCTTCTCTTCCCCAAATCCCCATCACTTTCCCAAATCCCTTCTCTTCCCTACTCCTCCATCTTCGTCTGTCTTCTGCCCGGTCGGTATTCGAGGTCGCTATTTGGTGTTTCGTACTTGCAAGAATTGATCCCCTCATTCCCTACACTACAGTATACAGGTATGTCTTTCTGATCTGCTGTCTTTACTCTCATCACTTTACATGTTAAATTGCTGGAAAATGATAGTGGGTCTTGAATTTGGTACACTGTTGCATGCTTAAAATCTTCCAACTGAATTCATATTACCTTAGATCAATTAAAGTGAATGTGATGGGGATGTATTGTCTGATAATTGTTGTGTTTTAAGTCTTGTTGTTTCTGACGCAGGGTTTGATAGTCTGTGTGCATCTAGGTTTAAAACTAAGATAATTCAAGCCCTAGTAATAATGAAATGCTTTGTTATATGCTCGAGGAACTTAATGTTCCTTAGATTTCTCTGAATTTGTTCTTTGCGGGCAACAATGGCTGCCAAAATTTTGTCCCTGAAAGCCAGAACGAGACCCCATCGACGGATCATCGTTAAATCGACGGACCATCATTGGGGTCCATCAACAAATTCTCCCCTAATTTGTCTAAGTGTTACCCACGGAGGGTCGACGACGGTCCGTCAACTGGTCGACGGACCGTCCTACATGACCGTAGACTCTAACAGAAACCTTATTTCTGTAGTTCCTCCAAAAAATTTTAATGGTCCCACGATGGACCCCCACTGACTAACCGTCGTTCAGTCGACGGCCCGTCCTACAGGTCCGTCATCCTTAACAGAAACTTTGTTATTTTAAGATTCAAAAAAGTTTCCAAGGGTCCATCTACGGATCCCCACTGACGGACCGTCATTCAGTCGACGGTCCGTCCTGCAGGTCCGTCGTCTCTATCAGAACCTTTGTTCTAAAACATTATACAAGAAATTTTCTAAGTGTACACCGACAGACCCTCACTGACGGACCATTTTTCTATCGACGGACCATCGTTGAGGTCCGTCAGGCAGTTCTGCAGTTCTGCAGTTCTGCATCTCTACTCTGTTTGTGTTTCCCCTTCTGTGTTTGATTCTTTTGAGTTGTTGTATGCTTCTACTAGTACTGATAACCCCTCCTTGCAGGTACACATGGCACTTAAGCAAGACCTAGTCTACTCTCGAGGGCGTTCCAAGTCTATCGCCCCTTCCGGCCGGTTGGTGATTGGGTCGTCCGACGATGAACGTGACCTCGAATACGTGCCCCCAGGCACCCAAACACCATCACTTGCTGCTAGAACCTCTCAGGGCACGCACAAGAAGGTGGCGTCCGGCGTATTCACTGCCTCCCAGTCTTATGAGGAGCGCACACTGACCGGCACACCGTTTGGGTCTGCTGCAGTTTCTGAGGGAGCGTCTGGCTCTGAGGAGGCTTCCGGGTCTAAGGAAGCTTCATCTTCCCATGGGGCCACTGCTTCAGCTACATCGGTCCATTATGCCTCGTCTGAGGAGGCTGACAGTGCGGATTCTACTCCAGCACCCCTGACCGATGTCCCCGCTCTAGTTGCTTATAAGCCCAACCGATGGTTTGTCGAGGGACAATATCAAATTTATAGGGATGCAAAGCTGCTCAACGATAAAGGGGTCATGACTCGGACTCTGACAGTCGAGCGGCGAGTTCTTACTGGGAGTCTTTCCACGATACCAGCCATACATGATCTTTTCACCCGCCATCGGCTTGAATGGACGGCTAGGAGTTTAGGCCGTTAATGCGAGGAGATAGTGTGAGAGTTCTACGCCGCTTATGTGGAAACTCTCAGGTCTAGCTTGGACAAGCGGGCTAACCCCGCCAAACACGCACCACTCGAGCATGTTCGTGTCCATGGCAAGCGGGTGGACATCTCTTTGCCTGCCATTCGTAGATTCCTATATGGTGCTGACATTGATGCCACCAGGGCCCCCCTTACTCCGGAGTTTGACTATAGGTGGAAGCTGATCAAGGACGGTCGTTTCCAGCGTGAGAGAGTGCTGAGAGAGACCACCAAGAGGTGGATAGCCCAGAACATCTCTGTGGATGGCGAGGGTGCTGATTGGGTGCTGGAGCCCAAAGGAGGAATAAAGAAGGACAACCTCACATTCACGGCCAAATTCTTATGGATCTTGGTCCGTCATTGTCTCTCCCCCACTGCTGTTGATAATATTGTCACATGGGATCGAGCAGTGCTGATCGCGGCCATGGTTGCTGGGTTCGAGGTGGACTTCGCGTTGCTGTTGCAGGCGGTCATTCATGAGAGGCCCTTTAAGGCCACCACTACTTACCCCTTCCCTTGCATGATTTTTGAGTTGTGCAGGCCTGCTGGAGTGCCCGTGTGGCACATTGATGTGCTCAAGACTCCGACTGGCCATGTTGATATCGGTCTCATCCGGGAATGAGGCCAATGAGTTGGCTCCCAACGGAGGGCCCCGTGCATAGGTGCAGCCGCTAGGTGAGAACCTGGCAGCCACGGTAGAGCAGGACCAAGGGGATGATCCGGCTACATAGGAGCCTACCGACACCACCCCGGTTGAGTCTATCCTGGGTACTAGCACCGCTCCTAGTTTCTCCCGCTCCACCCCATTTGCTGCACTGGTCCCGATAACTAGGGTCCAGAAATTAGAGGCCCAAATGGTCACACTTCTGCATCATATCCTGCCTTAGATGCAGAAGTCCATTGCTGAGGAGGAGGAGCGGATAGAGAAGAAGATGGCCCAACGGACTGAGAGGTAGATCATGGATGTCCACCAGCGCCTTGACGCATTTGAGTTAAGGGTTTTTGCCCGGCCAGTCCCTACTGTAGATTTGATGACTCTCCAGGCTACTGTGGTGAGTTTGAGGGCAGATATGGATGCCATTCTGGAGGCTCAGGTGCTCGAGTCTGAGGCCACGTCTGTGGAGACTGCTGAGGATACGGTGCTGGCTGCTCTTTTCCAAACCACTGCTGCACCACCACCTCAGCCACGGGAGCATACCAAGAGGCACCGATCTCGAGAGTATGATGAGACTAGAGCTAGGAAGCGAGATCGTCTTGAGTTGGAGGCTGCGTGGAGATCCTCGCTGATTGATGAGGAAGCCCGGCAGACGAGGGATCAGGCGGTGGCTGCTGGGGCGTCTAGCTCCAGGATTGATGTTGTTGAGAGGAGCACTACTGAGGGTGTTGTTATTGCTGCGGACATTACTGACGGTGTCCCTACTACAGAGGGAGCGGGTTCCGGGTGACCAGACCCGCCAGCTTATTGATCATCGGCGCTATACGCCTCATATTTGCTTTACCCACCACTCAATTTTACATTTTTTATGCATTGGGGACAATTGCATGCTCTTTTGTTGGGGGTGGGGTAAATGGAAAGTGAGTGCTAGGGTGAAGTCTGAGTAGCCTAACTCACGATCCTCTCTTGGGGTTTTCTTGCCTGTGTTCTTTTTCCCCAAGAGACTCTTTACTTTACTGTTAAACCGGCACGTTAGTATCTTATGCATAGTATCGATATGAAATCTGAAGCATGATCTAAAGAAAATACTTGCATGATTAGGCATAGTGAATAAGTATGTGTGGCTCTAAGCATGACATAGTGATACACCCCTGCATGACCCTTAATCTTAAGCTCGAACTAAGTGTATGATAATCTAGTAGGGTAATGATGTGTTAAGTGAGTGTGAGATAGTTGAATAGACCACCGTTGGTACTGAGCTAAAACTTGCCCGGTTAGTCCTGTTAAAAGTATTCTGTAATAGACAATTAGGAAAGGATCATAGGCCCTTGTTTAAAATAGTCAATCTTTAGCCTAGATAAAAGAAAACCGAATGAAATTAATCCCTTCTTGATCCAAATGATTTGAGCTTAAAATGAACCTTTCTTTTTCTACCCCAACTTATCTTCTGGGAATAATGTGTTGGCTCTAGTCTCTCCTTGGACATGTGCACCTCAGCTTACGGGAAAAGCAGAAGTTGAGGGTGGCTAATGCAGAAAACAACCTTGTCGTAGCCCTGACCCAACCTTGGGTATTGTGTACCTTGACTCATGGCAAAGCCATGAGTTGAGGGTGGCTATTATGAGGAATGCTCCAAAAAGTGGGGTTGAAAGAATAAAGAGAGAGAAAGAAGAAAAGATAAGTGACTCAAGAAAAGCTAAAATCAAGTAAAAAAATTGAAAAAATTGAAAGCAAAAAAAAAAAAAGTCACTTACATAAAAAGAGAAAAGCAAGGCAAAAGAATATAAGAAAATCAAGAATAGGGCGTAACAAACGACGAAAAGGTAGGACGATTAGTCGTCATGACAAGGAGGGCAACAAGTCACTAAAATGCATCCAAATGTACCCTACCTGACCCTGAGCCTACGTTACAAGCTAATAAAGTCCTATCGCGATCCTAAGAGTCTAATATGTTGAACTTAAAGCAGTGAAAATAAGGGCAAGCCTATGGTGATAAGTATCAACAAGGTGTGAAGTTGATTTGAGAGTGAGTGTTGAAAAATAATCCTTATACTCAAACTGAAATCACTGTGTGAAAAAGGAGGATACTGTTTTTTTTAATTTAGGACACTAGTTGAAATACTAGAAAGTCGGTATTTTGGTGAGAGATAAAAGAGAAAAGGTGTCGGTGCGTAGTGAGTCTGTGTCATGGTCTAATCCGTATAAGTGAGCCTAATAGTGATATCATGCATGAATATAATGAAAGTAATCAGGATTGTTAGCCAGATGATTGGGAAATCTAAAATAAGGATACTTTTGTACAAATGTGTTGTGGTGAGTCATAGTGCGTCGCTTAAGGACAAACAACGAATTTAAGTTGAGGGTGTTGATGTACCATGGTTTTACGGTACTTTCAATACTTTTTTCTTAAGTTTAGTGTGTGTCTAAGGCCTTTTTGTAGTAGTTTTAATGTATTTTTCTTTATGTTTGCAGGAAAAACTGTCCAGAATGAAAACGCTGAAGATGTACTGGAAATTGCAGAACAGATGACCTACGGAGCCATCGACGGCCGTTGACCCATCGACGTCCGTAGGTGGAAACCGTCGCCATGAATATGTATGCTGTCAAGGAAAGATCGGGGAATTCTGACAAGTGTGGGGCTACGGAAGGGATGACGGTCCGTCGTCTCATCGATGGAACGTCCTGGTGATCCGTTGATGTTAACAGAATGTAGTATCAGTACCCGATTTGAAAAGATTCTAAGTGTGGAGTAACGAAGGCCATCGACGGACCGTCGTCCTGTCAACGGTCCGTCCTGCAGGTCCGTCGATGGTAACAGAGAGTTGGAGAAGAAGGCAGCTGAAAATAAAGTTGAAGTATGGAACGATGGAGGCCTCGACGATCCGTCGTTGCCTCGACGGCCCGTCGGTCAGGTCATCGATGAGAGACGCGTTTTTGGACAAATTTTACTTATTTACATTTCCCTCTATGTTTAGGATTCTATTATTATAAATAGGACGAAATACCTCATTTTTTGGGTTAGACTCTGGGTTAATTTTCTGATTTGTAATATTGGTTGTTGAATATTGGGTTTTGGAAAATACTTCATTTTTTCAAAAACGTTTATTGCATTATTTTCTCGAATTCAAGTGATTTTCTGGATTTTCTTCCATCTCATCACAAAAAGTACATGAGTTCTTGTCTAATTAATATGAATTGTGTAGTTATGAGCATGGGTAACTAAATCCACAACTAGGGTTGTGGGAACCATGGGTAATTAACAAAGTAAAACTAGCTAAAATAACAATTCTCGAATAGTTTCTTGTATGTATTGATAATTCTTTCGTTTAGAATTCTTTTTAACGAGTGCACGCGTTAGAACGCGCCTTCTTGCTACTTGCCGGACCAAGGAGGTTGATAATAAGAAAAGAACTATCAACGTAGATTTAGTATATACTATCTAATAGGCTAGTGTCGATTGGTGCGAAGTAATAACTAAGCCATACATCGATTATGATGCTTAATATGAGGTAAAAGGTAAGGTTTAGTAAAGTATACACACGTAGCCAGACCAAGGTGCGGAGTGAAATTCACTAGTTGCCGGACCAAGGAATTAGGGATACATAACTTATCACTTTGCATGCAAGATACTAGGAAAGAGTTGTTATAGTTAGGGTTACTGCGTTATGAATCAAATGGGGAACACTTACAACCTGGTTTCTCTCATTACTTGATAAACATCGAACATTTGAACTTGTAACTTGTTTACTTAGAATTAATTAAATAATTTTATTACACAAAATCCCCCCTTTTAATTGTTTGTTTTTGGAAAGGACTTGATTAAAATAGAAGTAATCATAGATTAAAGTTAAGTCTAAACCGTTTTCCTCGTGGGATCGACCCCAACCTAACATTTGGGTTCTTTACTTGATACGACCGCTTATACTTCTTTAAGGAAGTGTAATTTGAGCGTATCACATATCTAGATAACATAGAGAACTTCAAAGAGTATTTCTCAACTCTCATATTGCCTTGCTTGAGATTCATAAACTCCTCTACCTTAACTTCCCTCCTCTCACGGGGAAAGTACTTCTCAAGAAAAGCTTCCTTAAATTCTTCCCACTCAATAGGACCCGACTCCACCGGCCTAATGTCCTTACATTGAGTGTACCACACTTGAGCAACCTCCCTCAATTGATACGAAGCTAACTCCGCCTTCTCACTAGATGTAACTCCCATAGCACTCAACACCTTGTACACTCCATCTAGGAACTCTTGGGGATCCTTTCCCACCTTAGAGCCAAGAAAGATAGGAGGATTCATCCTCACAAAATCTCTCAACCTACACGTCATAGTGCTCTCTACTACATTCACCCTAGGCACCATACTCAAATTCACTTGAGTAGTCACGGCTCGGGCTAAAGCAAGCAAAGCCTCTCTAATATCACTATTAATCAACTGTGGAGGAACCACCGGAACATCGTTACCTCCTTCTACAATAGGGACTTGATCACCTTGAGCACCTTGAGGAACTTGCTAAACTTGCTCAACTTGAGGATGAATCTCCTCATGCACATCATTCTCCTCAACTCTACTAGCCGGTGTCCTACTCGTATTCATCTTCCTAGAAACACAAGGAAAACCATAAGAAAAGAGTACTCATAACTTTTAATCTACGGCACGACATAGGAGTAGAAAAGAAGGGAAACTCTATCATCCTATAGCCTCTCGCCCATAGATGTGTCGCGACTCACAACGATGGTCAAGAATCTACTAGACGTGACTTGATGCGACTTTTTGATTCCTAATACTACTTTCATAACCTATGCTCTAATACAAATCTTGTCACATCCCGAGACCACACCCTAGAAGATATGGCACTCTAGTAGTGCAACCGGCGTACTTGACCTCTCGGAGGTCTTGTACAAGCCCTTACGTATCGTTCATCGCATATACATAATGAAAAGTAGTGCGAAATTAAAACATTTCACAAAACATTTCATAGTCTTCAAAATTTCATCATATAAAATCATAGGAAATACTAAGTCTCAATCTCATCAAACTTAAGACACGAGAATACTTGGGACATGGCCCATACTTCAAAATATAGAAATACTTAGTCTATTACAATACTTCGAAATAAAAGACATAAAAGACATTCACATATGCCCTCGAGCCAATTGAGGACATACTTCAACTTCACCTAAATGATGCTACGATCCAAGTATTGCTTCCCAAATTCTCCTCACCTACCAACCACTATAGAGATAGATAAAAGCATGGAATTAGTACAATCATATGTACTAAGTATGGCATTATGCATAGAATCATGAAAACGGACATTTATTAGAAATATGAATCTTTTTATTTAAAAATCATATAATAATCATAAGAGTAACATTTAACACCTTAGAAACAGATAAGATAACATTTAGACAATTTAACACATTTTCGAGGCAACATTACAGTAAGCTTATTTCACTGTACAGTAAATTGCTTCACTGTTATAGTGAAGTGTCTCTTCTTCTCTTTTAACACTTCCTAGCATGTAGTATTCTCACTAAAAGATATCCTAAGACTCACTTAAACAACACAAAGAGAGACCGCCCATACAACCTCTCTAAGCATGCCTAAATGATCCTCAAGACTACTTATAATAAGACACGTACACACTTACAAGACATCAAACATATAAACATGAGATTTCCTCTACCAAAGGTGATTCTAAGTCTAACTTGAGTGAGTTGTGAAGCGACCGCCCATACAATCCATTACACACATACTTAAGAGATCCTATAGACTACCTAGGATCTAATCATTCTCACTTAACACAACAATATATAGATAATATGACATTCTCTTACTAAAGGCTATCAAAAGACTTACTTAAGTAAATCAAGAAGATAACATCCATGATTGACCTCTTCAAGACTACCTAAATAATCCTTAAGACTACCTAAGTTTAGATCATGTCCACATAATCAACATCTTCCATAACTAGAGTCATTCTTAAGACTTATCTAGGTAAGATATGAAGTGACCATTCCTATGCCCCCTTCACACCTTAACTCAACAACCCTTAACCACTCTAGTTAAGTACTTATTCATTTAACTTACTTTCTTACTTAAGTCATTATATTCATTAGTTCATTTAGGACTCATTCATCACATAAAGGACATTCAAGTAATGGTCTTGGACAAGACTTAAGGACTTTAACTAATACCTTCAAAGACTATTGTGCAATGTCTAGATAGTATCCCATACCACCACCTAAACTTCATAGAACTTTTCTAATGCTAGTAGGTATCCCATATGATGAGAATGGGCAATAACTAACATATACCATTATAGCAAAGCATGGAATCAGGAGTTCTAACCTACTCCGATGAGGGTATTCTACTTGCCAATGGTAGAACTTGGACACATTTCATGTACGCACATGGTTAAGGAATATGAAAGGCGTGATTTGTAATCTAGTCTCATTCTTTAACTAGAACTACATCCCTTACCATATTCACTTGGTGCTAGCCTCCGTTCTCATAGAGTAAATTACACTAAGGTTCATATAAAGGGGTTCCATATCAAGTTCATAACCCAATCACATTTACCCTACCAAAGAAAGGTCCACTAGGGCTACCTTACAATGGAGACAAGAAGATCATCATGACTTTCCTAAGGTTTGATATGATGTCGTTCTAGCCAATCAGCCTTAAGTTTATCATTCCTTTACTTGAAGGATACCATTACGGCTTTCGACTTCAACATTCGTAACCTTACCACTAGGTTCAAGGTTTCATATAAAGGACCCTCTTAACATCATTTAAGGTCTCATGTCATTCATACTTACAAGACTAAAGTATTTAACATCCTAAGTCAAGACATCTCATAATCACATTCATACATATATCAAGTAAGGGACACAAGTCAACCAAGACAAGACACAACATACTTCACTTTAACACATATTACATGTCATTCTAGAAACACATAGACATAACCATATCCTCTTTAAGTCATCCTATACACTATCATATCATCATCATATGACCATCATAGACTCATATAGTCAAGTAGGGATAAGCATACATCAACCCTAAGACTATACACACAAGCCATAATCATAGTCTAACATGATCACCTAAATAACATCAATAGAAGAACACATATACTTTCACATTATTTATCATGTAGATAGAAATTATCCAGATTTACATAATCTGCAAAATACTTCAAGCAATTGCCGACAAGGCTATGATCATCATATTACTTAAAATAACGCCGATAAGGCAACATCAATTGCAAGTAAACCACATAACACCGCCACCATAAGTGTACCATACCAATCACAATGTAATTGAAGTCTAATTAAATTAAAATAAACGTTAAATAGTTCAGCGTACCACCAATCCATCCTCAACACCTCAATTCGATGCTAAATCATCCAATTCAATATCATAAGGCCCTTACCAATGGGTATAACCAGTTATTCAATATAGAAAATATGATAATCTATGAAACTAGGTCAATTAAATACATATTTATCAATCTAAGACAACCTAGATATCAATTGAATACAATTCTTACATCATTAGAGATCCCATAGAAAACTACACTAGAATTCATAAACATTAAATCAATATTAAGTAACCCATAACTTAGTCAAAAACTAGGGTTCATCAATTACATGGTTTCATAGGTTAATTAACTTAAAATCATCAAATTAACAACAATTCAATCACTAATCAATGCTCAAAAACCATTAATGCAAGAACCCATAGATAGATCATGAAATTGGACAATTCAACTTTGAAAACTTTAGAAAACATCTTTGAAACTTGGGCTCCTTGATGAATAGAGTTTAAAGGATCAAAAACCATACCTCAATGAAGCAAATCTTCACTCAATTCTCCAATCCAAACCCTTCCTTGAGTTTTGGCTCCAACGGAGTTCTAGGGAATTTCTAAGGGTATTTGGGTTTTGATTTTTGAAGAATGAAATCTTCCAAGTATTTTAGGCTTATAAACATATTTAAATAACCAAAATACCCTTTAGTAACCGCCAATACTCTTATTTGGACGTGGGGTGAATTTACAAGTTCACCCCGCAACTTAACAGTGAACTGCGCAGGGAGGCAGTCCACCAACGGTTGCCAAAAGATGGTCCGTCCCTTGACCAACGGACCCTCCTATTGGTCCGTGGTTGGGGACTGAGGCTTGTCTATGGCTGACTCTCCCACACGCCTAAGTACCAATTGAGGATACACCCATCGACGGGGCATCGACTGGCCCACGAGTTGTCAATTGCCTCAGTCGTTTGGGGCTGTCTTGGACAGTCTTGGGCACCAACTTTGGGTCCTTCCTGAAGGAATGTCCGATGGTCCTTGGGGATATTTTCCCGTACGTTTCCAACACAAAAATAATCGTATACAAGTTTAGGACCTCTCACATGAATTTCACCCAAAAAAACACATAAAACTTGACGAAACATGCATAGACACACAAGGTCATTTTAAGGCAAACCTTCCGAACGTCATGGACGTTCTTGGACGTTTGACCTCCAGACTTCACGAAACTTGACACACTGACTATATACACTATAATAACCCATTTAAGTACCTTATAGCGTCATGAATCACATATAAACACATAAAACCACATATGAGACACATAGGTGACTTAGTCATCGAACGTCTTGACTTTACGTTTGACTTCTAATTCACCTAAACTCTTAGACACTGCCTCAATAACAAATTATATACCAATTTAGGACCTTATACCATCATGACCAACATGCTTGTCTCTAGTTCACCTAAGTCATTTTCAGGATCTTACAGTCCTCATCCGACTTCGATCCAAAGAACATAGGTGGGGTCATTCTAGTAAAGTCTCTCAAATGAGAGGCCATGTTATTAGCATGTTGGGGCACTCTAGTTCCTACCTCCCTATTCATTTGGGCCGTCGTGGCTCTGACTTGAGAAGTGACGACATTGGCTTGATAGGTCATGGCTTGAGTTAAAGTGAGAAAAGCCGCCCTTATATCACTTTCGGTCATCGGTAGAGGAGCATATGGAACTTGATCACCCATAGCAACTTCTTCAAGTGGAGGCACTTCGTTGTCTTGTGGAGGCACTTGGTTGTCTTTATCCCCCCCCCCCCACATTAGCCATTTCTTCCTCGACCCTTCTAGAAGTTGTTCTTCGAGTATTCATACCTATAACCACGATACAAGGTTTAGGTGAAAGCACATAATAATACTCTAGAGGCACGCCATAGGAATACAAGAAGATGAGAGTTTCTAAGCATGACATAGTCTCTAATTCATAAGTGTGGCGTGCTTCACAATTATGAATAAGAATCTACATAGACGTGGTTTAATGAGGCATCATTTCTAGGGATATTCAATCTCATGCTCTGATACGAAGTTTGTCACATCCGAGGAGAACCCCCAGAAGTAACTGGTGTCGTCGTCCTCGAAGAGGACTAAGACTAACCTCTTCACATTCGTCATTTGCATTCATAGGTTAAATTAGCGAAAAATTTAAAAACATTTCACTACTTCTACATTGAGGTTTACTTATACCTCTCACTTATACATAATATATTATAGCGAGTATACCTAAACCCTTCATATAGAAAGAATACATAGTCTTCTACTTTGATGGCACATATATATATAAGATACATAACATAGTCTTAAAACGGATGTCTCATATTAAACCATCTAACAAGAGTATAACAATTGGGCCTAGCCCATACATCAATACCACTAAAGCCACATATAGTCTATACAATCATAGTGCTCAAATGAAAGATAATGAACATAGTGTCTTTAATACTAATCAACATCCAATGGTAGAAACTTGCATTGTCCTCGAAGTGTTGAGGACCTACCCAACTTGGAGAATGAGAATCCAAGTCTGCTTCAAAATTTGTCAAGAACCCTTCAATGACCGGAACCTAAAATATTGGGGAAAAAGGGAGAAACGGGGTTAGCACATCACTTGTACTAAGTATACGACCATATGCACATTCAACATAAATTTGATGCCAAAAAGGGACTTTTCATTAAAACATGTTAATTTACTTTGAAAAGCCTTATGCACAATCAAGCACCAATACAAGTTAATAGCACATCTTCATTATTCAAGACCATGTACATCACAAGAACAACAATACTAAGTCAAACATGCATTACATCATAATTAAGCACATAATCAAGACAACTCTATCATCAAGTCATAATATCAACAAGCATGTATAAGAGTTCAGAGCGTCATAACCAAAGCAAGACCATCACTCATACACCCCTATTAAGTCCACTAGTGCAATGGTCAAGCAAGGCCTCATAACCTCACTCAAGCAAGTAAACTCAACAAGAACCATGAGCAATGCCCAACTTCACATACTATATCATTTAAGAGTAAACGTCATCATACTTTAGCAATAAAGACCAACCACATGTTCATAAGTGACAACAACATCACATAGTATCATTAACATGTTATATCAACATAAACATATCATTTACATTTATAAACATATAATCATATAGGAACATCCATTCAAGACTTCCCTCAAGGCTAACTAGTGCAATGTATAGGTAGAGTCCCATACCCCTACCTAGACTAAGTCAAACCCCTCAAGTTATCATAGTTAGAGTCCACTTATTACTTCATTTTACTTTTGGGAACATCTTGCCTTAACCGACATAGAACACATGAGCCAATGTGGAATTTGGTGTCATGGAACCCTACACCGAAGGACGGTGGACTACTTTCCAAGGTAGCACTAAAACATGAACATAACATCTATGTGGATCCACTAGATAGTATTTATATGGGGGCAACATAGTTCAAGAACTAGGAGATATGGTTGGGACCCTCTTTATGCTACATGCATTATAGTCTCCAATCTCATGAGTACATTAGTGATCCTACCTTCCCTATGTGGGAAGGGACACTCCTCACTCTAGTTCACTCGGTGCTAAGATAGATTCCCTTTTGAAATGACTTTCATTAATAATCATAACTTAGTTTAGGTCATAGGGTCTACCCCTTATATAGTCATAGTCATAGCTTAATAGGAATTGCATGAGAACACCTTTCATTAGAACCCTCACATGTGAGATTACCACGTTAACATCATTATGTCATAGTAAGGCACATAGGTACTTCATCACTAACCTTATATCAATACATCTTAAGCATAATCTCACAATCACATCATAAAGACATTTCAATTCAACATCGTACCAACACTAATCAATATTATCGTAAGATATACTTCAATATAATGTCATCACTTTACACAAGTAATCATAATTGAAGTAAAGGTTTGAGATCACAAGACTTACCCCAATCTCCTTCACAAGCCATCATCATGATTTTACCATCAATCATCCAATTCAACCCAGAAATGGGTGTAATATCATCACTCAATGGTAACCAATACAATAATGAAGTCAACTGAATCACTACACAATAATTCATCACTAGTTCATAGCCTAGGGTTAGAGACTTAGGTCAAATTCATGATCTACTTTACAACCTAGGCTAATTAATCAAGAACTAGAATAATTGGATTACAATACATAATAACATACTCATAATTATCTAAAGGAATCATAAACAAAGCCAATTAGACAATCAATTTCGTAATAAAAGAAAACCCACATGAAAACTCTTCTTTTAAAAATCAAATTGAAAGAACCCTTTGGGGAAAGAATCCCAAAGGTGAAAGGAATCTCATACCTTACTAATTGATGAAGTTTGATGGAGAAAAATTTATCCTTTGCAGCCCTAGAACCCTCCTTTGTTTTGTCTTCAATGGAGTTTCTTTGGGAGAGAGAAAGAAGAGAGAAGGAAGAGCAATTTGGTTTTGGGAATTATAAGAGTTGGGTTTAGTCTAATTAGGTTTAGGGTCATTATAGGGGTCATTATCTGACATAATTAGGCCTACCTTAACGCCTAACTAATTAAATAACCACTTAATTAAATTAACTTAACCAACTTTAGAATGTGCAGCAAAACAATGTCTTGACAGATGAAACCCCGACCAACAGGCCGTTTGTCAATCGACGTGCACTGTTCATGGCCGTCATGTGCAGTCGTCATTCGCGACTGAGACTGGACAAAATGACTTCCCACGAAATTGGCTAAGTGTCCATCGACGCCCTGTCGATTGGACCACGCCTCGTTGGTTGCCCCTCGTCGATGGCTATTGTCCTAGAAAGCTTTTAGCCATTCTTCAAAGTTCCTCCTCAAGGGCCATTGGTTGGTCCTTGGGGATCCTTACCCAGAAGTTTCGACTATAAACTAACTCTACTACGTTTTAGACACCTTATCACCAAATTTCATTAAATTCATACTCCTAAAACTTAGTCAAATAGGCTAAGGCACACTAGCACCCCTTTGAACTAGTTTCCGGACGTCATGGACGTTCCTTGACGTTTTGATTCTAAAACCTCCTAAATGACTTATACACATTATATTTAACTTAAAACAGTGTTGCCATTTTAAAATGTCAAGTTAGGCTCTATATTAGACTTTAGACTTTTGGAGTATTACAGAACTAGTCCAGACCCAGGCTACTTTGCAACATGAAAGAGACGTTAGTTTTGGGCATATAAAAAGTATCTTTGATTTTATCACTAAGGGCTCCTCATCTTCTTCCACCTTTATGCCACCCTCTGACTAAACACCAATCCTTTGTGCAGGATCTTATGTTTTGTGTTATTACTTGTTAAGTCTTTAGTAGACTTTTCTATTTTTGTGTGGATAATGGTTTTATGTCTGATTCGTGATGTAACTAATGACTTAGTTTGGCTTTTTTTTGTTATAGTTAGTTGTGCTATTATGACTTGTGGCATGAATATGCATATATTTTAAGTTTTTGCCTGATGTCAAAAGGGGGAAGCAGTGTGTATATGAGTTACGTGCATATGAGTTACACCTTACGTATTTACTTACCTATTCAATGCAAGCAGATTAAATGTGTCATAGTCAAAAAGGGGGAATATGTTAAAATCTCGTTGTTTTGAAGTATGGCAAAGTGAAGGAGTGGTAGCAGTAACATGGCAAAGTGAAGGAGTTGTAGGAGTAACACCACATTCCAGCTAATCCAAGTTGCTTTGGGAAATAAAGATTACCTAAACTAAGTCGAATAAGAAATTCGAGTAGGAGCTGAGTTAAAGAAGTTTACTTTCTAGCGCTAAAGACAAATATGAGTCCAAGTTGAGTTCAACAAGGAGTGGTAGTGACAAAGACAAAGTTGAGACAAACAAGGACTTGCAGGATATTTATTCTATAAATAGGGAAATAATTTCTTCAATGAAGTTTGCACACTTACATAGAGAGAAGATCAAAACACGATCAAGAGTTGGAGAGAGTTTTGAGATTTACTTGGGGAGTGTTGCCAGTTTGTGAGGAAAAAGTTGTACGATTGTAATTAAAGTTTTGGTTACAATCAAGTGTGTGTAGAATTCGTCTAACAAGTTTGAGAAACTTGACAGACGGTAGAAGACTTAAATGGGTAGCTAGGAATTAGAGTTTATAATTTGTTAGCAGAATTACAGTTTATAATTCCTTAGGTTACATAGGTTTGTATTTTTTTTTTGAGGCTCAGATTTAATGAAGTGGAGTTAAATCATACAGAGGTGTAGGTCATGGTTTTTACCCTTTATGAGTTGGGATTTTTCGCGATAAAATATTGTGTCATTATTTTATTTGCTTTACAAAACGTAAATTTTCTAATCTTCAAAGGAAAATATAGAATATACTTGTTCCTTAGGCCAATTTGGGGGTCAGAATTCCAACATAAGAAAACCAATTATTTTTTCTATATCTTATCCTTATTATTAATTGCTTATTCCTCAACTCATTTTTAAGACCGAAATGTGACAAAATATTACTTCAAAAGCATAAATATCCTTAGAAGTACCAAATAAGTCATAATTTGTTCTTTTTATATATATTTATCATTAATTAAAGTTGCACACATGTAAACGACATTCAATTAACTAGTTCTCGTAAAAATCATGAAGATCATTAGAAATGTTGGTTAAATCTTTGTCTTTCATTAAAGGACTTTAATAGACAACTATTATTTACTATTTTTCTTAAATAATTATCATTTAATTATGATCTTAATATTTAAAAATTTGAAATTAATTGAAGTTATATGACTTTCTTATTAATTAGAAAAATATAATATTTATTTAACATAAAATATTTTAGAGTTTGCTTCACATATCTTTTATTGTATCGATCTTTGGAGCTCGATAGCCCTTTATTGTTCAACTTATTTCAATACCTTCATATATACAAATTTTATCAGATAAAAATAGCACAAATACAAGATAACAAGATAGATACAAAAATATATCTACTACATATTATGACTTATTTGGTACTTATGCAATTAAAATTCTAAACAATTTCTCTATGCATGAACTTTACTGAGAAAAATACACATATAAATTTAATTTCATTTTTTTCTAATTCCATTTATTTATTAAAATAATGATAAGAATCGAGTTGCTTGAATAAACAAGAAAATAAAGTGAAATTATAAAGATTAAAGACAAAAAATGAATGATATGTGAAAGTTGGGGGCACGAATGAACAAAATGTTGATCAAGAATATGGTGTTAATGAACAAGATTTAGATGCTAATGATCAAGATGGAAGCACTAATGAACAATATTTAGGTGATAATGAGTAAAACGATTTTCAAGATGAGGACGCTAATGAACGGAATGATGATGAAGATGCAGGAACGCCTATGAACTGAAAGAAGATGTAGATCAACTAGGTGATGGAATAGTTCATATGAACCAACAAATGGTGAAAATGCAGACATTGATAGACTTTGTTACTTCTATATTTCATTTGAATGATTTTATGATTATTTCACTTTCTAGGCACGCCTATGAACTGAATGAAGATGTAGATCAATAGAGTAATGGAATAGTTACTATGAACCAACAAATGATGAAAATGCAGACATTGATAGACTTTGTTACTTCTCTATTTCATTTGAATCATTTTATGATTATTTCAATTTCTACTTCCATTTTGTAGTGACGAATCTTGTAAGTATGTCTTCATTAAGGAATCTGTCCATTTCTCGGGGTCTTAAAGCATTGAAAATGCATAAGGATTCTTGACTGCAAACTAGATGTAACTTCAATTCCTTCAGAATTGGTGGTCAATTCTATTTCTAGGGAGATTCATATAGTAGTTCTGACCAATCTCAAAATACAAAAGTAATACAGGGGAAGAAGAAGATTTTTTGACCTTGTTCATGACCCACTCAGCTACAACAAAGTAAGATTACCTTTGATGAACATTCGGAGCTCGGAAAAGCCATTCTTCACTATTTTGATTCAAGCAGTCAGCAGTGAGCAACTTTCACTTCCTGAAATCTCAATAATACACAACAGTTAATAAAGAACTTCACATTGATACATCACATGACATAATTAAAACATCTTACATGTTGAAGGCACGTCATGAAGTGCCATTCCTATGCATGGTCTACATTTAAAACGCAGAAAAAATTATTTTCATCAGAAATTTTCTACTTTTTAAAGTACAAAAGATAAGTTTCATACCGATTCCCTTACAAAATATACTTGACACATGCATGTTTAAGGTGCTTGCATTCAACTTCGATGCAGTGAACAATAATAACAAATATAAAAGGATAGTTAACTACTTTGATGGAAGGATGGTGCAACTTCAAGTTATAAATGTAGTCTATCATTAAAACAAAAAGAAAGTAAGATTAAGGCTGAAGTCATAGGTAGTACTCACCGATCATCGTCAAACTTATTATGTTGTTCAAAATGGGTAGTAAGTTGATTTAAAGTTTAAAGTTAAAGCTTTTTATAGAAGGCATAAATATGCCCTTTAACTTGACCTCATTTCACATGCATGTCCTCGAACTTTGAGTGTGCACAAGTAGACACTTAAACTTATATAATATTGAACAAATAAACACACATATCCTACATGACATCCTACACATATCTACATGACATCCTACATGGAAATTTGTGTCTTACATGATGTCCTACGTGTATTCAGATACATAGGACTCATGTGTCAACTTGCTTAACTTTATATAAGTTGAAGTGTTAATTTGTGCACACCAAAGTTAAAGGACATATATATGTAATGAGGTCAAGTTAAATAACACATTTGTGTATATGCCTTAATAGAAGGTATGTTCCCTTTTAGCAGAGTAGCTACATGAAGCTCATCTTTTCCTATTTTGGCAAATGATAAGCTTCCATTCAAAAGGATGCAATCGTCTTTCAAGTTTTCGTGTAGTAACTCGTAGGAAAAGTAGTATAGCAAATGAAGCAAAATATCAATTCCTATACCCAAAATTTGTTATGTCTCACATGATGTAACCAATTTCCGTCGCAAAGAGAACTATTATTTGCTTGCCCCGTTTATTGCACATTTTGCTTTCTCCTTGTCTTTGCCGAGGCAAGTTAATTAGGGGTCACCAAAAATATCTACTTTCTTTATTACGAATACCAAGAACCTCATAACCGATCGACTTTATAGAAAAATAAAAAAATATAATCAAATAACTTCAAAACATGGAAATGTGGATTAAACACCACGCACATGCTCAAGATATGGTTTTATGAATCCATAATTTCACGAATTTGATGGTATATTATGGGATTTCTTATGTAGTATCTCATATTACAAGAAAAACAAAATGACTAGGCATATTAGAATACTCCAGTAGCAATTAGATAAGCTCTGTTTCCCTACAAACTGAATATGTGATGTGATAACAATAAGCCACAAGCACAACTTATGACAATCCACGTTTCCAGAAAATGTTCTCCGAAAATGACTTCTCTAGTGGAAGCAAGGAATACAAGTTCTAATTGTCATTCCACATTGATTGTTTTCTCACGGTCGTCCAACACATCTCATCTTCATCCCCACTCCCATCACCCCACCGGCCCTTATATTTTAAATATCTATTACACCCTTAGTTTGAAGTAGAAGACAAAATTATTGCTCCATAAAAGTAGAGCATGAAGGGAAAATGACTAACAATATCCTCGAGCAATATGGTTTAAAGACGCCCTTTACACATGCATTGTTTATAGTATAACATACCTAAATCCCATAGTGTAAGGAGCTAAATTACATTTTATCCCTACTCTTTTTCAATTTACAAAAATCCCTCAAAATCAGTGCTATCCAAATGCATAGCAAACGAGCTGGATACATTAATTTCGATACATTAAAACAAATTGAGTTACACTTTTAAAGGAAAGAGAATCCATTTTGAATGTGAGTTCCCCAAATCATGCTTAGCAATTTGATTTCAATCTCTCCCAAATGGTAACAACTTCAATCAATTCAAAATTTAAATTTTCTTATCTGAGTTCTCTTCCAAATATGCAAATTCTTCCGGAATAAACCTATTCAAAATTCATTTTTTTTCATCTATTCATCGTTTCATGTTCATCGAATAATCATTCAAATTTATCAAAAATTTGATAATATAAATAATGAATAGTTATTGGACAAATAATTTTTTTTGTGAATCTCAAATCCACCATTACAGTATATAGATGAGATGAGGAAAAACATGAAAATATGATATATATTAGAAGGAAATCATAGGATAATGTTGATAATGTTGCTTGGCATGCTCTTCATCCCATCTCGATCGTGGGCACCATAGTAGGAGATGACCAAAGACGCTACTAACCAATTTGTATTTCAAAATACATTAAAATCTAGTTAATGTATCCCAAACTTCTTTTTCCTATTCTTTCTAAAAAAAACTCAATTTTTGAATCAAACTTGTCGACAAATTGTACTGATACAACATGAACATATCGATCTTGTTGAGACATTCGAGAATTTTAGAAATGAAGTTGAGGTATGAACGATACAAAAGTGATAAAAATTTTGTTGGTCAAAATATTGATTTGTGAATCTCAAATCAACCATTGCAGTTGAATGAAAGATCGATGAGTTGATGAAAAATTTGGAGATCTGATACATCGTTGAGGTGATGAAACAAGAGTTTGAATTTTCAATGTATCCGTTATGCATTGATATAATAAACAAAAAAGTCGAAGAGATGCATAGCTTTGATGGATCATTCATACCTTTTATAATGTTGTGTAATTGTTTTTCGAATGTTATTTCCAATATGAATAGATTTATAATACATTACTATTTATGTAACTCGTTTAAATTGACAAGTGTTGTATACATACTAGATACATTAAATAAGTAACTGTTGTTCAAAAAATGTTAGGTTCATGCAAGAATAGAACGTGTTGTGTCTGATGCGTTATATCATGTATCAGTCATATGGTTTAATAGATGTAATATTCTGTTACATAAAATTGTGTATCTAACACTTAATTTGTACAGTTATGTTTGATAAAAAGTTGTATTTGATATTAACACTGTTTAAATGACAGAATGTTGTGTACATGATTCTTCATTATGTTGTGTATATGATTTACTATATGTATTAGTGCGATTCATATTTATTGTATCATATGTATACCTCAAAGATCTTCACATTTTGCCTCAAACTAAATAAACTTCTCATATTAACATTTACTTATCACGATTTATGGATATGATACATACTTGTGTGACATTTTAATGCATCATGTATTGTATAGAAATACATATCCTTTTAAATTTGAACAAGATATAAAGAGGCATAGAAACACCTAGATACATAATACATTTGATAGAAGTTTTATATCAAGTATCAAAACTAATTAGGTTTATGTATCAAAACTTATATTTGAACACAGTATATTGTGCATGATTAAATTGTAATGTATCGGAGTGTTGAAACAAAAATATTATACATTAATTTAAGAAACAAAATTGACTAGATACATTAAAAATAAGTTAATGTATCCCAAACTATAAATATTACGACCCTCAAAATTAAATAGGATGCACTAGAGCTACACATGTGTTTTATGAGTTTATAACTTGTTGATTTAATATTAAAATGAGTTTATAGGTTAGTTTGGTTGTATTTGAGGTAAAACGTCAAGGAACGACCAACACATTCGGAGACTAGTCGTTTATGTGCTAGTGTGTTCTTATGTGTTTTTGTTGAAGTTAGTTTGTTGTTTGAGGTCTAAGTCATGGTGAGATTACCCATATTAGTGTAATATCAAGTTTAGGGATTAAACATCCAGGTATGACTCCCCAAGGACCCACAAGGGTCCCTTGATGAGGACCCCATCTCTTGGCCAAGAAGCTACCAGGCAGCATGATTGACGGCTCCGAACAAAAGACCATCAATGCATTGGCGGCCCGTCAGTCTTGGGCGTCAATAAGGCCTGCAGGTTTTGGAGCCTCTGACCAGAACAACAGACCCCATTGATTCGGCGTGGACCAGGCCACAGTCCGTGGTCTGGTGGTTGTCAAATGGACCTGCAATTTCTGCAGTAGTTCGGCCAAAGTCTTTTAAAGGGTAGGGTCAGTCATTTTATGTTTATTTAGATATTTTAAGAGTGTTAAAACATTTAAAACCTTAATTAGAATTCATTATTCACTTTTACAAAAATCAAAACCCTTCCCTCCTAAAAGAGTTCTCTCTAGAACTCCATGGAAGATTGAGGTCAAGATGGAGCTAGGGTTTTGGATTCCAGTGGCTTTCTTCTTCAATTCTCTTGAGATTTATTATAATAAGGTATGGTAGTTCTTTATATAAGGTTATCTATCACCTTAGATCCGGTTTCAAAAGGATTTCAAAGATTTCAATGTTTATGAAAAAGTCCAATTTCTACTCTAACTCAAGGGTTCTTGCATGAAACGATTTCAAATCATTAGATATGATGTTATTGATGTTAAATGATGTTTTATAATTAAAATATCCATGAACCCTTGATTCTCACAAAATATCCAAATTTGGCTTATGAATTGGGTTTATTGCTTATGATCTAAAGTTGATGGAATTGTGATTATAATGAGTTGTATAATTGAGTTTTATTGTTAATTATACTATTATATTGTGAATTGTTAGAGATTTTAAGGAATGGTGCTCTTGGATTTTGGAAGAAGGTAAGTTGACCTAATTCCCTTACTAATGTAGAATTGATATAGAATTATTCTTGTGTGGTATGGTCCACTTATGGTGGCGGTGTTTACTTCTTGTTCTTATTGTGATCATGACCTGTCGGCATTATTATGTTAATTATAGTAGTATCATGTTATGGTATATGTGAATGTACAATGTGAAGTTGGTAATGTGAAGTCAATGTGACCTTGTATAATAAAGTTATGGCATATATGAATGTATGAAGTGAAGGGTGATGTGATATATGTGTGATCTTGTATAATGTGATTGTAATGTGAAGGTTATCTTGTATAATGTGAGTGAATTGTGATAAAAGGCATGAGTCCTCTAAATGTTCATGTGTGATGATGATACACTATGAAGAGTCTTTACATGTTGATATGGTGTCTTAGGTAGACCTAGTTGGCCCTACTTTGATACATGAAATTTATGTTGAATGTGACTACTTGACTTGGTAAGCATCCTTTCTTGAGAATGAATGAATGAAAGTCTAAGATCGGTAGACCTAAGTTGGTGACCTTCCTTGAATGATAAATGAGGTATTCTAGAGTATGTCTTGAGCTAGTGGACCTAATGGTGTTCTTTTTTTATAATCCTGAATGAATGTTTTAACCTTGAATATGAAAAGATGAAGTAAATCGGATAGACCTAACATGGTACCCGTTCCATGAATGAGCTATCCTAATGAACCTTGATCTCTAGACCCTTATGGATCCCTTCTTGAAAAATGGTGTTATGATTTGGTAGGCTTAGTGATGGTACCTTCTGTAATACACTTATGTGAATGAACTTACTCTATGAGAACCAAGGCAAAACACCGAGTGGATTCGCTTAAGGTAGTAGATCTACTTACAGTATGAGACTAGAGTACAAATAAGCCATTCAGTATCCCGTAAACCATGTGCCTACATGGGATGTGTCCTAGTTGTACCTTTGGCAAGTAGAACACCTTCCACGGTGTGGGGTCTTATGACACCAAATTCCATACCTAGCTAGTATGGTCTATGTCGCTTAACGCTATTTTCATTATGTTGGATGTGCACTCTAGTTATTGAATGTGTTATATGACGTGGAAGTAGTAGAATGTGATGTTATCTACACATGGCATGCGTAGGCTTTGAAGATGCTAAAGTGAGTTTCCTAGGTCTTGCAAGACAATTATGTGAAGTCCCCTATTTGGTTAGTTGTCTCCTAAATGGATAAAATGAATAATGTTTACTTAGTGATAGCATGTTGAATAGAAATGTTCTTATCTAGGGTGGCTTTGAGAAACACTTAAGTGTGCTTGAATAGGGTGTATGGGTGGTCTCTTCATGTCTCTTAAACTCTTATGATGAAGGTTTTTATCAAAATGTCATGAAAGCATGTTTCTATACTAAATATCCCTTTTTGCATATTTTTGCATGGCTTCCATACTTAGTCCTTAAATGTGCTAACCACTTATTTTTCCCTTTTTGACTAAAGTTAGGGATTAGAGGTTTGGTATGCTATGGATGATGGATAGGTTTCTAAGGTTTGAAAGATGAAATTTTGGTTAGTTCTTACAGATTCGAGGACAAGACCCACATGTTCCTTTTATGATCTTTTTAGTATTTATTTGAAGTCATGTATGGGCTTAGTCCCAAATGTTGTATTCCAAAAGTTGTTAGATGGTTTAATTAGACATATTGTAAAGTTAGATGTTTTAAAGTCTTCCTCTTGCTTATTAATGAAAGTATTCTTCGTGTGTGAAGAAAGTTTAAAATTCTTATCTATTTTAAGTATCGTATGAAATGAATGATCCATGTGGCTTGTTTGAGACCTCCGAGAGGTTAATACGCCGGTTACGACTATGGGGTGCTCTCGGGTCGTCACAATAACCGTAAGATAGTTTAGTAATTTGAACACGATACATTGTAATGATGAAATTGTAATATATCATAATGTTGAAATAAGGTATTATACATTAATTTAAGAAATTAAAACATTTGAATACATTATAAATTTGAATTAATATATATCAGAAAAAGATGAACAAGAAAAATGAGAAAAAAAACAACAATTTGATTATTTCGACTTCTCCTTCTCAACATTCAATTTAGAAGACGAATGTACATCCATTATTTCTACATTTACTCTTGTTTTTTTTTAGTTATTAACATAAACGTCATCCATGTATCTCGATCCAAAGTCCTTACCAAATCCAACAGTAGATCGATTTTTTCCGCCTTTTGAATGTTTTTTCCACCATCTAAAATAAGGATCCTTATCCATATGTATCATGAAATAAAGAAGAAATAAAATAACATTGAAGAAACATCTATGGAGGTGATGTACTATATCAGGAAATGAAGAAGAAACAAATATAATTGAAGAACATCCGATTAGTGTTTTCAACCGAGTTGGGAATTTCATAATCAAAGATTCGGTTAGAGTTGGGGTAAGTGGGTGTGACCAGTGGCGGACCCAGGATTTTCGTTGAGGAGGTTCAAAATGTAAAAATATAAACGCGTAAATAAATCTTTCAAAATGGGCCCTTTGAATTTTCTTTGGGTTTAAAACCACACTTTTTAAAATAAAAAATGCTTAAAAATGAAAACTGATTTTTTTAAACAAAAACAAAGTTAAACTATAAAAGAAAATAAATAAATGATGTTGCAAAGATTCGAACATGGGGCATGCTGCTTAATATTCAGGGGTCTTACCATTGAGCCATCTATTTTCATTTGTTATTAAGGGGGCTCAAAATATATGGATCTACAGAAATACAGAAAATTTACCTTATATATATCGTGTATTTTTTTACCGAGGGTGTTCAGGTGAACACCCTGGACCCAACGTGAGTTTGCCCCTGGGTGTGACTATTTGGGTAATCCTAATAATAAAAGACAGAGGATTCATAAATTATCAGGCAATATAAGAAAATAGCGAAGAAGTTTGAATAAGAAGAGACTACCTATTAAAAACACTGAAATTGGTTGAATGGAGAGCGAATTCGTTTGAAATTCAAAATTGGAAGTATGTGATAACTGAAAAGAATTTGTGGAGAAAAAGAGGGAGTAAATTTTTGGAGTGGGAATCGTGAGTTGTAGATTTTTTAACAATACTGAATCTAGGGAGAAATTAGAGGAGTAAATATAGGGATGGGAAACTAATGTTGGGACTTCTTCAAGAAAAATGTATCTGGTGTTTTAGTTTTTTCTGAAAAAATTGGGATTTTTGTATTTTTTTTTTTTAAAATCGTAGGAAAATATTGAGAATATGTTAACTAAGTGTGTGTATTCTAGTAATTTTTCCTTGTTTATATTTGAGATAACAAACAGAATTCAATAAATGTGACAAAAATGCACAAAGTGCAATTCTTACAAGTCATTTGTTGATTAATATTTGTTGTTCACTCGAGTTTTTCCTGCCTTCCTTTTTGTTGCATTTTTTCTCCCTTCTGCAGATAAAGGACAAACTAGGCTTTCAACGTAAATTTCCGCCAGACGCCAACTGTCAAGGTTAAAGTTCATAACCTTGGAATATCTGAAAGAGTTATCCTTTGGATTGTATGTCATGATGTTACTTTCTTGATCAAGTGAAGTAGAATATGTCATGACTTTACTAGATCCAAAACAAACCAAAATTTCACCTTTATTTGATATGAAAGAGGGTGAAAACAACATATAATCATAATCCACGAAATGATCATCAGGATGCTCGATAGTTAACATCTTTGTCCAAGATTCTTTAATCTCATACACCTTCATAACCCAAACATCTACATGACCAACCATATTATCACAAAAGATAGAAAAATCACTTCCAAACACTCCAAGACTCAAAGAAAATGTCCTATTCCTATCCATAGGAGGGCTGCTCCACCTTTTCCCATTTCTCATCAGTCAAATCAACAGAAATGATGTTCCCGTCTTTATACATATTAAACAAATCAGGGCCATGAGTAACCAAATAAAGTTTCCGATTCACAAACTTGCCCGATATATTTAATAGCTTCTTAATAGGATATTCTGTTCGGATGTATACTATTAACCATATGTTAAGAAATAATATTTATTAGAGAATAAATAGTTGCTCAATTTTAATAGATCATATATTTGTTTATGGTGTCTATTTACATATAAAGTAGATGATTTGGTGTGTAGAGTTTTAGCTTATGCACAGAGGATTAAATCATCGGTTATTATAAGTATAAAGTTTTTTGTTCAGAATCTAGGATGGAAATTGGACATGACATCGGGTACGATTGTAGCACAAGATTATATGTAATTTATCTTATTTATGAGAACGGTATAGTTCCAACTTCTTGTGCTAGTACATTTTGTATGCATTGAACGGGAGCGAGTAGAGATAGTTGTTTTAGACTCACTGACAAAAAAATATTCTCTACACTATTAAATGTACTTATATTCTTCTTGATATAATTATTATGGTCTGTATATATTTGTTATCGTTTTGATTTATTAAAAGGTGACATTCTGAGATGAGTCAACATGCCTGGTAAGTTGAATGATTATAATATATATTGGTGAAATAATAATTTAGTTGATAGAATTCATGTGTCGTTATAGAGATTGATTGATATGCCTTTTTGAGAAACTTATAAGTTTTCATCGTGTCAAATCTTGCAAGTGGATTCATGAATCCGACACATGAAATAAATTAAGCAGTGCTCTAAAGGAAATTAATCATTCAGTTAAATTCGTCAGTAATTTAATTTGTTAATTAGTATCTGAAATCTTAACATGGGGAATTATACAAGTGTTTAATGGGGAATTACAAAATAGAGGAGTGCAATTACGAATTTCTAGTGGAATGATTTGTAATTTAATATGGTAAGAATAATTCAAATTAATTATTTGGAATTATTTCCATAATATGAAGCCTTAATAATTAATTTTGTAGTCCCTATAGTGCACATATTTAACATAACTCAGAATCCTAATTCTAAAGGGAAAAGGGGAGAGGCGTTAGTTTTCTTATAAAAAGAAAACTGGCGTGTATTTTTCGGTACAAGAAAACTAAGGTGGATTTTATTCTCCTCTTTGGATGGGAAGAAATCTCTATAATTAGGGATTCTTCTAACCCTAGATAGATGATTAGTTTTTTATTCGATACTTGCCCACCAAAGTATAGAGAGAGTTCAGATGTGACTTGCGATCACTATAGAAGACCATAGCTATCTTGTAGATTCACTTGAAGATCTGTCTAATTTGGAGATTCACTTGAAGGTATTTGTTCACATTTCAAGAGATATTTATTGAATTAAATTTCAGCAAGTTATGTGTTCTAGCATGATTATGTGGTTTAGCGTAAACGGTATTGACTATCTATTATTCATGTTATAAGCATTAAAGATCCTGATATGCTTCCGCTGTGCATATATAGTTTTCAAAGAATTGACATCAAAAGCCACGCTTATATCTAAATATATAACCTAGATGATATGTGTATTTCAAATTGCATATATCTTTCACGATTTATAAGCTTTGTTTTAAATCATACGTAAAGTAAAGTTCTTGTCCGCTGTTCCGAAATGTCATGTAAGTGACATTTAATTGTTCGACTCGTGTGTGACTTTACTGATTGATTAAGCTAAGGGAACATTAGTTTGTGGGCTACAGTTGAATGGCAATTGGATTGCCTGGTGGTATCCTTTTTTTTGCTGTATGATGGCAAATTATGTTATTGCCACATTAACTGGTGACAGAAACAAACTGTTTTGTTTTTATTTATTTTATTTTTTTATTTAAAAAGAAAAAAGACCAAGGAAGGATGGCTGCACATTATTGTGTGTCCAGGAATTATTTCTTTTTCAAAATATTTGTACATGCACAAATGTGGTTTTGAATAATTGGATTTATTCCACTACAAGGTCAGATAGTTGTTTTTTATTTTGTTGAACAACTTTTACTGTGCTTAAGTGCTTCAGTAGAAAGATTATAATTATATGAACATTGAGCATTATTAATTACCCGATATAATCATAAATATTGTATAAAATAAGATTTAGTGATAAATGGATAGTATTTGCTAAAGTGGTCTATTTATTTGAAATCATTGAAAAGTCTTAAAGTTTATACATATGAAATTATGTCAATGTATGAATTGAGAATTATAATTAATAAATAAGATTTATGAAAGTGATCTATTTATTTGAGTCATTAGAATATTTTCAATGTATCATGTATAAATTGTTCTAAGTGAATACTAGTGGTAAATATTTGTTTAAAGGAATGGAGATTTAACTTATGATACTAGTAATGCCTATTAATTCATGAGAAGAGATATCAATAGTTTTCGCCGGTATAAAAAAAGGAGAAAACGTAATATCTTAGATTCTCAAGTGTATTAATTAAAAATAATTTGTTGTAAGATGGTTAGTGGTGTCTTAGTCAATGTAAAGACATACAATATGTCTTATGCTTATGAGATAATTGATGAAAGTGAATGAAATTTAGAATCATGTTATTTTAATCTTTTAACTGTGCCTAAAATGGTTAATTTTTGAATTTGGTCATACTTGGAAGGTTATGAACTTTTTGTGATCTTTGATTGACTTGAAATTTGATTGTTCCATCGAAAATCGTTTAGATGAGTTTAGGTAATTTTTCGAATTAAATTTGATTTGATTTAACATGAATTGATATAAGAATGTACGTCATATGGTTTAGTTCCTAAAGATGTTTAAATCACGTGAACTTGAATTTTACTTTGGTCATAGATTTAGAAATAAATATTTTTTATAGACTCCAATTGATTTGAAATTTGATAAGTTCATTGATAATGGCCTAGTAAGAATATTACACATTGCTATTTTATTTTTGGAGGTCGTTAAAATGATTTTAAAGTTGTTCTTTGGAATTAAATGTGATTTAGTATGAATGACATTCTTTATATCGATTTTATTTATATTATATGTGGTACATGATTACACGTGATGAGTTAACATAAATGGATATATGATAAGGATGTAGATCTGGTTATTTTTCCTCTAATCATTTTGAATCTGAATTTGATCATAGTTTTGGAGATAAATATTAATTTTGAACTCTGATTGATCTGAAATTCGGTAGGTTCACAAAAAATGATCAAATTTAAAGCACTCATTGCTATATAGTCATTTGGTAATTTGAGATCGTTCAGATGATATTTTTAGATAATTTTTGTACCTTGAAAATTTAATTTTACCGAAAAAATTACTTGACTATGATATAATGGTGATAGAGTTTGTTCTCTATTTGATAATAAAATTTTAGTGAAGTATTAAGTTCATGTGTTGGCTTAGACCTTCCTCCATAACGGATGATATTAATACAAGTCATTAAAATTTAATCTCTAGTTTTGATTATCTATATTAATACTCCTAAACTGAGTACAATTTGATGAATCAATGGATCTAGGGATAATGATATTCACTTAACATAAATTAACATATACTCTCCATCTGAATTGACTTTTGTTTAAAATTTGTTGAAGTGTATATCTGACACTATATATGTATGTTGCATGAGTAGTCAGTTTTTCATCAAAATTTATTGTTCAAGATGCATTGATATCTATGAGGCGTGTTTTTGAATGTTAATATTCAATGTATACATAACCATGATATTGTTTTTGGAATTTTAGAATTTCGTTCTTTATTCTTGATTAGTGTATTTATTTCACAAAATGATGATATATGATAAGAACTACTGAGCGCGAAAATCTTGAATTCTATTTTGGCCAAATAATGTTTTCAACCAAATTGATCATAGTGTTGGAATTCGGAAAAAAAGGGGAACTCTGATTGATCTGAAATTTGGCAGATTCATAAGAATGACCTAGTAAGAAATTAATTACTTTTTGGATTGTTATATGAGTTTTTGGTCATATTTGATTAAATAGTAGTGAAGTATTAATTTTATGTGTTGGCTTAGACCTTCCTCCCCATCAGATGAAATTGATACAAGTCACTATGTATTTAATCGTCTAGTTTTGTAATCTATATTAGCTCTCCTAAACTGAGTAATATAAGATTGGATCAATGTAGCTAGAGGATTTTCACTTGACTTAAGCTAACAACAGACTCTCCAACTAAGTTAGGTATGTATAAGTTTATGGAGTGAATAATCGATCATTGTACATGTGTATTGCATGAGTAGTTCTCCAATCCCAACGATTGACTATTTGAGATGCATGGATATATATGTATAAATGAGCTCTGAATTTTGTTATTTGGGATTATTCAAAATATTATGAACTATTTAAAGTATTGTGTCTCATATTCACAATAGACTTTACGCACCCACTTAGTACTACATAAGTTTTTCTTTTGGTAAAGATAAGATATTAATTCAAAAAATGCATTGTACATGTACTTTATGTTATAAGAAATTATTTTCAGTTTCTAACTAGATAAGAGATGAGCATTTAATATATTTATTTGTAACTCTCCTATCTTTGAGTTTGATAAATATTTTATTTCTTGTGGTATATGATGCATGATTCTTTTATTAGTATTATCTCTAATGAAATGAATTATATTAATCTGTCTCATAAGGGAAAATATCTTTTAAATTGAATGAAACTTATTTGTACATTAGCGTCTAAGTCATTTATTCTGAATAGAATTTTGAGGTTGGTTAAGGATGGACATAACGGTTCATTAAAAGTGAAGTCACTACCAACATGTACGTTTTGTTTAGAAGGAAAAATGAATAAAGACCTTATCTTACCTCTTAAAAAAGGGAAAAAGAGATAGTTATAAGTTATAATTAATCTATTCTGATTTGTATAATAAATGAGCATATGGCAAGAGGTGAATTTGAATTTTCTGAGTTTTCAAGAAGGTTACGCGTGATTTTTTTTTTTTTGATGTTTTATAAGTCTAAATGTCTTGATATACTCAAAATATTTAAGACACGTGAAAGTATCATCATGAAAAATAATAAAGTCACTACAATCTGATTGTAGTGACGTAAACCTCTCTGCAGAGCTCATAAGTCACGTATCTTATAGATTAATTGTCTTTCAATTGTCTACGCTAGAAACTCTATAATAGATTGGTGTAGAAGAAAACAAAATAGACGCTTATGAAAATGATAAGATTAATTATTAACTTATTATTAGTTATTTTGTTTCTTTTGGGATAGGTTCTAATAAATGCGTAACACATTCGAAATTCAATTTCATTCGAATCAGTACCTTGAACAACTATAGAACTAGTTGGATTTGACGTAAGTCTAATCTGTGATACGTTCAGATATATGATTGTCCAGCACATTTGCTGAGTGAGAGAATAAGAAAATTGGAATTAAGAACAGAATGCGTGTGTTAATTAGTATCCTAAAGACTGAAAGAGTGTTTATTATAGTGTCCTAAAGAAAATAAGGCAATTGTTAACACAACTGTCTGATTTTTTTGAAAAGGATCATTTAGTAAACCATGTTCCTAGAAGTAAACTAGTTTGACAGGAATTGAACAAACAAATAACAAATAAATCAATTATAAATTCAAACGCTGAAAAACATCTAATGGGTATGTGAGAATTGACGTTCCATTGCATTTAAGTAGTGGGAGAAATGTTACTAGACGTAAGAAAACTACTATCTCAAGTAGTGGGAGTAATGTTGAGCATATTAAAAGAACACTTCATGAAAAGTTGTTAATATTTTAATATCGAAAGATCTTGAAGAAAATATTAAAATTCAAGAACATGAAAGCGTAATTATAATAGTAGTACTTAGTCGTAGTGGGAGAATCATAACGAAGATTGATGTTTTGTATACCTGAGAGAACTTTTATGATAGAGCTCCTGAAAAGAAGTACAATTTTGGAGGGTTTTATGATAAGCTATCTCAACATATAGTACAAAATCGGTTTGTTATGACAAAGCACTACTAGACAAAATAGCATGAGAAAATAGCTTGGTAAATATTCTTTCGATAAGAAATAAAGGAATGCCTGTGAAAGTTGAAAATGCATAGTTAAGAGTTTAAGTGAGAGATTGTTAGGGTATATACTATTAATCATGTGTTTAGACATAGTATTCTAACAACTTTCAAGATTAAATATCTAAGTGGGAGATTGATAGGATATGTACTATTAACCATGCATTTAGATATAGTACATTATAATAATTGTGATGGTTGAAAGTCAAAGTGGGAGATTGTTGGGTTGTATACTATTAACCAAATGTTAATAAATAATATTTAATAGAAAATAAATATTTGCTCAATTTTAATAGATCATATATTCGTTTATGGTGTCTATTTACTTATATATTAGATGATTTGGTGTGTAGAGTTTTAGCTTATGCACAGAGGATTAAATCATCTGTTCTTATAAGTATAAAGTTTTTTGTTCACAATCTAGGATGGAAATTGGACATGTCATCGGGTACGATTGTAGCACAAGATTATATGTAATTTATCCTAATTATGGGAACTGTATAGTTCCAAATTCTTGTGGTAGTATATTTTATATGTATTGAACGGGACCGAGTAGAGATAGTTGTTTTAGACTGACTGACAAAAACATATTCTCTAAACTATTAAATGTACTTATATTCTTAATCTTGATATAACTATTATGATCTGTATATATTTATTAAAGTTTTGATTTATTAAAAGGTGAGATTATGAGATGGGTCAATATGCCTGGTAAGTTAGAATATAATAATATATATTGGTAAAATAATAAGTTAGTTGATAGAATCCATGTATCGTTATAGAGATTGATTGATATGCCTTTTGAGAAACTTATAAGTTTTCATCGTGTCAAATCTTGCAAGTGGATTCATGAATCCGACACATGAAATAAGTTAAGCAGTGCTCTAAAGGAAATTAATCATTAAGTTAATAGTGAATGTACGAGCACCACTCAATACTAACTTCCCTTTGTAACCTGCAAAATCACTAATAATGTATATTAGTATGCAATCATCGCAATCTTAAGCCACAACATGCTAGTTAGATTAGTGAATGTCCTAAAACTTACGCTAAAGATGGGTAATTCGTAGTTATATTAGTGAATGTCCTAAAACTTATGTTAAAGATGGGAAATTAACAGTAAATAACTCATCCCTCAATTTAAATAGCAATTCAAGCACTCTCAGTTAGTGTGTAAAGCCAATATCAACTTGTCATTACCCATATGAACCTACTTCATGGGATCTCCAATCACATAGGTTAGGTTACCATTGATCTTAGACATATTTATATGTCCAATTACTACGAACTACCCATCTTTAATGTAAGTTTTAGGACATTCACTAATCTAACTAGTATGTTGTGGCTTAAGATTGCAATGATTGCATACTAATATACATGATTAGTAATTTTGCAGGTTACAAAGGGAAGTCATCCATTTTAGGAAGGAAAGGGAGTTGAACATGACAAATGACATTAGGAAACAAGCCGGCGCGGCGCCCCAGCACCCATGGATCAACAAGGGCGCGAGGTGCCAGGCCTATAACTGAGGCACAATGCTGGCGCATAGGAAGCGCGTCGCAGCAGACCAGTGTTATCTGAGACCCAATTATGGCGTGAATTGGGTGCGATGCTCCACTATTATGCCGACTTCTCCAAAAAAAACATGATTAAATAAGATTCCTAATTGTAATAGACTTGGACCCTTTTGTCCCCAACTCTTATAAATAAACCCTTACGGCTCCATTGTTAGGGTTAGACTTTTCTTTGGTGTGCAAGAGCAAGTATCATTGTTTGTAATAGGTTTTGCTCTTCTAAATTCTTCTATTTTCCGAAAATTGCATGAACAATTGTATTTTGTAGTTTTCTAATAGCATGAGTGGCTAAACACTCTTGTTCTGAGGCTGTAGCTACGAATGAAATGATGATTATTAAAGGCGTTTTGAATTAAGTCTTGGTTGTCATTATAAGTTATGTATACATTCTTGTTTTAGTATTTCTTGACTTTTCATCTACATATAAATACTTTGTCTAATCATAAAATTGAGAGAGGAGATGTTTGATAGACCAAACAATATAAAGAGCTCGATCGACCCATTTGATTGAGGTGATTTGTGTTTATGAGGGACGCCTAGACGAACAACTTGCTTGGTTGTAAAATAGAATAAAATTTAAATGCTCGCTAGGTAGTCTATTTATAACCGCTCAACGATATAGTACGATACATAATTGGAGTAGGCGGCGAGAGGTTTAAAACCCAAATCATACAATTAACGCTATAAATAAGTAACTTGACAACTGAAATTAGTTCTAAAGTCAATAATATGATACATAGATTCAACACATGCTGCAGCCCTGGAGTTGTATTTTTCTTGCTTGAAACGTCATATTTAAGTTGTTCAATCTTGGTTACTTTTATTTATTGTAAAGTATTAGTAGTTAACAATCAATCACCAGTTGTTTAAAAGGTTGTTTCTACTTTAATTTATAGAATTGAGTGTCTAATATAAATTGATCATAAGTCCCTTGAGAACGATTACTCATTTATTTAAGAATCTATATTATTTGCGCAACCACCTATACTTGCGTGTATATTGGGGAGCAACAAAATTTTTGCGTCGTTGCTGGGTACTTACAAATTGATTCATATTCGATCTTCTTAAGTCTACAATTGAAATATTCAGGTATTAATTAGTTGATCTTAGCTTCTTTATTGCAGGAACTTGACTTTCACGTATGACTCGGAAAAGGGAACTTCTGGAACCATACTACGAACCCAAATGAATTCTACACAGTGCAAAAAAATGAATCGAGGACAAGGAGGATTGGGGTTAGGTCTTAGAGGGAACAATGCTGAGAATAACCAAGACAACGTCAATATCTCAGAGAATCCAAATAACCAAAAAGTACCCCCGTCTTACCCCCAAGACTAGTTTGTGATGTGGCATTCCCACTCATAGCCAACGTGGCATCTAGTATCAGGAAACCTCCACTAGGGGTAAGTTTGAACTAAAACATGGCATGGTACAACTCCTCTATTCCTATGGGCGATTCACTGGTCTCCCTCACGAGGATCCCCAAACACATCTTAGGAAATTTATAGAGATTATTGATACATACATCCCAGCTAGAGTCTAAGCCTGGCGTTGTTTCCATGCTCATTGTAAGGAGCTGCAAAGCATTGGCTGGATACTGAGCCACCAAATTGCATCACTACATGGGATTACCTTGCAAGAAAGTTCTTGAGTAGATTCTTTCCATCCAAGAAAACCGCACGGTTAAGGAGGGAGATATTATGTTTTAAGCAAAATCAAGGGGAGGACATGTACCAAGCATGGGCTCGTTTCAAACAAATGTTCAATGCTTTCCCGCACCACATGCAAACTAATGAGTTACTTGCCCACACTTTCTTTGAAGATTTAGATTATAGTGCTCGTGTGCTGATTAATAGTGCAGCAGATGGACATGCCCTACGTAAAACATGTGAAGAGTTGTTGGAATTACTCGATAGACTCTCTGAAGGAACCCAGGATATGAGGGGGAAATGCTTAGATCTACAACCCAAATCTTAGATGTAGATTAAGCTACTGCCATAAATGCCAAATTAGATACAATGCAACGTAATATGACCTTACATTTTCAATAGATGGCTTTAAACCATGCACTGGTAAACGTTGTACACCAGGAAGCTCATTGGTGTGAGGTATGTGGTAGTGGAGATCATGAAACCGAACAATGTAAGGCAAACCCAGATTTCGTAAACTATATGGGTAATGCGTAAAGGGGTGGAGTGCAGCAAAATTGTGGTAACACTTACAAACCTAGTTGGAGGAATTATCCTAAATTCTTATGGGGTGGAAATCAAAGCCAAAATCAGGCGCAAGGGGTTAACCAATAATGTTCTTAAGGGGCTGGGCAACAATACCAAAATCCTAACTAAGACGCAAATCCTAATGCACCCAAAGGAGGTATGACCAATGAAGACCTACTCAAAAATCTCACGACTAAATTAGGGACCAAAATTAATGCTAGAATGATAAGCAGGATGAGAACATCAGAAACATCCGAATGTGCCAAATGAGTTTTGAGAAACAAGTTGTGCAAGTAGCTAATTCTTTGAACTTGCATCCCCAAGGTGGGCTGCTTGGTGATATTGAAACCAACACAAAACAATTACATGCAGTAAGTACTAGAAGTGGGTTGCAATTAAAGGAACTAGCTCCAAAGAAGAGAGATGCTAAGGAAAGTACCAAAGAAAAGAAAGTGGAAGTGGTAGTAAAAATCTCCAATGTTGAGGTACCCGTTCCTCAAAAGAAACTACCACCTCCATTTGTACAAAGGCTCAAAAAGAAAAACAAGGATGAATTCTTCGATAAGTTTCTCTCTCTCCTTAAACAAGTTCACATTAATCTTCCTTTGGTTGATATTTTGCAGGGTATCCCAAAGTATGTTAAATACGTGAAGGATATTGTGGCCACCAAGAGGAGGCTCACGGATGAAACTGTAGCACTTACAGAGGAGTGCAACTCTAGAATCCAGAATAGACTAACCAAAAAGTTAAAAGATCCGGGTAGTTTTACTTGCATATTACAATTGGGAAAAGTGTTCATGCCCGCAGGTTGTGCGATTTAGGGGCAAGTATAAATCTGATGCCTCTATCATTGTACTAAAACTTGGGTTGGTTAGTCCAAAATGAAGCATTATTATTCTCCAACTCGCTGATATATTCATAGCTAGGCATGAGGGGGTGGTAGAAGATGTGTTAGTCCAAGTAGGATCATTGATTCTTCATGTATATTTTGAACCTGATTGTGAAGTTCCATTCATTTTGGGACGTTTCTTGGCCACTAGTAGGGCATTAATTGATGTAGCAGCTGGGTAATTAACTATGAGGGCACATGATAAGGTTGAGGTATTTGATGTTTACCGCGCTTTATAATTGCCTTCCATCTATGAAGAGTTGTCTTCTATTACGGTGGTAGATTAAATAGTAGAATCATAATTAGTTGTGCCGGAATAACCCTCAGAAAAAGTGTTAGTGGGTCATGAGGTAGATGGAGATACTGAGGCCCAAGCGATAGATATATGTTTGAATCTGGCACTCATAGAGGTTCACAGGAATAGAGTGGAGCCATTAGATCGTGAGTTAGGGCCACCACCGAATCCCTTCATCGAAGAAGCTCCCAAGCTGGAACTGAAAACAATACATTCTCTTCTCAAGTATGATTATTTGGGTACTAACAAAAATTTGCCTATTATACTCTCTGTAGAGTTGTCTGAAATACACGTTGAGGTAGCATTGAGTATCTTATAACGGAGGAAGAAAGAAATTGGATAGAAGATGATTGACATTCATAGGATTATCCCGAAGTTATGTATGCACAAAATCTACATAGAAGATAATCACAAACCAAGTGCACAACATCAACTTCGGCTAAATCCTTTGATGAAAGAAGTGGTAAGGAATGAAGTAAAAAAGTGGCTATTCGCTAGAATTGTGTACCCAATCTCTGATAGTAAGTCGGTGAGTCCAGTGTAGTGTGTTCCCAAGAAGGGAGGTATGAAAGTGGCATGGAACGAGAAAAATTGTTAGATTCCTACTAGAACAGTGACCGGTTGGAGAATTTCTATTGATTACCTAAAACTAAATGATGCCACTTGAAAAGATCACTACCCCATTCACTTCATTGATCACATGCTTGACCGACTAGCAGAGCAGGATTACAATTGTTTCTTAAATAGGTATTCAAGTTAAAACCAGATCTTGATTGCTCCAGAGGATTAGGAAAAGACCACGTTCACTAAACCTTATGGTACATATGCTTTCAAACGCATGTCATTCGGACTTTGCAATGTAGCGGCGACTTTTCAAAGGTGTATGATGGCCATTTTTCATTACATGGTGGAATACTTTTTTGAGGTGTTCATAGATGATTTCTTTGTCTTTGGGAAGTCTTTTGAGGTATGTCACCCGAATCTTGATAAAGTACCTGCTAGATGTGAGGACACTAACTTAGTTCCAAATTGAGAAAAGTGTCATTTTTTGGTTAGAAAGGGAATAGTATTGGGACACAAGGTGTATAAGTTTTATTTACAGGTTGATACGGCCAAGGTAAAAGTTATTGAGAAATTTCCCCCTCCATTTCTATAAAAGGGGTGCGTTATTTTCTTGGGCATGCATGTTTCTACCGCCAGTTCATCAAGGATTTCTCCAAGATTGCAAGATCTTTGTGCTGTATTTTGGAGAAGGAGGTAAAGTTTGACTTTGATGAGATGTGTCTGAAAGCTTTTGAGATGTTGAAGAGGAACTTAATTGAGGCTCCCATCTTAATTGCTCCTAATTAAGAAGTACCATTTGAACTCATGTGTGATGCAAGCTACATAGCAATTGGTGCAGTGTTGGGACAACAAAAGAGTAAAGTGTTCCACTCGATCTATTATGTAAGAAAGACCTTGGACTCTACACAAGCTAATTACATAGTGACTGAGAAGAGATTCTAGCTCTAGTGTTTGCCTTCGACAAGTTCAAATCATATTTGGTAGGTACTAAAGTGATTGTTTTTACTGACCATGCAGATATTACGTACCTATTAAACAATAAATATGCTAAACCAAGGTTGATTCAGTGGATATTGCTGCTCCAAGAATTTGACCTTGAGATCAGTGATAGGAAAGGTAGTGAAATCAGATAGTGGATCATGTAACACTTCGAAAATCCAAGACATGTTCTAGATCCTAACATAAGTGTCCTAAGGTATAGACATTATTTTAAGGTCCATTATAATGATTATAAGTCATTTAGGAAGTCTAGAAACCAAAACGTCCAAGAACATCCATGACGTCCGAAAACTAGTTCAAGGAGGTACTAGCGTGACTTACCCTATTTGACTAGCTTTTTGAAGTCGGAAAATGATGAAAATTGGTGGAAGGGTGTCTAGCATGTGTTTAAGTTTATTAATGGTCGAATATTCTGGGTACGACTCCCCAAGGACCAACCAAGGGCCGTTGAGGAGGACCCTTGCAGTTTGGGGTCAAGAGTGTCTGGGCCGTGTTCACCTACGGAGGCAAACGACGGAGCGTATGTTATCGACGGGGCGTCGATGCCATCCGTCAACCAACACTTAGACAAATCATTGGAGAGACTCATTTTCATAGTCTATGACCAATACTATGGATGTGCAGCACGGAGGGAGGGACAGGCTGCCGATGGACCAATTAATTAATTAAGGGGTTAGGTGGTTATTTAGGGGTTAAGTGAGGTCTAATTAATTTAATTAATGACCTATATAAAGACCCTAACCTAAATTAGACTAACCGAAGTTCATAACTCACAAAACCCAAACTCTCTTCCTTCATTCTTCTTTCTCTCTCTAGTGAAAACTCCATTGACGACCAAGCTAGGGGAAGGATTAAGGGATGCAAAGTGTCAATTTCCTCAATCAATCTTCATCAATTAGTGAGGTATGAGATATAATTCACCTTTGAGACCTCTTTCCTCAAAGGGTTCTATCAAATTGATTTCCAAAGTTGAGTTTTTAAGTGGGTTTTCATCCAATACGAAATTGATGTTATGAATTGATTTGTTTATGATTTATGTTGGATATTATGAATATATTAACATGTATTCTAACCTAATTATGATATATCTTGATGGTTTAGTCTAGTTTGTAGAAGATGACCTTTACCCCTTAACCCTAGGTTATGATCTTGATATGATTTAGGTTATATTGGTTCAATTGACATGGTTATTGGTTGAATTACTACTAGATGATGTTGCTATACTAATCATGAATTTAATATGGTAAATTATAACCTTTTATTCTAGTTCCTGAGAAGATGATATAGGTTATGCAGTATGTTGTGAATTGACCTAAGTATCTTGTCTTAAGCTATGATCTAGTATTGAATTGTGATTTAGTGATTCATTTAGCCTTGTGATCATATTGGTTATTGACTTATGATGATGTATACCCAAATTGGGTTGAATTGAGGGTGTGTAGTAAGACCTTGATGATGAACTATGAAGTAGATTTGGTAAGTCTTATGATACCTATCCTTTACTTCAAATTATGGTTAATTGTGATTAAGTCATGATGTTGTATTCGAGTATCCCTTGTATTAGGATTGATAGGATGGTATGACGTTGAATTAAAATGTGTTGACTAAGATTTGTGAGATGTTGTCTTAAGATGTAAATTTTATAAGAATGGTGAATGATTTACCAATGTGCCTTATCATGATATGAAGATATTAATGTGCGAACCTCACCTATATGAATTGTAATGAGAGGACAATACTCATGCAATTCTTATCGAGATATGATGATGATGATGTTATACAAGGGTTAGATCGTATGACCTATAATAAGCTATGATGATTAATAAAGACATTAAAGACATTTAAAAAGGGACTCTAGCTTAGCATCGAGTGAACTAGAGTGAGGATTGTCCCTTCCCACATAGGGAAGGTAACCAATGTACTCTTGAGATTTGAGACTACAATGCATGTAGCAAAAAGATGGTCCCAACTATATCGCCTAGTTGTTGAACTATGTTTCCCCCAAAGAAATACTAGCTAATGGATCCACTTAGTTTCTATGTTCATGTTTTGGTACCACCTTGGCAAGTAGTCCGCCTTCTTTGTGTAGGGTTCAATGACACCGGATTCCACATTAGCTCATGTGGTGTATGTCGGTTAGGACAAGATGTTCCCAAAAGATAAAATGAACTAAAGGATTGAACTATAATTAAGATAACCTAAGGGGTTTAACTTAGTCTAGGTAGGGGTATGGGACTCTACGTAAACATTGCACTAGTTAGCCTTGAAGGGAGTCTTAGGAGGATGTTCTTATGTTTGAATATGCTTATAATGCTATATGACATGTATATGATAAACTTTCACATTGTTGATACTATATGTTGATTGGTGTCACTTATGAGTATGTGTTGGTCTATATTGTTAAAGTATGATGCTAGGTACTCTTAAATGCTATGTTATGAGAAGTAGGATGTTAATAATGATTCTTGTTGGGTTACATGATTGAGTAAGGTTATGGGGCTTTGCTTAGTCATTGCACTTGTTGACTTGATAGGGGTTCATAGGTAATTGTCTTGCTTTAATGATGTTGAAATGTATTCTTATTCATGCTTGTTACTATTATGGTTTGATGATAGAGTTACTTGGTTATGTATTCAACTATATGCTATGCATGTTGACTTGACTAGACTTGATGTTGTTGTTCTTGTGATGTACATGCCTATGACTTAATGAACATATCCTATTGGTTGGTATGGTCTTGTTGAATGTGCATAAAGGTTTTTAATGAAAAGTGCATACTTTGTGAAATGTCTATTTCTCTTAACATGATTTCAAAGTATGTGTGCATATGGTCTCATACTTAGTACAAGTGGTGTACTAACCCCATTTCTTCCCTTTCCCCAAAATTTTAGGTTCCGGTCATTGAAGTGCTTTTAAAGACGACTTGGATCTCTTGATCATCCAAGTAGGGTAGGTCCTCACTTTCCGAGGGCGATGCCACTATCTATCTAATGGAGTTATTATGAGTTTAAGACTCTTATGTTTCTTTACTTTCAATTGAGTACTGAACATTTGTATGACCTATATGTGGTCTTATTGAATTGATGTATGGGCTAGGACCAATTTGATATACTCTTATTAGATGGTTATGAGATGAGACGATTATTATGACTATGTTATATTTTATATACTTATGTGCAATAAAAGTAGAAGACAAAGTAATCTTTCTATCCAAAGGGTCTATGTATACTCTCTCTATATATACTATGTGTATGTCGATGTCTATGTACACCTCCGAGTAGAAGTAATGAAAAGTTGTAAATTTTTCGCTAAATTTGACCTATTAATGTAATGATGTAAGCTAAGAGGCTATTCTTAGTCCTCAAAGAGGACGCCGACGCCGGTTATGTTTAGGGGCTATTCCCGGATGTGAAAAACTTGGTATCAGAGCATGAGGTTAAATATCATTGAGTCGATGTATCTCTCTCAACCACGTTGATGTAGGTTCGTATTCATAATTGTGAAGCGCGCCACACTTATGAATAGGAATATATATGATGCTTATGAAACTCTCACTTTTTTGGAAGTCCAATATCGTGCCTTTAGAGTGTTAAGTCTATGAGCTTTTGCATCTAATCCTCTTATTGTGATTATAGGCAATGAATACTTGAAGGAATGCGGCACGAAGACTTGAAGAAGAGATTGCCAATGCGGGAGTTCCTCCCCGTGGTGATCAAGTTCCTCCTCTTGAGGAAGATGTGAATGATGACCAAGCCCCGGTGAATTCTCCTTCTATGATGGATGAGAACATAAGGGCCGCTCTCTTCCAAATGGACCAAGCATTACTACCCAAGCACAAGCCGCCACTACTCAAGCCCAAGCCATGACGGCCCAAGCTAATCGGAAGGTTGTACCCCGAGCTCATCAACAAGTTGCTACCATGGCCTCCCATCTAAGGGATTTCACTAGGATGAATCCTTTTACTTTATTTGGGTCCAAGGTTGAAGAAGACCCGCAAAAGTTCATCGATGAAATCTACAAGATCCTCTATGCTATGGGGTTGTCTACTAGTAAGAAGGCCGAGTTAGCCACATATCAACTCAAGGATGTGGCTCAAGAATGGTACGCCCAATGGAGCGACAATAGGCCTTTAAGAGGTGGACCCGTAACTTGGGAAGTGTTCAAGAAGGCTTTCTTGATCGGTTCGTTCCTAGGGAGAAGAAGGAAGTTAAAGTTGTGGAGTTCATCAACCTTCGCCAAGGAGGTATGAGTGTTCATGAATACTCCTTGAAATTCACTTAATTGTCAAAATATGCTCCTTCTTTGGTTTCTGATCCTAGAGATGAAATGAGCCGTTTCGTGACGGGGTGTTGGATGATTTGCAAGAGGAGTGTCATTCGTCTATGCTACATGATAACATGAAAATTTCTCATCTTATGGTTCATGCCCAACATGTAGAAGAGGCAAGGGCTAAGAGGAAGAATAAACATGCCAAGAGGGCAAGATCTTTTGATGGTGGTTCTTCAAAGAATAGGCTTGAGATACAAGACAAGCCTAGGTTTAAGAAGCGGGGTTCTAATCAAGTTCCTTCTAAGTTTCCTAAGGCTAGGGATGATAGGGTGTCTAACCCTAAGCCAAAAAAGGGAAAGGGTACTAGTTCACCAACCGAAAATCCAACTTGTAGAAAGTGTGGCAAGAAGGACTATGGTGATTGTCTTAAGGGAACGGATAATTGTTTTGCTTGTGGTAAAAGTGGGCACAAGTTTAGGGATTGCCCTAATGTGAGGAGTCAAGACAAGGGTAGTGGTCAAGCTCAAACAAGTGGTTCAAATGAGGCTCCAAAGAAGAACCGTTTCTATGCTCTCCGCTCTAGGGGTGAGCAAGAGACATCTCTCGACATGGTGACCGGTATGTTGAAATTCATCTCTATTGATGTATATGCCTTACTTGATCCCGGTGCTACTTTATCATTTATTACCCCTCTAATAGCTAAAAAGTTTAACATATTACCCGATATATTGCATGAACCTTTTATAGTGTCTACCCCGATGGGTGAGTCGGTTGTTTCAAAAAGGGTGTATAGAAATTGTCCTATAATGTTGCCCAATAGAGTTTCTTATGTTGACCTAGTAGAACATCATATGCTTGATTTTGATGTCATTTTGGGTATGGATTGGTTGCATGCTTGCTTTGCCTCTATAGATTGTAGAACAAGGGTGGTGAAGTTTAACTTTCCAAATGAGCCCGTTTTAGAGTGGACGGGGGAAAATTCTATCCCTAGAGGTCGTATCATCTCTTTTTTGAAAGCATACAAAATGATCTCAAAAGGGTGTTTATACCACATAGTAAGATTTCAAGATCTGGACTCCGAAATTCCTCCCATTGAGTCGGTCCCCGTAGTGAGGGAATTCCTGGAGGTCTTTCCTAATGATCTTCCCGGTATTCCTCCCGAATAGGAAATTGATTTTGGTATCGACTTGTTATCAGATACAAATCCCATTTCAATTCCTACTTATCGGATGGCTCCGTCCGAATTGAAAGAGTTGAAGGCTCAACTCAAAGATTTACTAGACAAGGGATTCATTAGACCTAGTATTTCTCCATAAGGTGCTCCGGTTTTGTTTGTGAAGAAGAAGGATGGGTCCCTTAGGATGAGCATTGATTACCACAAACTCAATAAAGTCACAATCAAGAACAAGTATCCTCTCCCTTGGATTGACGACTTGTTTGATCAACTCCAAGGGGCAAGCTACTTTTCTAAGATTGACTTGAGATCGGGGTATCACCAACTTAGAGTGATAGGTGAGAATATACCAAAGACGGAATTTCGGACTATATATGGTCACTATGAGTTCTTAGTAATGTCCTTTGATCTCACGAATGCCCCAGAGGCGTTTATGGATCTCATGAATAGGGTGTTTCGAAATTACCTAGATTCATTTGTCATTGTCTTCATTGTTGACATCTTGGTATATTCTAAAAATGAGGGTGATCCCATGAAACATTTGAGGGTGGTGTTACAAGTGCTTAAGGAGAACCAATTATTTGCCAAGTATAACAAATGTGAGTTTTGGTTAAGGTCAGTAGCATCTTGGTCATATCATCTCTAGTGAAGGAGTTAATGTTGATCCAAGGAAAACTTAAGCGGTAAAAAATTGGCCTAGACCATTGACTCCAATCGACATTAGGAGTTTCTTGGGTCTAGCAGATTATTATCAGAGGTCTGTGTTTGGTTTTGCGTCCATTGCATCTCCCTTGACTACATTGACCCAAAAGAGTAAGAAATTTGAGTGGTCGGAGGCATGTGAGAGAAGTTTTCAAATCTTAAAGGATAGGCTTACTTCCGCTCCGGTGTTGACTTTACCAGAGGGAACAAAGGGTTTTGATTGTGTATTGTGACGCATCCCGAGTGGGTTTAGGGTGTGTGCTTATGCAACATGGGAAGGTAATAGCCTATGCTTCTAGGCAACTTAAGGTGCATGAGAGAAACTATCCACTCTCGACCTTGAATTAGAGGCCGTGGTATTTGCCTTGAAAATATTGAGGCATTACTTGTATGGTGTCCATGTTGATGTATATACCGACCATAAGAGTCTCCAATACGTGTTTACCCAAAAGGAGTTGAATCTCCAACAAAGAAGGTGGTTAGAATTTTTGAAAGATTACGACATGAGTGTTCTCTATCACCCCGGCAAGGCCAATGTGGTTGCGGATGCTCTAAGTCGTTTATCTATGGGTAGTGTGTCTCATGTATATGAAGCCAAGAAAAGCCTAGTGAAAGATGTTCATAGGTTGGCTAGATTGGGTGTGAGGTTGGAAGATTATCCAAATGGTGGTTTCATGGTCCATCATAACTCCGAGTCATCTTTGGTAGTCGAGGTGAAGTCCAAACAACACCTTGATAATCATTGATGGAGTTGAAGGAATCGGTTCTTGGTAAGCTTAATGAGTCATTATCCTTAGGAGGGGATGGTGTCTTGAGGTATCAAGGAAGATTGTGTGTTCCCAATTTAGATGTGTTGAGGAACCAAATCCTTGAGGAAGCCCATGATTCCCGTTACTCCATTCATCCGGGTTCGACAAAAATGTACCATGACCTTAGGGAAGTATTTTGGTGGGAAGGTTTGAAAAAAGACATTGCGGAGTTTGTTGCTAAGTGTCCAAATTGCCAACAAGTGAAAGCCTATCATCAAAAGTCGGGTGGCTTGCTACAAGAAATCCAAGTTCCTACTTGGAAGTGGGAAGACATCAATATGGATTTTGTAGTAGGTTTGCCTCGGACTCAAAAGAAATATGACTCTATATGGGTGATTATGGATAGGCTGACCAAGCCCGCTCATTTTATTCCCTCAAGTCTACTTATTCGGCGAAACATTATGCAAGGATCTTCATAGATGAAATTGTGTGTCACCATGGTATTCCGTTATCCATCGTATCGGATAGGGGTACACAATTTACATCTAGGTTTTGGAGGTCATTCCAAGAAGGGTTGGGTACTAAGGTAAAGTTGAGTACCGCTTTTCATCCCTAAATGGATGGTCAAGTGGAGCATACTATTCAAACCCTTGAAGATATGCTTAGTGCTTGTATTATTGATTTCAAGGGAAATTGGGATAAATATTTGCCTTTGGTGGAGTTTGCTTACAATAATAGTTTCCATTCATTCATATCCATGGCTCCTTATGAAGCCTTGTATGGTAGGAGGTGTAGGTCTCCTATTGGATGTTTTGATGTGGGTGAGGCTTCGTTTCTTGGTCCCTATGTGATTTATAAGACTTTGGAGAAAGTTCATATTATAACGAATCGCTTGCAAACGGCCTATTGTCGGCAAAAGTCTTATACCGATCATAGGAGAAGGGATTTAGAGTTTGAAGAAGGTGATAAGCTGTATTTAAAAATTTCACCTATGAAAGGGGTGGTTAGATTTTCCAAGAAAGGGAAGTTGAGTCCTCGTTATGTGTGTCCCTATGAAATCTTGCAAAGAGTTGGTAAGGTTTCCTATGAATTGAAACTTCCTAGTGAATTGGCTTCGATTCATCCGTTTTTCCATATTTATGTGCTTAAGAAATGTATCGGTGATCCCGAGTCTATTCTTCCTATTGACGGTATTGGTGTTAAAGATAACCTCTCTTATGAGAAAGTTCCGATTTAAATCCTTGATAGGCAAGTAACGAAATTGAGGAATAAAGAATGGCTTCCGTAAAGGTGTTTTGGAAGAATCACCTAGTTGAGGGTGCAACATGGGAGGCCGAAGCCGACATGAACTCCCGTTACCCTAATCTATTTGATACTAAGGTTAGTTTTTCTTACTAATAATGAAAAATAATGATTAAAATGGAAATTTCTTGACTTTTGGTGAAGTTTTGCAAAAATGTGCATTTTTTATATTGTTACAGTGAAACATGCCTAATTAACTTGAAAATTGTCAATTTTGTTCTTTTGCTTGTTTTGAGTTATGTTGTGCATTTTTATATGTTGAGTATTTATAAAAAGATATGTAGCATGCTGATAAGTTAAACTTTGGCATAATTGACTCATAAATGCTATGTTGAGCTCTTGTTGTTGTGAGAAGGATATTTCCTCATAATGTAATATTGAGCCTTATGTGTGGTAATTGAAGTTTTGAATTTCCTTGTGTAATTGATATGGTCGATGTTGTTATATATTGTTGATTGGTTGGTCTTCTATTCTTGAGTCTATTCCTTCCTTCTAAAGATTTTTAGTGTCATTCGGAGACGAATGTTCGTAAGGGGGGGGGGGATAATGTAACACTTCGAAAATCCAAGACGTGTTCTAGAGACTAACATAAGTGTCCTAAGGTCTAGACACTGTTTTAAGGTCCATTATAATGATTATAAGTCATTTAGGAAGTCTATAAACCAAAACGTCAAAGAACGTCCATGACGTTTGGTAACTAGTTCAAGGAGGTACTAGCGTGCCTTAGCCTATTTGACTAGCTTTTTGAAGTTGGAAAATGATGAAAATTGGTGGAAGGGTGTCTAACATGTGTTTAAGTTGATTCATGGTTGAAACCTCCGGGTACGACTCGCTAAGGACCAACCAAGGGCCCTTGAGGAGGACCCTTGCATGTTGGGGTCAAGACTGCCCGGGTAGTGTTCACCTACAGAGGCAAACGACGGAGCGTGTGTTGATCGACAAGGCGTCGATGCCATCAGTAAACCAACACTTAGCCAAATCATCGGAGTGCCTCATTTGCATAGTCTCTGACCAAGATTACGGATGTGTAGAACGTAGGGAGGGACTGGCCGTCGATGGACCAACGATCCGTCGATCGTGGTCTCGTCGATGGGGCCTGTAATTTGCTGCACATTTTTAATTAGTTCCAATTAAGTAATAAAGGGGTTAGGTGGTTACTTAGGGGTTAAGGGAGGTCTAATTAAGTTAATTAATGGCCTATATAAAGACCCTAACCTAAATTAGACTAACCTAAGTTAATAACTCACAAAACCCAAACTCTCTTCCTTCTCTCTTCTTTCTCTCTCAAGTGAAGACTCCATTGAAGACCAAGCTAGGGGAGGGATTAAGGGCCGCAAAGGGCCAATTTACTCCATCAATATTCATCAATTAGTGAGGTATGGGATCTAATTTACCTTTGAGACCTCTGTCCTCAAAGGGTTCCATCAAATTGATTTCCAAAGTTGAGCTTTTAAGTGGGTTTCCATCCAATACGAAATTGATGTTATGAATTGATTTGTTTATGATTTATTTTGGATATTATGAATATATTAACATGTATTCTAACCTAATTATGATATATATTGATGGTTTAGTCTAGTTTGTAGAAGATGACCTTTACCCCTTAACCCTAGGTTATGATCTTGATATGATTTAGATTATATTGGTTCAATTGACTTGGTTATTAGTTGAATTAATACTAGATGATGTTGTTATACTAATAATGAATGAATTAGGGAAAATTTTAACCTGTCATGCTAATTCTTGAGAAGATGATATAGGCTATGAAGTATGTTGTGAATTGACCTAAGTATCTTGTCTTAAGCTATGGTCTAGTATTGAATTATGATGTAGTGATTCGTTTAGCTTTGTGATCATATTGGTGACTGACTCACGATGATGTATACCTAAATTGGATTTAATTGAGGGTTTGTGGTAAGACCTTGATGATGAACTATGAAAGAGACTTGGTAAGTCTTATGATATCTATCATTTACTTCAAATTGTGGTTAATTGTGATTAAGTCATGATGTTGTATTGGAGTATGCCTTGTATTAGGATTGATAGGATGGTATGACGTTGAATTGAAATGTCTGGACTATGATTTGTGAGATGTTGGCTTAAGATGTAAATGTTATAAGGATGGTGAATGATTTACCAATGTGCCTTATCATGATATGAAGATGTTAATGTGCTAACCTCGCCTATATAAATTGTAATGAGAGGACAATACTCATGCAATTCTTATTGATCTATGATGATGATAATGTTATATAAGGGTTAGAACCTATGACCTACAATAAGCTATGATGATTAATAAAGACATTAAATACATTTCAAAAGGGACTCTAACTTAGCACTGAGTGAACTAGAGTGAGGGGTGTCCCTTCACACATACGGAAGGTAGGATCACTAATGTACTCTTGAGATTGGAGACTAAAATGCATGTAGCATAAAGAGGGTCCCAACTATATCTCCTAGTTCTTGAACTATGTTGCCCCCATAGGACTACTAGCTAGTGGATCCACGTAGTTGCTATGTTCATGTTTTGGTACTACCTTGTCAAGTAGTCCGCCTTCTTTCGATGTAGGGTTCCGTGACACCGGATTCCACATTAGCTCATGTGGTATATGTCGTTTAGGGCAAGATGTTCCCAAAAGGTAAAATGAACTAAAGGATTGAACTCTAATAAAGATAATCTAAGGGGTTTAGCTTAGTCTAGGTAGGAGTATGAGACTCTACCTAAACATTGCACTAGTTAGCCTTGAAGGGATTCTTAGGAGGACGTTCTTATGTATGAATATGCTTATAATGCTGTATGACATGTATATGATGAACTTGCACATTATTGATACTATATGTTGATTGGTGTCACTTATGAGTATGTGTTGGTCTATATTGTTAAAGTATGATGCTAGGTACTCTTAAATGCTATGTTATGAGAAGTAGGATGTTAGTCATGATTCTTGTTGGGTTACTTGATTGAGTAAGTTTATGGGGATTTGCTTAGTCATTGCACTTGTTGACTTGATATGGGTTCATGGTAATTTTCTTGCTTTAGTGATGTTGAAATGTACTCTTATTCATGCTTGTTACTATTATGACTTGATGATAGAGTTACTTGGTTATGTATTCAGCTATATGCTATGCATGTAGACTTGACTAGACTTGATGTTGTAATTCTTGTGATGCACATGCCTATGACTTAATGAACATGTCCTATTGGTTGGTATGGTCTTGTTGAATGTGCATAAAGGTTTTTAATGAAAAGTGCATACTTTAAGAAATGTCCTTTTTTCTTAACATGATTTCAAAGTATATGTGCATATGGTCTCATACTTAGTACAAGTGGTGTACTAACCCTATTTATTCCTTTTCCCCAACATTTTAGGTTCCGGTGGTTGAAGTACTTTTGAAGACGACTTGAAGAAGACTTGGATCTCTTGATCATCCAAGTAGGTTAGGTCCTCACTTTTCGAGGGCGATGCCACTATCTAGCTAATGGAGTTGTTATTAGTTTAAAACTCTTATGTTTCTTTCCTTTCAATTGAGTACTAAACATTTGTATGACCTATATGTGGTCTTATTGAACTGATGTATGGGCTAGGCCCAATTTGATATACTCTTATTAGATGGTTATGAGATGAGACGACTATTATGACTATGTTATATTTTATATACTTATGTGTAATAAAAGTAGAAGACTAAGTAATCTTCCTATATGAAGGGTCTATGTATACTCGATATATATATACTATGTGTCACATCTAGGTTTACCCCCTAGACTTAACCGGCGTCGTCCTCCTCTTTAAGGACTAAGACTAGCCCCTTAGTTTTCATCATCGCATTCACAAATCAAAAATACGGAAGAATTTAAAACTTTTAACTATATCTAATTGGAGGTTTACATAGACCTCTACATACACATAATAGTATTATTATCGAGTATACATAGACCCGTCGTATAAAAAGATTACTTAGTCTTCTACTTTTATTTCACGTACATATATAAGATAGAATAGAGTCATAAAATCCGTCTCAACTCATAACCATCTAGAATGGCAATATCAACTTGGGCATAGCCCTACAACAATAAAAGTAAGCCACATATAAGCTTTATACAACTTGTTCTCAAATGAAAGATAGAGTAAACATAAGTGTCTTAATATCTAAGCAAATCCGTAGCTAGAATTGGCATCGTCCTCGGCAAAATGAGGACCTACCACTTGGATGAGAGAGAATATCCAAGCCTCGTTTTAGATCGCCTCGAACGAAACCTCAACGACCGGAACCTAAAATGTTTGGGAAAAAGGGAGAAAATAGGGTTAGTACGCCACATGTGCTAAGTATGAGACCATATGCACATATAACAACCAAACATGCTAAAAAGGGGACATTTAATTAAATCATGCCATTTTACCTTTTCAAGGAGTTATGCACAATCAACAATTTTACCAATCATTTAGGCATGTTCAACAAATCAAATAAGCTATATGCACACCAACATACTTGAACCCATAACCTCTTTTAACTCTATCACCAAGCAATAACATCACAAGCATGAATAAGAGTTTATCATGTAAATAGCAAAGCAAAGCAACCAATCACAATCCTTATAAAGTCACAAGTGAAATTACCAAGCAAGGCCACATAACCCTACTATATCAAGTAACCAAATAAGAATCATAAATAGTAACTCACTTCACATAACTTAGCCTTCAACACACATAAGTTCATACTTTAACAATAAAGACCATTTACATGTTCATAATCATCATAATCATCATATAAGGTCATGTACCTTTATCATCATTTATAAACATAATATTGACCTCCTAAAGCTCCTATCAAGGCAAACTAGTGCAAGGCATAGGTAGAGTCTCACACCCCTACCTAAGCTAAGTCAAACCCCTAAAATCACTTTAGTTAGTCTATACATCATTTCTTCATTTTAGTTTAGGGAACAGTTTCCTTAACCGACATAGACCACATGAACTAATGTGGAATCCGGTGTCGTAAAACCTTACACCGATGGAAAGTGGTCTACCAGCTAAGATATAACCTAGCATGAAATGTAGCATCTAGGTGGATCCATTAGCTAGTATTCCTATGGTGGCAACATAGTTATGGAACTTGGGGCAATCATTGGAAACATCACTCTACACCCTATTTGGGTAATGAGGCTATCCACCCCGTGAGAACCGTAGTGAACCCTACCATCCCTATGTGGGAAAGTGTCACCCTCTCACATACAAGATCACTCGTTGCTAAGCTAAGTCCCTTATTGAAATGTCTTTAATATTTATAAATCACAACTTAGTTTAGGCCATAGGTCCTAGACCTTGTATAATCATCATCATAATAGCTCAATAGGAATTGCATGAGTATAATCCTTTCATCACAATCCACATAAGTAAGGTTAACACATTACATACTTTTCCATAATAAGGCACATTGGTAATCACCTTCATCCTTATAACTTTAAATCTTAATCAACCTCACAAACATAAGCAAGACATTTCAATTCAACATCATACCACCCTATTAATCCTAAATAGGGAATTCTCCAACACAATCATCATGACTTAATCACAATTAATCATAATTGAAGCAAAATATAGGGATCACAAGACTTACCAAGTCTCCTTCACAATTCATCATCAAGGTTATACCATAAACCCTTAGTTCAAATCAATTAGGTCATCAAGTCACCATAATTCAATAACCAATATAATCACAAGGCTAAAATGATCACTACATCACAATTTGATAATAGATCAAAGCTTAGGATTAAGTCAATTCATCATACCCTAGATCACTTCTCAAGAACTAGTATGAAAGACTATACATCACCCTAATTCATTCATAATTAGCATAATAACATCATCTAGTAGTAATTCAACCCTTAACCAAGTGAATTGAATGAACAATATACAATATAAGTCGAGATCACAACCTAGGGTTTGGGACTTAGGATCATGTTCTTCAATTTAGGCAAGAACATCAACAATTACCATAATAAAGTTAAAATACATGTTAATCTATTCAATATAACCTAAAGAAAACATCAACAACTCAATTCATAACTTCAAATTCGTAATTAGATGAAACCCGTTTGAAAACTCTACATTTGAAAACACTTTGAATGAACCCTTTGAGGAAAGAGGTCTCAAAGGTGAAGAGATCCCATACCTCAACGTTTTGGTGAAGATTTGCAGATGAAATCACCATTTTCCAGCCCCCAATACCCTTCCTTGACTTAGTCTCCAATGGAGTCTTCCAATAGAGAGAGAAAGAAGAGAGAAGATAGAGTGTTTGATTTTAGAGTTCTAATTAGATTAATTGGGTTTGGGCCTTTATATGGAAGTTAAGTTAGTTAATTAGTCTCCAAATTAATACCTAAATAACCCCTAAAACACTTAATTAATTAAATGAATTAACATTAAAACGTGCAGGAAAATCAACCCTCACAGACGGAACCCCGTTGACGGGCCGTCTGTGAGTCTACGGACTTACCCCCCTCCGTCCTGCACTCCGTCGATGAGTTTAGAGACTGTGCAGGCGAGGGGCTTCCTTAAATTGGCTAATTATTGGAAAACGGTGGAATCAACGCCCCATCAGTCCACACACGGGCCGTTGTCTGCCCCGTCGATGCACACTGCCCAGGCAGTTTGACACCAACGTGCAAGAGTCCTCCTCAAGGGCCCTTGGTTGGTCCTTGGAGAGTCGTACCCGGACGTTTCGACCTTGAAACAACTTAAACACCTATTAGCTACCCTTTTACCACTTTTCATGAATTTTCGACTCCTAAAAGCTAGTGAAATAGGCTAAGACACATTAGTACCCTTTTGAACCAACTTCCGGACGTCATGGACGTTCTTGGACGTTTTGGTTTCCTAATTCCCTAAATAACCTATATTCATCAAAGTGGGCTTAAAACAGTACTTAGACCTCATTACACCTAGGTTAGGCTTTACGACTCGTCTTCAATTTTCGAAGTGTTACATTATCCCCCATTAGGAACATTCGTCCCCGAATGACACTAAACACTCTTTTGAAGGAAGGAATAAACTCAAGACTAGCAGCCCAACCAATCAACAATATCAAATGCACATAAATCATATCATTTCAATAAGGCAATTCGAAATATCCTTTTACCACACATAAGGCTCAAACATTTCATCATGAGGTATTTCCTTCTCACAACACACATGAGCTCAACATACATTACAAGAGTCAATTAGAATCAAGTTCAACTTATCAACATGATATACATTATTTCATAAAGACTCACCATGTCTAAATGCACAACAAAACTCAAAACAAGCCAAAAGTAAAAATTTCAAGTTCATAGGCAAAAATTACTGTAACGTTACTTGTGAAGTTTCCAAAAATACACATTTTGCAAAACTTCACCCAAAAATCAAGAAACTTCAATTTCTAGTCATATTTATATTATTAAAAAGAATGACTAACCTTAATTATCAAAAAGATGAGGGTAACGGGACTTCATGTCGGCCTCAGCCTCCCATGTTTCACCCTCAACTAGGTGATTTTTTCATAACACTTTTACGGACACCACCTCTTTGTTCCTCAACCTTTTCACTTGCCTATCAAGGATTTGAACCGGAACCTCCTCATAAGAGAGGTTATCCTTGACGCCAAGACCCTCAATAGGAAGAATGAACTCGGGATCACCTACACACTTCTTAAGCATAGAAACATGGAAAACCGGATGAACCGAAGCAAATTCACTAGGAAACCTCAACTCATAGGCAACCTTACCAACCCTTTGCAAGATTTCATAGGGACCCACATAACGAGGACTCAACTTCCCTTTCTTGCCAAATCTAATAACTCCTTTCATAGGTGAAATTTTTAAATACACCTTATCACCTTCTTCAAACTCAAGATCCCTCCTCCTATGATCGGCATAAGACTTTTGCCGACTATAGGCCGTTTGCAAGCGATTTCTTATAATATGAACTTTTTCCAAAGTCTTATAAATCTTATCGGGACCAAGAATTGAAGACTCACCAACTTCAAACTACCCAATAGGAGACCTACACCTCCTACCATACAAGGCTTCATAGGGAGCCATGGAAATGTATGAATGGAAATTATTATGATAAGAAAACTCTACAAAAGGCAAATGTTTATCCCAACTCCCTTTGAAATCGATGACAAAAGCTCTAAGCATATCCTCAAGGGTTTGAATAGTATGCTCCGCTTGACCATCCGTTTGGGGATGAAAAGTGGTACTCAACATCACCTTAGTACCCAACCTTTCTTGAAGATGTGAATTGTGCACCCCTATCCGATATGATGGATAACGGAATACCATGGAGACACACAATCTCATCTATAAAGATCTTAGCATAATCCTCCGCCGAATAAGTAGACTTGACGGGAATAAAGTGAGCGGACTTGGTCAGCCTATCAACCACCACCCATATAGAGTAATATTGCTTTTGAGTCTTAGGCAAACCTACCAAAAAATCCATATTAATGTCTTCCCACTTCCAAGTAGGTATTTGGATTTCTTGTAGTAAGCCACTCGGCTTTAGATGTTCCGCCTTCACTTGTTGGCAATTTGGACACTTAACAACAAATTCCGATATGTCTTTGTTCAAGCCTTCCCACCAATAAGTTTTCTTAAGGTCATGGTACATCTTTGTGGCACCCAGATGAATGGAGTAGCGGGACCCATATGCTTCCTCAAGGATCCGGTCCCTCAACCCATCTACCTCGGGAACACTATCTTCCTTGGTACCTTAAAACACCATCCCCCCCTAAGTAGAATGATTCATTTAGCTTACCAAAGACGGACTCTTTCAATTCTATCAATGGTTGATCAAGGTGTTGTTTGGACTTCACCTCAACCACCAAAGATGACTAGGAGTTATGTCAAACGAACACACCACCATTCGGAGAGTCTTCCAACCTCACACCCAACATAGCCAACCAATGAATATATCTTACTAGGTCTTTCTAGGATTCATCTATGTGTGAAACACTACCCATTGTAGTATGAATTAGGGCATCCACAACCACGTTGGCCTCGCCGGGGTGATAGAGAACACTCATGTCATAGTCTTTCAACAATTCTAACAACCTCCTTTGTCAGAGATTTAACTCCTTTTGGGTAAACACATATTGAAGGCTTTTATGGTCGGTGAAGACATCGACATGAACACCATACAAGTAATGCCTCCATATCTTCAAGGCAAACACCACGACCGCTAACTCAATCGTGTGTTGCATAGTTTCTCTCATGCACCTTAAGTTGCCTAGAAGCATAGGCAATCACTTTGCCATGTTGCATAAGTACACACCCCAAACCCACACGGAATTCATCACAATACACAACGAAACCCTTTGTTCCCTCCGGTAGAGTTAACACCGGAGCGGAAGTAAGCCTATCTTTAAAGATTTGGAAGCTCTTTTAACATGCCTCCAACCACTCAAACTTTTTACTCTTTTGAGTCAACGTAGTCAAGGGAGAAGCTATGGACGCAAAACCGTCCATAAACCTCCGATAGTAGCCCACTAAAACCAAGAAACTCCTAATGTTTGTTGGAGTCAATGGTCTAGGCCAACTTCTCACCGCCTCCGTTATTCTTGGATCTACCTAAACTCCTTCACTAGAGATGATGTGACCAAGAAATGTTACCAACCTCAACCAAAACTCACATTTGCTATACTTTGCAAAAAAGTGATTCTCTTTAAGGGTTTGCAATAACACCCTCAAATGACCCATGTGATCACTCTCATTGTTTGAATATACCAAGATGTCGTCAATGAACACAATGACAAAAGAATTTAGGTAAATTCGAAATACCATATTCATTACGTCCATAAACGCCGCCGGAGCATTTGAGACTAAAAGACATAAATAAGAACTCATAGTTTCCATATCTAGTTAGGAATGCCGTCTTTGGTATATCCTCACCTCTCACCCTAAGTTGGTGATACCCTGATCTCAAGACAATTTTGGAAAAGTAGCTTGCCCCTTGGAGTTGATCAAACAAGTCGTCAATCCGAGGGAGAGGATACGTATTCTTAATCATGATCTTGTTGAGTTGGCGGTAGTCGATACACATTCTAAAAGACCCATCTTTCTTCTTTACAAACAAAACCGGAGCACCCCATGGCGATATGCCAGGCCTTATGAAACCCTTGTCTAGTAAATCCTTGAGTTGTGCCTTCAACTCCTTTAATTTGGCCGGAGCCATCCGATAAGGAGGAATCAAAATGGGGTTTGTTTCCGGTAGCAAATCGATACCAAAATCAATTTCCCTTTCGGGAGGAATACCGGGAAGGTCATTAGGGAAGACCTCCAAAAATTCACTCACTACGGGGACCGACTCAATGGGGGGAATTTCGAAGTCAAGATCTTGGACTCTCACTATATGATATAGGCAGACCATAGAGATCATTTTACAAGCTTTCAAACAAGAAATGATACGACCTCTAGGAATAGAACTTCCCCCCTTCCACTCAACAACGGGTTCATTTGGGAAATTAAATCTCGCAACCCTTGTCCTACAATCAATAATGGCAAAACAAGAATGCAACCAATCCATACCCAAAATAATATCAAAATCAAGCATATCTAGTTATACTATATCCACATTAGAAACTCTATTAGGCAACATGATAGGAAAATTCCTATATACCCTCTTTGCAAATACGTACTCACCCACCGGAGTAGACACTAGAAAGGATTCATGCAAAAATATCGGGTAAAGCATCAAAATATTTAGCTACAAGAGGTGTAACAAAAGAAAAAGTAGCTTCCAGGTCAAGTAAAGTATAAACATCAATAGGAAATACTTTTAACATACCGGTCAGTACGTCGGGAGAGGTCTCTTTCTCACCCCTAGAGCGGAGAGCATAAAAGCGGTTCTTCTTTGGAGCCTCATTTGAACCACTTGCTTGAGCTTGACCACTCTTGTCTTGTCCCTTCAAGTTAGGGCAATCTCGAACCTTGTGCCCAACTTTTTCACAACCAAAGCACTTGTCTGTCCCTATGAGGCAAGCACCAAAATGCTTCTTTACACACTCACCACAAGTTGGCTTCTCATTTGGTAATGTAGTACCTTTTCCCTTTTCAGGCTTAGGGTTGCACCCCTTTCATTACGAGCATTAGGGAACTTGGTTGGAACTTGATTAGAGAACCTCTTTTTGAACCTAGGCTTGTCTTGAATCTCAAGCCTACTCTTAGGAGAACCACCTTCAAAGGACCTTTCCCTCTTAGCATCTCTATTCTTCCTCCTAGCCCTTGCATCTTCCACTTGCCTAGCATGCACCATAAGACGAGAGATGTTCATGTTGTCATGTAACATAGCCGAATGACACTCTTCTTGTAAATCATCCGACACCCCCGTCACAAAGCGGCTCATTTCATCTCTAGGATCGGAAACCAAAAAAGGAGCATATTTTGACAATTGAGTAAATTTCATAGAATACTCAAGACCACTCATCCCTCCTTGACGAAGGTTGATGAATTTCACCACTTTAGCTTCCCTTAATTCCCTTGGTGAACCGGTCAAGGAATGCCTTCTTGAAAATCTCCCAAGTTACCGGTCCACCCCGAAGAGGCCGATTATCCTTCCATTGAACATACCAAATTTGAGTCACATCCTTGAGTTGATATGTGGCCAACTCTGCCTTCTCACTATTTCTTAACCCCATTGGAAAGAGTATCTTATAAACTTCATCGATGAACTCTTGGGGGTCTTCATCCACCCTAGACCCATAGAAAGTAGGAGGGTTCATTCGAGTGAAGTCCCTTAGATGAGATGCCATGGTAGAGACTTGTTGAGGGGCTCGAGGTGCAATCTCCCAATTGGCTTGGGCCGTCATAGCTTGAGCTTGAAGAGTAGTTGCTTTGGCTAATTGGAGAAGAGAAGCCCTTATGTCTCCATCCGTCTAGGGTGGAGGATTGGCCGGAACTTGTTCAACATTAACCTCCTCTTCAAGTGGAGGGTCTTGATCAACACGGGGAGGAGCAATCTCCTCCTCTAGACTTCTTGCCGCATTCCTCCGAGTATTCATTTCTGATAACCAAAATACAAGGTTTAGGTGAGAGCAAATAATAGTTACTCTAGAGGCACGACATTGGATTTCCAAGAAAAAGAGAGAGATTCCTAAGCATCACATAGATTCCTATCCATAAGTGTGGCCGGCTTCACAATTATGAGTACGAATCTGCATAGATGTGGTAGAGATAGACATCGTTATCAAGGATACTTAACCTGATGCTCTGATATCAAGTTTTTTCACATCGGGGTTTACCCCATAGACGTAACCGGCGTCGTCGTCCTCTTTGAGGACTAAGACTAGCCCCTTAGTTTTCATCATCGCATTCACAAGTCAAAAATACAGAAGAATTTATAACTTTTAAATATATCTAATTGGAGGTTTACATAGACCTCTACATACACATAATAGTATTATTATCGAGTATACATATACCCTTCGTATAAGAAGATTACTTAGTCTTCTACTTTTTGTTCACATACATATATAAGATAGAATAGAGTCATAAAATCCGTCTCATCTAATAACCATCTAGAATGACAATATCAACTTGGGCATAATCCTAAAACAATAATAGTAAGCCACATATAAGCTTTATACAACTTGTTCTCAAATGAAATATAGAGTAAACATAAGTGTCTTAATATCTAAGCAAATCCGTAGCTAGAATATTGGTATCGTCCTCGGCCAAATGAGGACCTACCACTTTGATGAGAGAGAATATCCAAGCCTCCTTTTAGATCGCCTCGAACGAAACCTCAACGACCGAAACCTAAAATGTTTGGTAAAAAGGGAGAAAATGGGGTTAGTACGCCACATGTACAAAGTATGAGACCATATGCACATAAAACAACCAAACATGCTAAAAAGGGGACATTTAGTTAAATCATGCCATTTTACCTTTTCAAGGAGTTATGCACAATAAAAAAAAACAATCATTTAGACATGTTCAACAAATCAAATAAGCTATATGCACACCAACATCCTCGAACCCATAACCTTTTTTAACTCTATCACCAAGTAATAACATCAAAAGCATGAATAAGAGTTTATCATGTAAATAGCAAAGCAAAGCAACCAATCATAATCCTTATAAAGTCACAAGTGAAATTACCAAGCAAAGCCCCATAACCCTACTTAATCAAGTAACCAAATAAGAATCATAATAGTAACTCACTTCACAAAACTTAGCCTTCAACACACATAAGTTCATACTTTAACAATAAAGACCATTTAGATGTTCATAATCATCATAATCATCATATCAGTTCATCTACCTTTATAATCATTTATATATAATATTGATCTCCTAAAGCTCCTATCAAGGCAAACTAGTGCAAGGCATAGGTAGAGTCCCATACCCCTACCTAAGCTAAGTCAAACCCCTCAAATCACTTTAGTTAGTCTATACATCATTTCTTTATTTTAGTTTAGGGAACACTTGCCTTAACCGACATAGACCACATGAGCTAATGTGGAATCCGGTGTCGTAACATAGACCACATGAGCTAATGTGGAATCCGGTGTGGTAAAACCTTACACCGATGGAAGGTGGTCTAACGGCCAAGATAGAACCTAACATGAAACGTTGCATCTAGGTGGATCTACTAGCTAGTATTCCTATGGTGGCAACATAGTTATGGAACTTGGGGCAATTATTGGAAACATCACTCTACACCCTATTTGGGTCATGAGGCTATCCACCCCGTGAGAATCATAGTGAACCCTACCTTCCCTATGTGGGAAAGTGTCACCCTCTCACATACAAGATCACTCGGTTTTAAGATAAGTCCCTTATTGAAATGTATTTAATCTTTATAAATCACAACTTAGTTTAGGTCATAGGGCCTAGCCCTTGTATAATCATCCTCATAATAGCTCAATAGGAATTGCACGAGTATAATCCTTTCATCACAATCCACATAAGTAAGGTTAACACATTACCTACTTTTCCATAATAACGCACATTGGTAATCACCTTCATCCTTATAACTTTACATCTTAATCAAAATCACAACCATAAGCAAGACATTTAAATTCAACATCATACCACCCTAATAGGTCATTCTCCAACACAATTATCATGTCTTAATCACAATTAATCATAATTGAAGCAAAATATAGGGATCACAAGACTTACCAAGTCTCCTTCACAATTCATCATCAAGGTCTTACCATCAACCCTTAGGTCAAATCAATTAGGTCATCAAGTCACCATAATTCAATAAGCAATATAATACAAGGCTAAAAGAATCACTATATCACAGTTTGACAATAGATCAAAGCTTAGGATTAAGTCAATTCATCATACCCTAGATCACTTCTCAAGAACTAGTATGAAAGACTATACATCACCCTAATGCATTCATAATTAGCATAACAACATCATCGAGTAGTAATTCAACCCTTAACCAAGTCAATTGAATGAACAATATACAATATAAGCCAATATCACAACCTAGGGTTAGGGACATAGGATCATGTTCTTCAATTTAGGAAAGACCATCAACAATTACCATAATAAAGTTAAAATACGTGTTAATCTATTCAATATAACTAAAGAAAACATCAACAACTCAATTCATAACTTCAAATTCGTAATTGGATGAAACCCATTTGAATACTCTAGATTTGAAAACACTTTGAATGAACCCTTTGAGGAAAGAGGTCTGAATGGTGAAGAGATCCCATACCTCAATGTTTTGGTGAAGATTTGGAGATGAAATCACCCTTTTCCAGCCCCCAATATCCTTCCTTGACTTAGCCTCCAATGGAGTCTTCCAATAGAGAGAGAAAGAAGAGGGAAGATAGAGAGTTTGATTTTAGAGTTCTAATTAGATTAATTGGGGTTGGGGACTTTATATGGATGTTAAGTTAGTTAATAGTCTCCCCTTAATCCCTAACTAACCCCTAAACCACTTAATTAATTAAATGAATTAACATTAAAACGTGCAGGAAAATCAACCCTCACAGACGGAACCCCGTTGACGGCCGCCGTCTGTGAGTCTACGGACTTACCCCCCTCTGTCCTGCACTCCGTCGATGAGTTCATAGACTGTGCAGGCAAGGGGATTCCTCGACTTGGCTAAGCAGTAAAACGGTGGCATCAACGTCCCGTCAGTCCACACATGGGCCGTTGTCTGCCCCGTCGATGCACACTGCCCAGGCGGCTTGACACCAACGTGCAAGGGTCCTCTTCAAGGGCCCGTGGTTGGTCCTTGGGGAGTCATCCCCGGACGTTTCGACCTTGAAACACATTAAACACCTATTAGCTACCCTTTTACCACTTTTCATGAATTTTTGACTCCTAAAAGCTAGTGAAATAGGCTAAGACACATTAGTACCCTTTTGAACCAACTTCCGGACGTCATGAACGTTCTTGGACGTTTTGGTTTCCTAATTACCTAAATAACCTATAGTCATCAAAATGGGCTTAAAAATAGTACTTATACCTCATGACACCTAGGTTAGTCTTCACGACTCGTCTTGAATTTTCGAAGTGTTACATTATGTGTATGTAAAGGTATATGTAAACCTCCGAGTAGAAGTAACGAAAAGTTTTAAATTTTTCACTAAATTTGACCTATGACTGTAATGATGTAAGCTAAGAGGCTAGTCTTACTCCTCAAAGAGGTCGCCGTCGCCGGTTTTGTCTAGGGGATATTCTCGGATCTGACAGATCACTTGTCTAGGTTGGAGGATTTTTCCATATAAATGAAGGTGATCAAATCCGGGAAAAGTTTCCGGATGAACAATTGATTGAATTAGACATATCTCAAGTATCATCGTTTGAAGACGTTGTGAATTTTATAGTAAGTTGAGAGTATCCTCCGGGTGCAACCACCCAAAAACAGAAAACACTCAATCATGATGGTAATTTCTGTATTTGGGATGAACCATTCTTGTTTAATCAAGGGGTAGACCGGGTAGTGAGAAGATGAATTCTGGAGTATGAGGTTCTCAAAATGCTTGAAAGTTGTCATGGCAGCCCATTTGGAGGTCACTACGGAGGAGAGTGCACTGCTCATAAGGTACTATAATATGGTTTCTTTTGGCACTAATTATTTAAATATTCTATTACTTTCGTGAAAGGTAGTGATAAATGCCAGAGGTTGGGTACTATTTCAAGAAGACACAAGATGACACTAAGCATCATCTTGGAGGTGAAAATCTTTTATGTGTAGGGTATTGACTTCATGGTCCCCTTCCCACCATCTAGTGGATACCAATACATTATTGTGGTTGTGGATTATATGAGTAAATGGGTTAAGGTTGTCTCTCTTCCGTCGAATGATTCAAAGTTGGTGATAAAGTTTATCAAGAAGAACATCTTCACTCGCTTTGGCACTACAAGGGCAATCATAAGTGTTGGACGTAAGCATTTCATTAACCATCTAGTTAAAAATCTTCTTTCTAAGTATGGTGTTCGGCATAAAGTGGCTACAACTTACCATTCTCAAAAAAGTGGCCAAGTGGAGGTGTCAAATAGAGGGGTTAAGCTTATTCTGTAGAAAACGGTAAATGCGTAGAGGAAATATTGGTCTAAGAAGTAAAATGATGCGTTGTGGGAATATAGGATTGCATACAAGACACCCATAAAGACTTCTCTCTATCACATAGTATTTGGGATGGCATGTAATCTTCCGGCATAATTGGAACATCAAACTTATTGGGAAATTAAAAGGCTGAACTTGGATCCTAAGATAGCCGATAAAAAGAGAGTGAATCAGTTGTATGAATTGGAGGAGTTTAGGATCCACGCGTATGAGAATGCCAAGCTTTACAAAGAAAAGACGAAGAAGTGGCATGACAAGCACATAGTTACTCGAACTTTCACTCGGGGAGAAAAGGTACTACTCTTTAACTTTAGATAGAGGTTATTCCCTGAAAAACATGGTATAAGTAGAGTGTTCCTTTCAAGTGGTAAGAATGACACAACATGGGGTTGTTGAACTTAAAGGTGAGATTGGCCCGACGTTCTTGGTAAATAGTCAAAGAGTGAAACAAATACCTTGGTGTGGGATCGGATCATGATCGGGAGGCTCTTGAGCTAAATGATGAATGATCCAAGTTGCGTCACGCTGTGACGTTAAATCAAGCGCTACACGGGATGCAACCCCTGAATGATATTTATTAGGTAGTAGTTTGCTTAATTTTGAAAATTTAGCTTAGTTTCAAATTCCTAGGTGTAGAGTTTTTAATTTCTTAGTTTTCTATTTAGATAGGACTTTAGAAATTCTAAAGAAGAATACAAAAAGATGAGTCGTGCCACGAACAAAACTAAGGCGCTTGATGGGAGGCAACCCACCATTATAGTGTCACGTTGTTTGGTTTATATGCAAGTCATAGGAGAAGGAATCACCCAGAAATAGAGGAAATATGTTGAAAAATGAAGTTTGGGTGCAAATCGGGCGCGCCCACCAAGGTTAAGTGACTGCGACCCATTTTGGGCGCACTGGCAGCACAACACGCCTCCATCAGGCCAGGAACTCTACAGAACGCTGATGGAAGGCATAGAAAAGGTGCATCGCACAACTAGGATGGGCGCAAATAGAGCGCGTCGCGCCAGGGGGCAAGCGACTACGACCCAATCTTGGTGCACTAGTGCGTCGCGCCAGCCTGCAGGCGTAATTTGGGTGCACCACCCCCATATATGGTAAGTGATATACTCAGCAAAGTTATCGGAATTCGTGGGACCCACTTAAAATTCCCAACTTTTAATCTTTCACCTACCCACTTAATTTTCACCTTTTAATCCTACACCTACCCAAAACCCCACTTAAAATCTTCTTTTCTATCTCTCTCTAATCGTACCTCTCTCTATATTCTCTCAAGAATCACAACTTCTCCTTTATTTTCTCCATCTCCTTTCTTCCACAAAATTCCCAATTCCTCCATTAATCCCACCCAAAAACTATCTTTCCTTCCCTTTCCCTTAAGTATAACATTACTAAACCCATCTTAACCCCACAAGTTTTCAAAACCCACAAAATCACCCATCCCACTGCCTACGACCCCCACCTTTCTTTTCCCCAAATTATTTTTTCTTCTTTCTATTTTCTCAATTTCTTCCATTGTTTGGTGTTGAGATTGATCCTAAAGGCAAGAATGTTGCTAGTGGTTCGGGTACAAAAAGAAGTAGGAAAGGAGTGGCCGCATGAAGTTCTAGTCGGGAAAACAAAAATTTTCCACCCAAAGAATTTGGCAAACAAGCTTTGATGCACTATGGATAAGATTGGTACGGATGTAAATAGGAATCGAAGTACCTCGGTGATGAGTATGTCAATGAGGGGAAATTGTAACATGAATTTCACAACATTCACACCCTAATCAACGCTTTAGGATTCCAATATGTCTTCATGAATCAAGGTGAGTGCAATTTAAGTTTAGTTTATGAATTTCATGCAAATTAGAATACACATGATGTTGACATAAACAATGTTTTCATTCGGGATAGTTGGGTGAGATTTAGTCTAGAAGCGTTGAATAATTTTTTTGGAACACCAAATTGTGATAATGCTAATTTTTTGGCAATGGTTGAAAGATCCCCTTATCGTGATATTAGGCATACTTTGTGTGGGGTGAATTCAGTTGCAAGGTGGGATAGGGTTAGAGACACGGGACTTCACTTCACTCTCCATTATAGGTACTTCAATTTGGAGGCTCACATTTGGTTGAAAATTGTGTATTGCACCTTACTACCATTCAAGAATATGACAGATGTTACTAGGGAAAGAGTGGTGCTTGTATACCGTTTGATGAAAGGCTTACCGATGACTTTTGGGGCTATTTTTAAGCATAACATGCTTATGTTTCAGACCAATAAGACAGATGCTTATGTTACTAGGTATCTACGGGCGTTACTGATTGAGAAAGAGGTTCATGATGTGTGTCCCCCCCTCGTGCCCCTCATCTAGTGTGCCACTAGGTTGATGTCACACACACTAAAGCTCACGATCCATCCTATGGGCCCATGTTGATTACTATTGATAAGAAAGCTCATGATGATAGTTGGATGGGGTGTATGTTTAGAATGGCTGAGTTACAACTGTGTATAGGTGGTCGTCCGGTGTTAGAGGATGAAATGGCGACACTAGCGGAGAGTTACCCTTTAATGGATAACGCTATGTACATGTGTCGGATGGGACCGACGTTCCAAGAACCCATTGATGATGATGATGTGACTGCTGATGAGGAGGATGGATCGGATGAGGATGAGTTAGATACTACTGGCCTTGTAAATGATGATACTGATGTGGGTGACGGAGATTGTAATGCAACCCCGATGGCTATGAATTTTTTCCACTAATATGGCAACCCATTGAGTTGAAGCATGTGGCCTAGAGGCCGAAAGGGAGTTCTCTTTTACCTTTGCACTTTCTTTTATTTTGCACACTGAAGATAGTGTTTTGCTTAAGTGTGGGGTGGAAGTTGAACTACATTGTACATAGTTTACTTCTTTATCGAGTTTTTTTTACTTTTAGGAAGGTTCCTTGCATTTTGTTTTCAGTTCTTTTCTCTAGGATAGTCTTATTGAACCGATTAGGACTAGTTTTATTGCTTTACTGAGTCTTACCGTCCTCTAAGAGTGACGTTTTCTGATGATGGATGTATGACTACCGTCTTAAGGGAAAATTAGTCATTAGAAGTAGAAGTATGAAAACTAACTCTTCGGCACTTGGAAATCTTATCTTGATAGCTGGCTAGACGTCATGGGTGGTAACACTTTGTTTGCAATAGTATGATGGTAACCTTGAAAACGACCATAATCTCTTTGTCTTGACTCTAGATGAAAAAATATACGGTTTAAGTGTGTGGAAACACCGTAATGCAGTTTATATGAGCATGCTACAAGTGTTGGGTCCTTATGTATTTCATGATGTCATGTGCGGTGAGTATTGTTGGTTCTTGCTTTGATTGATATCTAGAACTTTCCTTGTGTGTGTTTGAGTTAGTAGCTTGTATAACTTAGGGAATGTGATTGGGGAGTTTCTTTAAAACAATCAATTTTTTACTCTAATTGGATGCCTACCATTTATATTATCCCTAGTGAAGCCTATTTAGCCTTGTTATTTATAAGCCACATGATAAGCCGAATGCCCTTTTGTTTTACAACAAAGTCTTTTGATCCTAATAAAATCCTTAATGCACTATGTTAAGAAGAATGTTTGAAAACGTTGGTTGATATAAGAAAGGGTGAATTTCTAGATTGTGTGAAAAAGAAAATAAGAAGTAAAAAGTCTGTTTTGGCCCTGTTCCTTAGAGACATTATGCACCTCAACACAAGTGAGGGTGGCTAATTCTGAAATATGCTCGAACCATTGGCCCTGGTCCTTAGGAAATTGTGTACCTCACTTTGACCTTTAAATCTCGAGTAAGGGTGGCCAATGAAAAGGCATGTGAAAAAATAAAGGGAAAAGATAGAGCAACGAAAAGGGGTAAATACTCATGAAGTATGTACTAGGAGGAAAGAAAAGCTAAGTAGGAGGTTGTTGTCAAAACAGTGACTAGGGAGGTGTATTCACTAAAATGATTCCTAAAATATCCCCTCCCTTACCTTAAGACAACATTACAAGCAAATGAATGTCCTCTTGATTCCTTGAGTAATATAATTCAAAAACAAAAATACACTATGGGCAAGCTTATGGCATGTTGAGAGAAGAAAGAACTTCATATGTGAGTGTGAGAGTGAATTTCATATAAAAAAAGAGCCTTATGATTGAAATACAATGTGTTGGTGTGAAATAAAGGATATACTTAAATTGGTGAGGGCATTCATGAAACATGTTTGATGCTTACTCTTGTATAGCTTGTATCTATGATATTGCATTAGCCCGAAGTTATTTGAGAAGAGTCATTCATTAAGGTTGTGAATTGTTAATTGGGAAACTATAATGACGAGTTAAAATTATTGCATGTAGATTGTGACACAAGATCATGATTAAATATGTTTGGACGATTGTATAGCAACGTGAAGAGTCCAAAGTTTAAGAGTATGATTTAATATGATAGAGTTTGTTCGAGAACTAACAAATGTTTAAGTGTGGGATAGTGATCTGGGCATATTTATATGCACAATTACTACGAATTACCCAGTTTTAGCGTAAGTTTTAGGACATTCATTAATCTAACTAGCATGTTTTGGCTTAAGATTGCAATGATTACATAATAATATACATGATTAGCAATTTTACAGGTTACAAAGGGAAGTGATCGATTTTAAAAAGTAAAAGGAGTTGAAGGAGACAAGTGACATGAGGAAAAAAGTCGACACGGTGCCCCAACACCCATGGCGCAACAAGGGCGTGACGCGCCAGACCAGTTGTGACTAAGGCACCATTTTGGCGCACTAGTAGCTCGACTCGCCAGACCAGTGTTATTTGAGACCCAATTCTGGCGCACTAGCACCGCTACACGCCAGCCTGCCAGGTGCAAATTGGGCGTGATGCTCCACTCTTATGTCGACTTCTCCAACAAAAACATAATTAAATAGGATTCCTAATTGTAACAGATTTTGACCCTATTGTCCCTAACTACTATACATAGACCCTTATGGCTCCATTGTTAGGGTTCAATTTTTCTTTGGTGTGCAAGACCAAGTATCATCATTTGTAATAGGTTTTGATCTTCTAAGCTCTTCTATTTTCCAGAAATCGCATGAACAATTGTATTATGTGGTTTTATAATAGTATGAGTTGCTAAACACCCTTGTTCTGGGGATGTAGCTACGAATTGAATGTTGATTATTAAAAGCGTTTTGAATTATGTATTGGTGGTCACTATAAGTTACTTATATATTCTTGTTTTAGTATTTCTTGATTGTCCATCTCGAGATAAATATATTGTCTAATCTTAAAATCGATAAAGGAGAGGTTAGATAGACCAGATAATATAGAGAGCTCGATCAACCCATTTGATTGAGGTGATTTGTGTTTAGGAGTGACGCCCAGATGAAAAATTTGCTTGGTTATGAAATAGAATGAAACTTAAATAATCTCCAGTTAGTCTATTTATCCCTTCTCAACGATGTAGTTAGATAGTTAATTGGAGCAGGTAAAAAGAGGTGTGCAGCCCGACGCATACAATTAACCCTATAAACTAGTAACTTAATAATTGAAATTAATTCTAAAGCCGATAATATGATACATGAGATTCAACACATGCTACAACCCTAGAATTGTCTTTTACTTGTTTGAAACATCATCTTTAAGTCGTTCATTCTTGGTGTCTTTTATTTAATGCAAAGTAGTAGTAGTTAACAATCAATCACTAACTATTAAAAAGGTTAGTGCTACTTTTATTTGTAGAATTAAGTTCCTAATATAGATTGATCATTAGTTCTTTGGAAACGATAAATCATTTCTTTAAGAATCTATATTATTTGCGCGACCACGTACAATTGCATGTATATTGGGGAGCAACAATCATCTCTATTGATTATCAATTGGCCTTAAACCATTTCTATTGAGGTATGAAGAATTTATTTTCTTTCCACGGGAAAAAATAATCTTGTCCTATCAAAAATCTCACCCCTTCAATCTCGCCCCCATGGCTCCTCTTCTCTTTTTTTTTTAACTTATTCCAACAGTTAAAAGTCAATCATCCCAACTTGCCACTCTCACCCTACACTTTTCATTTCTTCCCATGTTTGTAATGAAACCCCCCACCTTTTCAAACCATTGTGGAAAAAAAGGAGTTTTTTCACACACTAGCTCTCTTTTTCAAAAGAATTGTTGACTATTATTTTTATTTAATCAACAGAGTGTAGTGACTGTGTGCACTACATCAAACGGTCAGATAAACTTGGAAGTCTTCTAAAGAAATTCAAAGTGTCTGGTGGCATTGGGTCCCTAAACAAATCGACCAAATTTAGTTCTGACTTCACATAATCAATTGCAATTATTCCATTTTTCAGTAGTTGCTTAGCGACATCATGCTTCAATTTCATTTGTCTATCCTTATAATTGTAAGATATATTCTTAGTAATATCAATTGTGGCTTCACAATCCCAGTTTATAAACACATGAGTCTATTCATCTTTATCAAAGGGACATCTGGTAATTCATCCTTTAAAGGGATCAACAAGTCATCCTTTATCAAAGGATTCAACAATTCATCCTTCATCGGAGGGATCAACAATTCATACTTCATCAAAGTGATCAATATTCATCCTTTATTGAAGAGATCAGCTGACAATTCATCCTTTATTAAAGGGATATTCACTAAAAAAAATTATTAACCATTCAGCCTCTGAATTAGCTAGCTCCAGAGGTATAAACTCTGACTCTATAGTCGATCTAGCAATGATCGTCCGTTTAGTTTATTTCCAGGATATTGCACCACACCCTAAGGTGAACACATATCTGCTAGTGAATTTTATCTCATCTGAATCAGAGATTTAGGTTACATTACAATACCCTTCAAAGTAGAAAGAAATATACTATACATGATACCATAATTCATAGTTCCTCTCAAATATTTCATCAGTTTATTCAACGCAAACCAATGTTCATTATTGAGATTATGAGTATATCTGCTCAATCTACAAACAACATATGCAGTATCAGGCCTAGTAAAATTCATCAAATGCAATAGACTTCCAATAATTTGAGCATATTTATACTGAGCAACTAGGTCCCCATAATTCTTTTTCAATTTAGAGTTAGCATTATAAGGAGTGGCTATAGGTGTCAGCTCAAAATATTCAAAAAAATTTAAGAATTCTTACCACATAATATTCTAGTGACAACATTATATCATCTTCACTCTTATAACTTTAACTCCCAAAATCATATATACTTCACCCAGATATTTCATATCAAAATTAGTAGACAAAAACGATTTTGTACATTGCACAATATTTAAATTTGTACCACACATAAGCATGTCATCAACATATACGCATATTATCACATAATCATTATCTACCATTTTAATATAAACACATTTATCCACTTCAACAGATACATAATTGTCTCTCAGTAAGACTTGATCTAATTTCTTATGTCACTGTTTAGGAGCTTCTTTTAGGCCATAAAGAGATTTAATTAACTTACAAACTTTATTTTCTTATCGAGAAATAATACATCCTTCAGATTGAACCATATAAATTTCTTCCTCTAAACCACTTTTTAAGAAAACGTTTTTACATCCATTTGTTGAATAAAAAGCTTGTGAATTGATGTCAAGACAATTAAAATTCGAATAGAAGAAATTCTAGTCATTGGTGCAAATGTATTTAAATAATGAATATTTTATTTTTGAAAAAATCATTTTGCTACTAACCGAGTTTTATATTATCTATAGATCCATCAAAATTAAGTTTGTTTTTTGAAAAATTATTTACAACAAGTAGGTTTTTTCAGTGTGAGGTAAGTCAGTCAATTCATGTTTTATTTTTATGATGGAATCAATTTCAGTTTTTATTGCTTCTTTCCAAAATTTAGCATCGAAAGAAGATATACCTTCAAAATAATTTAATGGTTCATTATCAACAAGAAAAGTTTGAAAATCATTTTCATAAGAAAAATATTTTTTCTTGGCCTTTGGTTCCTTCACAGTTCCTCAATATTAGCAATATTCCCATCATTCTTTCAACAGGTGCATGACAAATTTTCTCACACAGTGGAACAACATTCTTGGTCTCAATAATGGTATTTCAATCAAACACATCACTTTTCAAAACAAGAAATCTCTATGCATCACTATGTTTAACATATCTAATAAGCATGCAATCAAGAGTTTTAGAACAAGTTTTTCTCTTTTAGGTTAGGCAAAAGAACTTTAGAAAGGCACCCCCACACTTTTAAATATTTCAAATTAGGCCTATGACCTTTGCACAATTTATAAGAAGTTTTGTCAATTCTTTTATAAGGAATTTTATTCTTTAAGTGACATGCAGATAATATAGCTTTACCCCACAAATTATCATATGAGCATTTGAACTAATTAACATGAAATTAATCATTTATTTCCAAGTTTTCCTTTAATCTACTCCATTAGACTCAGGTCAATAAGGTAAGGTTATTTCATGAATAATTTCTTTTTTTTCACATAAAGCATTTAAAGATACAAATTTTTCACCTCTGTCAGATCGAATTCTTTTGATTTTCCTACCAAGTTGATTTTCAATTTCAGACTTATAAGCAATAAAAGTATAAAATGCATCATCTTTATTTGTGAGCAACTACAGTTTAGTAAATCTGGAAAAATTATTAATAAAAAGTCACATAATATCTTTTACTACCTCTAGTCATAGTTTGCGTCACGACCGGGGAGCACCTCCTAGAGGTAATATGGCGTACTTGACCTCTCGGAGGTCTTATACAATCCTATAGTTATCATTCATCGCATTGTCATAGGTAAATTAGCGGAAAATTTAAAACTTTTCATAGCACTTCATATGCTAGAAACTTTACTTCATATATATAAAATATCATAGGTACATATTTAGACTCTAGTCTCTTTTGCCAACTTAGACTCAACATTATTAGAATACTAAGGGACACGGCCCTTACAACATAAAACATAGTAAACTATTAGATGACTTTACAGTAAGTAAGACTTAGGATATTCTTGGACTTACGGATTCCTTTCCATGAGCTTGGGAATCACATATCAAGCTTCTCACCATTAAATACAAACTTTAAGCATACATAACCCACACTTTGTGTAAAAAGTAGAGAAGAATGGAGTTAGTACAAGAAAGCACTAAGTATGACAACCATGCAAAAACATGCATTAAAAGGGACATTTTTCTTAAAATCATATTTCATGCCTTTTTGTGAAAATTTCGTAAAACCTTTATACAATAAGTATTATATCATTTACATACTTCATATAATCATTTCAATGGTCATCAATCATATAAAATCACACATTGTATTTAAAGCATTTTAGAGCCACGTTACAGTAAGCTATTTGTTCTTTATAGTGAACTATTTCATTTTGCAGTGAATCATTTTCTTCTTACTTCCTTATTCCACCAAGTAACCCTCTAGTGATACTTGGTGCAATGCATCAACTTAAGGCCACAAGGAAGTCATACATATAACCTACATAAGTCAACACATACCATCATAGAAGTATAATACACCACAAGACACCTTCACGTCAAGACCATAAAGATATTATAGTGAACTCTATTTACTTTGCACATCCACTAATGTCACTTCACATAGAACATTATAAGACCATTCTCACAATCTCAATCTAGGTTTACTAGTGCAATGTACATGTGAAGCCCCATAACCTCAAACATACTTAGTAAACCTATCATGAGACCACAAGCCTTAACATCCAATTCATACATCAACATAGTAAGTGAAGACAAATTCATTCATGTCAACAAAACCTTCGTAATGTAGTCGTTAAGACCAACATTATGCATATACAACAGGACCACTTCATATAGGCTCATACCATGCATTTCTTCATAACAAATAGACAAATACTATAAAGTCATGCATAAGAAACATGTACATAGACACATGCATTAGAACACCTCCCTAGGACTTCCCTCAAGAGTCACTTGTGCAATGCATAGGGGAAGTCCCATTCCCCCACCTACACTAAGAAACTACTTTTGGGTTATCCTAATTAGGGTCCTTACTTCACTTACATTGTCCATTTTACTTTAGGGAAACTATAGCCTTAACCGACACTAAGACTATGGGTGCTACATGGAATTTGGTGTTGCAGAGCCTTACACCAACGGAAGGTGTTCTTACCTAGCCAAGGTAGCACATTAACAAATGCTAGCATACTAATGAAATCACTTGCTAGATCCTGTGTGGCAAGCATAGTTTATGTAACTAAGAGATATACATAACCCTCTACATGCTCATTGGCATTGGAGCCTCATCTCATGAGAAACCATGGGTGAATCTTCCTCAAGGAAATTCAACACCTCATGTGGAACCATAGGTGAATGTTCCTCCAAGGGAAGTCAACACCTTATGAGAACCCAATGGTGAATCTTCCTCCAAGAGAAGCCAAAACCTCCCATTGTCAAGTTCACTCGGTGCTAAGCTAAATTTCCTTTATAAAAAAGCCTTTATTAACATTACTTATAAAATGTAGGCCTTAGGAGAGTCATATCCTCATATGATTAGATCATAGGTCATAGATGAGAGTTAATCAACGTAAATTATGTGAGAAATCCTTTCACATGGACATAGCATATGTAAGCACCTATCTAGTTTTAGGGTACTCTTGAGCACACCTTTCAAGGCCCCTCTAATAAATAGATCTTCATACATGTGTGTATATACATGTGAGTAACCCTTTCACATAACATCTTTAGACCACACATGTTCATAACATACTCATGCATTCATATTCATGTACATAGGAAACCAAACTAGGAACTATCCTATCAAGGCACACATGTGCAATGTATAGACAAGTTCCCATACCCTTTCCCATACTAGTACACCTATCAAGTCATCCTAGTTAATGGAATACATAACATGATTCACATACATATACTTTACATACATAGTAGTAGGCATTTAGTGAATATGAGATCAACCTTTCATTAGACACTATGAACCTTTACTACATTGTAAGCATGCATAATGTGTGAGTGTGTGTGTACATTGTCAACATGAGCACATAATGGCTATCAACAACACATTGAGGCAGCCACCCTCTTAGTACCACAATGCACAACCAAGAATAGACCACACAACACAATTTAGCATAGGAGACAAGCTAACTTCACATTACATTCAAGACTCCTAACCTTAGATATTCAAACATTTACATAGGGGTACATAGGTAAGGGATTATTAACCATTATAACTCATCAATGGCAGTACCTACACTTTACCCTAACATAGATATTCACATGCTTATACAATAGCCATACAACCTAGATCACAACTAGAATAGGAAAGTAGGCATAAGCTCCACATAGTATGATCATCATAACCACACACTAATAAAATCATCAAGTTTCCTTCAAGGCCATAATCAACACATATATATGACAATAAACTAAATACCACCACCATAAGTGGACCATACCTCACAAAGCCATATAAGGCTTCATCAACTATCAATACTATAAGAAAAGTAGAGAGGAAGAGCCATTCTTACCAATTCATAAACCTTTGATCATCAATGATCAATACACCATTTTCATCATCAATTCATGTATAGGTAAGTATATAAATGTACTTTAATCATGAAATAAATCATTTACAAGTCGCTGCAATATCATACTACAACCTAATACAATACATCACCAATATACTAAAAGATTGAGACCCTTAGATCATCAACCAACACTACAACATTTTAGGCCTAAAGCCACACTAAATCAAGACAACGCTTGTAAAGTGTTGGCTAAGCCTTTTAAGGCTACACTTTAAAGGTGTAGCCTTAGTTTTCAGCTTTTGACGACAGTAATATTGGCAACACATGTAAAACGTTCTATTTAATAGTATAGTCTACACTTTATAAGTATTTTAACATCATGATATAATTGACCACACCTATTTATATATATGACTACACATTTAAACTGTAATTTTATTATAATTATAAAAACAACACTTACCAAGTGTGGCCTTATAATTTTCACTAAAATATTATATTCCCTCCAACAAAATTCACTCTCCCACCCATTTTTATTTGGTAAAAAAACAAATTTTATAAACAATAAAAAAATCTTTTCAAGTCTCTAAGGGGTCGTTTGGTAGGCCGCATTAAATAAAATAGTCCATGTATTATAGATGGTATTATTTAGTACTACGTTTGGTAGGAAATTGGGTCTATGTATAACTAATCCATGGATTAGTTATACCTCCTACATGGTATTATATGATGTATTACTAATACCTTCTATTTGGAGGTATTAGCAATACATGGGATATAATACCATGGGATAAGTCTACTAAAGACAAAAATATCCCTCAAAACATTTTATTATTTGTTTATTTTCTTGATTTTATGTTTTATGGTTGTGCAAGTAAATTTATTTAAATAAATTAGCTTACAAATTATTTAACTCTCTCTAAATAATTTGTAAGCTAATTTATTTAAATAAATTTACTAGCACAACCATAAAACATAAAATCAAGAAAATAAATAAATAATTAAATGTTTGTGCGGTTTTCTAATATTTTGTATTTTCAATAATTTATAACATTGAATACATACAAAAATTACAACTTGCAATTTTATTCGTAAATGTAGATGATTTATTCAATTTTACTATTGTTTACCGTCTTTTCAATTTTAAAAGTTGATAGTTTATCTTTTTTTAAATTGAAAATTGACATTTGTAAGTGATCAATTAAATAAGATGACAATTACCTCAAATAATTTAAGAAAAAAAAGGCAAACATGACGATAAAATTGTTCTTTTCTTAGCTAGTTAGAAGGTCATAAAAAAATATTATCTGACAATTATTTACCTTAACCCAATTGCATAAGAATTTAAGGGTATAATTGGAAAGAATTTTTTTATAAAGTTTTAATCCAAACATAAGATGAGGTCGAAAACAATGAACCAAACACTTGATAAAAATAATCCCTGTATTACTAATCCCTGCACTATTAATTCCTGCATTACTAATCCCAGCATTACTAATCCCTGCATTATCAATTTTTGTACCAAACGACCCCTAAATGAAATTCTATTTGCCCTAGATCTGAAATTTTCAAAGGTTTTGTAAATATAGTTTTTCTACAACATTTATAGATATTTATTGATACAAAACACAAAGTGATAATTTTTCACAAACCAAATGAAGAATGATTTCAAAATACTTGTATGATTTTTCACTTTGGAGAAACAAAAATTCCAGTTGAAGATCTTTTAGCTCCATTCATGATTTTCTCTTTGTTTCTGGCCGACCTGAAGAAATCCCTTATGATTTTATCATTTTTCACCTATCGTGGCCATGAAAAGAAAAGAGAAACATTGGGGTGAGGCATCTGGCGGAGACAATTGACTTAATTTTCTTGGAAACTGGTGGAAGCATAAGAATTCCCAGACACTACAATGGTGGAGAGAACGAGAAAGTTCAAAAATCGCTTGAAAATTAGGGATAAATGAGTTCAGAGCGTATGACTAAATTTTCCTTAAAATTAATAAACAGAACAAGGAAAATGATATCCTAAAGCTTCATCACGTTTTGTCGTAATGGATTTTATTAGGTAAATATTTCTACCTTTAAATGTTTGGATTTGTTACATGTAGGTTTATTGTTTGGTGTTGGATCTTGATTTTCTTGTTTTGTTAATTTTTGGGATTCTAGTTTGTTTATGTTCACTGATTGTTCCTCATTTGAAGTCGAGCTTCCTCCTGGTCATAATGATATCTCCAGGTTTTCTTTCTAAGGAGTGTAAAATATCTCCTCTGTTTGTGGAAAGTTTTTTTGTCTGATTGTAGGAACAAAAATCACCACATATTTCTTTAGTGCAAGTGAGTCGTAGAATCATAAGCTTAGAGAAGTTTCGATTTCATCATTTCGGACTTTGTTTGAGAACCTCAGTTTTACATTTTCGAACATGTCTATCATCAGTGAGTTCCTTATCCATACGGTCTGGACTGGTTAGTCAAGAATGATTAGAACGTCTTCCCTAAAGTCGGCACATCCATGTCTAAGGGACTGCTCTGATGTGAAGGAGAAGATGTTTCTAGCAAGACTGCTTTAGGAACCACTTCGTCGTCCATAATGTTGTATTCTCTTCTCCATCATGCTTCCTGATCTTGATTCTATTATGCATTGTTAGGATTTGTTGAAGTGATATGGTTGTGTAGTTGGTAAGTTGGTGAATAAGAATAAGATGTTGCATATTTTGAGTGTTTGAGTAGTGCAGGCCTATAAGAGCATGTGATAGTACTCGAAGGTTGTCAGCTCCTGAGTCAATTGTATTTGTGTAGTACTGTAGGCCGGTAGAGCAGGTGATAAAGTGTGTATGTCGACGTAGTGGGATGGACGACAAAGTAAAAGTACAAAATGCACACAACGTTGAATACTTAAGACTCAAACAAAATATTGAGTGTTTAACATATTTAATTGTGAATAACTTGTTTGGTGGGTGAACGGTTTCTTCAACAGATAAACGTCTAGCCTGTAAATTGTCCCGTTCAACCTATTAAGTTATAAGAGTTTTATGATTAGTTCAAATGACTACTTTTAGATCCGAGCTTTACTTTAACAAAATCCAAATGTCTATTCATGTCGACCTCATATAATACCAAATGAAAGCACATATTAAATATGTTTTACCAAAGAATGATCGACTGTCCTATACTCGCATACATTGTTAAAGTAAATAATTATTCTCTTGCTTTACTATAGTAATGTTGACTATTAACATGTATTTTACATGCCAATTTATCATTTTTTTTTCTAACCCAAATCTTTTGTTGATTTTTTTTTTTTGTAAATTGTACAGGGTGTGTTTGGGCTGTAAGTGCTCATATCATAATTGTTGTTATTGGTTCAAGCGTTTTATCTTTGGCTTGCTGTAGCTCAACTTGGTAGGATTGATTGTATTATTGTTATGCTTTAATTCTCTTTTGTTACTTATTACATCATACTTTGAGTAATAGAAATCCATCTTCTCACAAATTCCAGAATTTTATCAAATTTGACGGCTTTCAATCGTTGTTGATATAATGTCTTTCACTTACTTGATGATCGGTCTAGGTTTAGGCATTGCTCAAGCAGCAGGTTTGTCATCTTCTAGCCTACTATTGCAATATTTTTGGAGGGTCCGAGAAACATTGCAACTTCTAACTTTTATGTACCTTTTTTATTTGAAGAAACTCGAAAATTGGAGGATGTTTAACTGGAGTTAGAATTGGAACTGTTACTGAAATGCATAAAGTTTGGAGAACTTTACAAGAACTTGGAGCTATTGCTTTTTCCAATTCTTACTCCCTCATCCTTATGGAGATTCAGGTAACGATGTGGAGCATTTTTCATTCATTCATCGTAGTTTTACTTGATATCATAGTAATTTCCTATACAATACATGATACAATCAAATAACCACCCTCATAAGCCAAGACAATGAAAAATGCAACTCTAATTAGTGTATAAGTAACTACAATTTGCTACATGCTCTATTTGCTGTTTTTGCTATGCAGCATTTGGAGTCCATGCTCATGAAATTTACTAACTGATTTTGGATTATATGAGTTGTTCTGCTTGTGTTGTTCTGTTCTTCTTGTGTTGTTCTGTAGAATAGGCAATTATGGAATTAAAGAGGTGGTTGATGTTTTGAATAACAAGCTCAAGTTATTTTTTACCCCACTTTTGTCAATGTGAATGATTTGATTCTTTATTTTTGGGTTTTTTAGTTGCAGAATGAACGTAAAAATTTGATCTTTATGGAAGTTTTAGTGGATTCTGGAAATGATTTAGGCTTAAGATTTATTTTATTGTTCTGATAATTGTGGTGTTTGAGAAAGCTTGCATGGAACTCGACTAATTTTATGGGTACATACTACCTCTCACAAATATAGGCATCAGATTACTTTATACCCCGAGGCTGTGAATCGAAGTTTAAGATTCTTGAAAAACAGAGTTTGAGTTATCTTCTGCCTTAGCTATGTTAGTGTGAGTCCAACCTTTTGGGCTTATTTCAACAACAACAACATCAACATACCCATTGTAATCCCATAAGTGGGGTTTGAGGAGGTAGAGTGAACGTAGACCCTTATCCCTACATCGTGAAGGTAGTCTCTTTCTAAAAGACAAATTTATTCCGGCAAAAGAATACAAATTTGTTTCTTTTTCAAGTTTTTCTGGATTTTGCTGATCATATGAACTAATTATGTACAGTTTGAAGCTTTCCTTCATATTTTATTTATGATTTTTATAGAAGTAAGCCACATTGAATATGTTATGTATGTTCTAAGCATCTTGGTTGTTTATATAGAAGTGAGTTACGTAAATTAAATTTTTTACCGAGATATACTAAAAAATCAATTGATTCCTAATTAACGGTCAACTCAACATGGAGTGGAGAATACAAAGGTGCATAATATATCTGTCGAAGTTTCTCATAAAGAAGCAATATTTTTTCATGCACTAAATTGATCCGAATGTCCTTAACGCAATATGTAACTTTTGACTACAGGGTGTTGAAGTATCAGCACACAAGTAGGAACACAAAATAGCTATCCGCCATCTTCTTGAAGTTGAACACTTGATCATGTATACATTACTGATTTTTCCTTGTTGGTTCAAGCAAAACTAAGAAATTATTTCAAAAGGTTAATGAAACTAATTAATCTATAGTTACTTATCTTTTGGGAGTTTTCTATTGATGAGCTGCAATATCACAATAATAAAAATTAATTAACTTGTATAGTCCATCATTCAAAATATTGTGTGGATATGACTAGGTTAATGTTTTAAAAAGATAATTCTATAAAATATTGTGAATGAGGTAAGAATATTACAAGATGTGCAATGAAACAGTTCCAATGGAGATTTCATCACTAACGCTCCTCATAAGGTACTATTCCTAATTATTACATTAGGATCAGCTGTCGATACAAAATCATCTACTCTTAGAGGCTATGTTTCTCGGGCTTTCCAAAAATGTTGTGGCACATGTATCGGGACCGTTAAGAGTCCAAGAAAAATAACATAGAGGTACCTTTGCACCCATCACTCAGTAGTTAGGAAAGTAGGGCGTGCCACTAATAGTGCGCTTTCAACTTCTCAGCTGAATTATGCAGTCTCACTCGATAGTGGGGATCGATTGTTTGGAACTAGGAAGAATGAATTACAAAGATGATATGCTCAGCTAGACTATATCAACCTCCTTTTGGTTTATAGTGTTCCAAGTCAAGATGATATGCTGAGCTAGACTATATCAACCTCCTTTTGGTTTATACTCTTCCAAAAAAACTTGATCTGCTAATCTGATATTGGGAAAAAATCCAAAAGTAAAATTGTATGTGCCAAATTGATATGAATTGTGGCCTTATATATTCTTCAACAACAGGATAATATTGAAATTGTTTGTTTCCTACTGTGCTTAATTACCTTTTTGAATGACTTTTTCCTTATATTTAAGATTGTTATTATGTTTATAATTACAGGAAGTAACTTTCTTATTTTTAGGACTTTTGATTACTAAAAAATATAACTTTTTTTTGTTTATGAGAAGGTACAACTATCCTTGATAATGGGGACAGACTAATCATTTGAATTTAGGGAGGATGAAACAACAAAAATGATATGAAAGTCATTCAGTTTTCTTTACAACTTCACTGTTTCAGATTAACAGGTTAGGGTTACATTATATACTATTTTACTACAATAGAGATAGTGTTAAGATTGTATGTATTTCTCTCTGTCGCAACGGTGTCTTTGTTTGGTTGTAACATGTTTGATCTTTTCTTCATTTTTTTCTTCACGAAATTTGTAATCATCAGCATAGTGATGTTCTTTTTTATATATTGTGAAGGTGCAATCTATTTTGGCTGCCTTCGATCGACAGATCCACATCAGGCTGCCTTCGATCGACAGATCCACATCAGGTTAAATCTAAACTTCCTGTTTTTTTATGAACTTATTTTATCGCCATTTCTAATCGACATAAAGAGATATTCATCCGTTACTGGAGCATTCTACAATCATTTATGCTCCGCTTGACTCCAACAAGGATGTTTGAGTTCTGATCCCAATTTAGCAAGTTTTTCTTTGACTATTTTCTATTGTATTTTGGGGCTTCCACTTAATCTATAGTTTCCAAATTATTAACTCTTTGTTCTGTGGTAAAAGTAAGCTACTTTATCTATTAATCTTTGAAAGACTATCAGTTTTTACAAGCGTATAACTATCGTGTTACCTTCAATGCTAGGATAATGGTTGCTGCTGCATTATTACTCATTTGTCTTCTGCAGGTTAATGAAACTGGTGGCTACTCTTTAAGGTTCAGTATGACTATACATTGCCATATGGAAGAAGAATCCCATAAAGAAATCTCTTTTGCATTTTACATGGATCCAAGTAAATTTGTCGGTAATATAAATTCCTCCATAAGTATCTTATTTACTTACATCATAGTGCAATTTTTGATTCATTATTTAACTTTCATAGCTTTGCATGTATGCAAATATAAAGATCAGTACTTCCTTTTACTGTGAAAGCAAAAATATGCTACAATATGTAAGTCTAGATTAAAGTGATTAGGATTCCAAGTTCCAAAAATGTTGTTTTTGTTCCATTAATTAATAGTTATATATACTTTTTATTCTTTGAGCACTACTTAAAAGTCTCATTATTGGACCTTATATACATACTTTGAATCACCAAGAATGATAATATAAACTACTGCAATATGGACTTCTTGCCTCTTCAATAAATGTTGCAATATGGAACTTCTTGCCTCTTCTATAACCATCGCAATCTGATTTGTGTAGGGAAATGGAGGTGAACAAAATTGAAGTGGATGATGAAGAGTTTTTGAACTATTGTAAAAGTGAATACATTATATTTGATTTTGTGAAATATATTCATTGGTGGAATATATTGAACTATTGTAAGAGTACTTTTTGAACTATTGTGTACACATTTAGAATATTGTTTTATAAGTATGCGTATGTACACAATATTGGTGTATTTGAATTACTTATTAGCTAATTTAATACTTGAGATTATTTATTGCAAAACAATATTGGTGTATTTTAATTAGAAATTATGGCATATAAATTGTGTATGCATATGGGCAAAGACTACACTTCAAAGTGTTGTCATATATTAGATATAAAAGGCAACACTTCATAATTGTGGGCAATATGGTAGCAAAGGCTACGCTTAAAAGTGTAGTTGGTAAGGCAACACTTTTAAGAGTAGCTGCAAAGTGTGGCCTTTTTGCCTATTAGGCTGCGCTTGAAAGTGTAGCTGCTAAGACAACACTTTTAAGCGTAGCTGAAAAGCGTGGTCTTTTTGCCTTTAAGGATACACTTAAAAGTGTAGTTGATAAGGCAACACTTTTAAGCGTAGCTGCAAAAGCGTGGCCTTTTTGGCTTTTGGCAAAGCTTTTAAGCGCAGCTGCTAAGGCAACACTTTTAAAGTGTTGCGTAAACTCTAAGGTTAAGGGGCTTTCAGCCACCCCTGAAAAAGTGTGGATGAAAGTCAAGAAGTGTGGCCTTTGCTCTTTTTCATAGTTTAGGCCACACTTTTCTAGGGTGGTTGTAGACATAAAATGTTGTAGTGCAATTTCTTTAGTCTTGTTCATAAATCATATTTTATCAATAATATACATCTTGGGAAGTAGCTAAAGATATAGAACATCATATCTGAAGCATGCTTCATCTATCCTAGAATATAGATCACAACATATACATCCCTCTATCAAGTCTATAGGCTAGAAGAACCTGAATCAATCTTTACCAATTCAATTGTTATCTATTCATATTGGATCAATTATACCTAATTATTATCAAATTACAAATATAGGCAGTAGCTAAGACATTTCACCATGATCGAGTCACATAACAACCATCCTAATGTCAAGATCACAAGTTACTACATGATAGACTAGCCTTATTCAAAACCTTAAAACTTGATCCTCATGGATCATTCCTCAATGATTCATCATCAATACACATACTATACAGTAGGTATAAGTATATTAACATAATTGAATCACAATTCGATATACATGAGATCAAGATCATAATGCCATACATAGGTTAAAATAGAGTTTGTGAGAGAGCATGGGTTCATCATGCAATTGGATTGAAAATCACGTCCAAATCAGTATATAATCATCAATACATTAATATTATGCTTTTGAAATCAATTTGAGAAAGAATCCATGGCTAGATTGAAGAAGAAGAGATTTGATCATGGAACTTCTTTGAAAACTTTGAAGAGGACTCTCTAGATGAAAGATTAACTAGAGATGAAGGAAAACCATACATTTATTAGATGAGAACCCACTAAAAATTGGTGAAAACCCCATGGAAATCCCATCTACAAGATGACCTTGAACTTCACCTTCGATGGAGGTTTCTAGAGAGGATATTTTGGGAGAGGGAGGTTTTGATTTTGAATGGAGGATTGGGTATGGGCTAACCACGTTTTTAACCAACCTAAAATATCCAAAAATAGGTAAATAAACGGCCTAGGGTCAGGTTATCACGTGGGGTGAATTTCCCATTCACCCCATTATTAGGCAGCGTGCATGGCAGTAACTGAAGACTGCGTTGACGGCCAGCCATCGACGCCACGTTGGCCCATTGACGGATTGTATTTGGCTTTCGTCGTTTGGGGCTTAGGCTTTTCTTTGGCTGAGACTTCCGCAGGCTAAGTTTCCATCGACGCCTCCGCATCGACGTGGCGTAAATCAATTGGCGAGGCGTCGTTTGGCTCAGTCGATTGACACTGCCAAGGCAGTGTCTCGACAGCCTTTGGGTCCTTCTTGAGGTCCTCTTGCGAGGCCCTTGGGGAGTCATACCCAGACGTTTCCAACGTGAATATATACCTTAACATGTTGAAGACCTTCGGTGCAAGTTTCACCGAAAATGAACACGTAAAATACCTCCAAACATGCAAGGCACACTCAAGACACACATGAACGTCTCAAGGGCTAACTTTCGAACGTCTTGGACGTTCTTGGACGTTTGACCTCCAAAATTCATGAAACTTAATATACTGCCTATAAACACCATTACAACTCATATAAGGGCCACATAAGTTCATGACACACACATAAACAAATAAAACACATAAGGCCTCTTCGTGACTAGTCGTCGAACGTCTTAGCCGTCCCTTGACGTTTAACTTCCAAATGACTTCAAATCACCCATGCATAATTTAAAACACTTAATTGACATGTTAACAAGCTTATAGGAACAAGTGAGTCTCTAGACACCCTAACTCATTTTGGGGGTCTTACAATATCCCCCACTTGGGAACATTCATCCTCGAATGACACTTAGAACGCTTTAATCACAACAAGGACTTCAATGAATCATAGAGCAGCTTACAACATTCATAACATCATCATATAGAATTTAATGCACCAAACTTACAAGGAACACAACTTCAAACCATTTATCACTCAATGCAACCCAAGCAAGCAAAACCTTTATTCACTCACTCTTTAATGCATCAAACACATAGGCTCTTATCATGTTCATAGGAAGAACATCCTTCGCCTAATCATAACATAGTCATTACACTTAATTTTATTAAGATCTGATCATGCAACCATCTTTAAGTCATACTTAGGCAGTTTCAACAACACTTAAGAAAAAGTAGGCACTCATACTTCAATGCACGTAGACTTTAGTCAATTGAATCAACAAGGATCTTTATTAGTTAGACCTAGTGCCATGAGGTTCATACTCAACCATACCATGCTTAGTTGTGTCCATGGAGGAATGTACTTCTCCTCAACACACTTACATGTCTCATGAGTTCACACCCAAGCAAGGCACAAAAATCAACTTTACTGTAAAATGAGAATTTCTCAACTATTAGCCAAAGCATGCTCATAATTTTTCTTCCTAATGAAACCAAAATGGTAATTCACACCACACACATCACAACAATAGTAAGCCATTTCACAACATTTCAATTTATAGCATAACACTAGCTTTCATAAACATGCATTATTTAGGGAAAGTCTTACAATTTATAGGCATAAACAAGGACAATGGATAAACATGCCTTCACTTTTTGAAAGTGAGCCTAAAATGATGTTTTCAAAATCATAAAAGTGCTAGTTGTGCTTCTAGTATTGAGTCTTTTCTTACCCTCCAAAAGATTTTAGTGTCATTCGGGGACGAATGTTCCTAAGGGGGGGATAATGTAACATTCCAAATATGTACTTGTCTAGTGAAGAGCCTATTAGGTTTTAAGAATTTGTATTGAGGTACAAAGGCATCCCATTGTCCAATATTTAGTAATATTGGGCATGTTCGAAAATATTGGCTTAAGGGTGTTAGCCAATTTTTGTATGTATACACAAGTAAATGAAAATATACCTTGATGTTCAAATACTCCAATCCAATCTTATTTAGGAATTGTAGCTGCAACGAAGATCCTAAGCTAAAATTATTGAATTCTTAGCACATTAGGTACGAGGCATCCAAGTCTCAAGCCTAGGTACCATAGCACATATCATTTAAAATGATCATGTAGATTAAGGAGTGCCCAAGGACATAGTGAGGATCCTTGGACAAGAAGTGAACTTTCCAGAAGTGCACGGTTAGGAAATGCACAACAACACATGTGAAACCGGCCGAGAGACAAGCCCAACTAATTCGGTTAGGGCGGTTAGGGGGCAGGCGTGTCGGACCAAGCCAAGTGGGGCCGAGCCTCCTAACCTATCCTAGGTCCTAACTAACATTACTAACTAACTAACTAACCTAGGACTAACTAAAATAAACCAACTAGTGTGCCCGAAATCCTAAGACCTAACCGGGTGACTCTAACCGAGTAACTAACTCAAGAAACATCTTAGTACCTAACCTAGGATGGTCCAAAGGGATTGGTTATGGTCCTAACGACTTAGGTGCACTTTAGTAATTACCCTAGGTCACTTAATTAATTAAATTATCAACTCAATTAATTAATTTAATGCCTTGTCAAACCCGAGACCCTAAGTCAAATGTTCTACTAGTGTAGTCAATTTAGGATGGGCATTTTAGGTAATTTAAGTGGAGGGTCTTTAGGGTAATTCTTGGGACGTCTATATATTGATATTAGGTAAGTTTTAGACCACTTTTACACGTCCCAAATAATAATCAAACGAAATTCTCTTAATCTCTCAAGAGCGCTCTCTTTTTCCAAACTCCATTGAAGAACAAGAAAAGCTTAGGAAGAAGACAAAAGTTTCAAAGTCTCCAATCAGATTTCATGGATTCTTCATCTATAAGGTATGACTTTTTTCACTCTTTGGATTCCTTTCCCTAAGAGGTCCTTTCAATATAAGTTTTCAAGAACTTCAAATACTAGGGTTTTTACTCTACAAAATGGATTTTCTTCCTAACCCTAGATTTACGATTTTCAATGAAAAGTAAACGTTTTCTATGTTTAATTTCGCACGAATTGTTGAGTAATTTATTGATAATGTCTGAATTTTGTGTGATACATGATCTTTCTCGAAGTGATGGTTTCGAATGGGTTGTTTCTAGTGTTTGATAATGTATAAACGTTAAGTTTGGTATTTAACGTTTGAATGAACCCTTTAACGACCCGTTTACCTTCTACTACGCTATGCATTTATCTTGTACATGATTTGACTAGTTGTTCTTGATTTTTACATTGAGTATTTCACTATGTATGATTATGAATATTGCATGATGAATAAGATTCTTGGAAGAAAGAGGTAAGTCTTCTAAGTGTTATTACTCTTAAATGTTTATGTTAGCCTATAAACTATGATGCTATGTTATGAAAAGTATGTATGATGTTTCTATGTGAATATACTGGGCTATAAACATGTAAATTGTGAGATTATGATGAGAATACGCAAATGCAAGTTATGATACTCTCTTGTACGCTTTACACAAGATGATTATGCTATGTAAATCTCACAAACGATAGGTTACGATGAAAGAAAATTCTCATCTAATTTAAAAGAGCTCATGATCATGATATATTGGGAGTTAACCTCCTATGACCTATGATAAGTTTATGATAAAAGAGAACCTAAAGGTTATTTAAGAAGGGGACTTTAGCTAAGCACCGATGAACTAGATATGAGAAGTGTCCCTTCCCTAGTTGGAAGGTAGGTTCACAATGATTCTCATGAGACTGAAGATGCCATGTAATGTTGAACTATTGTCTCTAATACATCTCCTAGTTCTTGAACTATGTTTCCACAATAGGATACTAGCTAGTGGATCCACCTAGAAAGTTATGTCATGTTAGGTTCTACTTTGGCCGGTAGACCACCTCTTTTCGGTGTAGGGAAGACACTGGATTCCATGTTTAACTCACATGGTCTATGTCGGTTAATGCGTATGTTCCCTCATGTAAAATGAAAGACAAGTAAACGAATGTTGACTAGGGTGACTTGAGGAGTTGGCTTAGTATAGGTAGTGGTATGGGACGCTACCTAGACATTACACAAGTTGACTCTAAGGAAATTCCTAGGAGATTGTTCTTATGTAATATGATGATATGAAAGATATATGCTTATGATATATGATGTTACTCTTACATGAATGTTTATCCTTATAATGAATATGTTATTGAGTTATATTATAACATGAAGCAAAGCTTTACTTATGGTATCCTATCGTATTTACTTAGTTATGTGGGGTTGTGGGGATTCACATGACCATTGCACTTGTAGGTTGGGGATGAGGTCATTGATAAATGTTTTGTATGTTATGTTTATATGATCTATTGAATATGAAATGTTAACATGGTGTTATGAGAAGATGTCTTTGATTATGATCATGCTTTAAGTGATGAAATATTTGGCTTGTATATGTTGTATGGTATGTGCATTGAAGATTTTTATGTGACTTAGCATGTTTTCTAAAGAGATTATAAATGATACTTTTTCATGCATGTCCCTATGTGTTATGTGTTATGTGCATATACCCATACTAAGTACATGTGGCGTTCTAACCCCATTACTTTATTTTACTACAAATGTAGGTTCTGGCCATTGAAGTCAAGCAGGTCGATTTGAAGAAGCTTGTAACTCTTTCTCCAAGTCTTGGTAGGTCCTCATATATGGGACGTTACCATATCAATTTCCAGCCTTATGAAGACTTTAGTAGTTTTTAAGAGTATTAGGTTTCCATTATGTACTTTCGATTCTTTTGTAATAAGACCTATATGGAATATAGATTATTATTGGCTTTGCACTCTTAGATGGTTTTATATATGTGAGACAAGTTTTAGAACACCGTATTAATATTATGTATGAAGTCTATGTATACTTCAATTAGTATATTAAAAGTTTTTAATCTTTCCGCAATTTTACTATCGCATGTTATGACGAATGCTAAGAAGAGGCTTGTATGCGACCTCTGAGAGGTTAAAGACGCCTGTCTCATCTAGGGTCTAGGCTCTGGGTGTGACAAACTTGGTATCGGAGCATGAGGTTAAATATTGGAATCTTAAACTTGGTATCAGAGCATGAGGTTAAATATCCTTAGGATCAATGTCGCACTAAACCACGTTACCTAGCGTCTTGTTCATGGTTGTGAAGCACGCCACAATTGTGGACGAGAGGCTATTACATGATTAGGAAACTTCTCTTTTCTTGATACTCCTATGTCGTGCCTCTAGAGCTTTGACACGATGTGTCTTTTTGCATCTAATTCCATTCTTGATCGGTTCTTCCCAAGATAGAAAAGAGAAGCTAAGGCAGAGGAGTTCATCAACCTTCTTCAAGGAGGTATGAGTGTTAAGGAATACTCCTTGAAGTTCATTAAGTTGTCCAAATATGCTTTTTCTTTTGTTTCTAATGCTAGGGATGAGATGAGCCGTTATGTAACGGGCGTGTTCGAAGAGCTTGAAGAAGAATGTCATGCAGCCATGCTTCATGACAATATGGATCTTTCTAGGTTGATGGTTCATGCTCGACAGGTTGAGTAAACTCGCCTAAGGAAGAGGAATAGGGAAGCTAAGAAGGCAAAGTCTTTTGAGAGTGGTTCTCCTAAAAGTAGACTTGATGTTCAAGACAATCCTAAGTTTAAGAAGAGGTTTTCAAACCAAGTTCGTTCAGACTTATCCAAGAATCGCAATGATAGAGGTTCTAATCCTGAACCTCAAGACGGGAGAAATGTTGATCCCCCAAGAGACAGACCAACTTGTGGTAAGTCTGGTAAGAAACATGGGGGCGAATGTCTTGTTGGAACTAATAGTTGCTATGGTTGTTGAAAAAGTGGACATATGGTGAAAGATTGTCCCAATATTAGAAGTCAAGGTAAGGGTAATAGTCAAGCTCAACCAAGCGGTCCTAATTCTGAAGATCCAAAAAGGAACCGTTTCTATGCACTTAAGGCTAGGGGTGAACAAGGAAGCTCTCCCGACGTTGTTACGGGTATGTTACAAGTTTTCTCTATTAATGTTTGATTTTGATATCATCTTGGGTATGGATTGGCTTCATGATTATTTTGCATCCATAGATTGTAGAACCAGGGTAGTGAAGTTTCAGTTCCCTAATGAACCTATTCTAGAGTGGAAGGGGGAAATTCTATGCAAAGGCGTCAAACTATTTCGTGTTTAAAGGCTTGTAAGATGATAGCCAAGGGTTGTTTATACCATGTGGTAAGGATAAATGAGGCTTTTCAAACGTATTGAATTCAAGAAAACCGAAACTAGGGTTGTTCCCAATGAAATAGTCGAATGTTATGAGGTTTTACAACGAATTGGAAATGTTGCCTATTAGTTGAAACTACCTAGTGAACTGGATTCGGTTCATTCGGTGTTTCATGTTTCTATGCTCAAGAAATGCATAGGCTACCCTCATCTATTTACTCCTTCAGGCTAGACATTCATCTTAAAAGAGAAAGTAATGCATAATCATGAAATTAACTTGTTTACTAAATATGTGCATGTTTTGGTAAAAGATAGTACCAACTAGAGTTTTAAGAAGATGTTTTCATACTCTATTTTTGCACTTATGTGAAACTTGTATGCATATGTTTTCTTGAGATTTTATTGTTTTGTTGTTATCTTGAGAAGATTGATAGCATGGTAACTCTTTGATGCATTCTAAGCTTATGATAAGGTTGAGAAGGAAATCCCTCACTATGTGTTATGAATGTGTAGCTCTTGTATTGTAACAACCCAAAAATAACTATGCGAATTAATGCCTAAACATACCTAGAATGCCTGGATTAGACCGGGGTTCACACGGCTTGTTGCGCGTAGAACCAGACCTCAGAACCTATGCACTAGCCTGGCCAACCAACTTTGTGAGTTAGTTGAGCTAGGCAAGGTGAGAACCAACCATGTAGGGTTACCGAATTGGAGAGATTCACCCGGATGAGTCTTACCGGACTTACAAGGGGTAATCTTAGGTTTGGAGGGTCTAGGGGTAAAATGGTCTTTTCCAGGCTAAGGGTAGTATTGTAATTACCCTAAGTATTAATTAATTAATTAATATGATTAAGGGGAAATTCGGGTAGGGGTTGACCGAATTTGAACCTTATGCAAATTTAAGCTTTACCCGGGTTCGAACCTGAGTGGAAGCAACGAATTAAATGAACTAATTGGTATTTAGTGAATTAGTTGAATTAATTAATATTTTATTTTCTGATTTAAGTAAAGGAAAATCACATTTTTATAATAAAATTAATAAATAATGAGGAGTCCTACTTTGACTAAGTCTCCACCTAACTCTCCTAATCCTAATCCACTCATTCTCACGTCTCTCTATCTACTCTCACCCTCACTTGCACAATCAGCCTTCAACAAAAGAAAAAGAACAGAACAAAAAATAAAGTTGACCAAGTTCTTGAACGCTCAAACTCAAAAAAAGCAAAATAAGCTTCAAAAAGAAAAGCAAAAACCAAGTTCTCTACGGATTGTGCTTGTGATTTCGGTGGTGAGACGTTGGCTTAGTGGAGGGATTTTGGCAGCACGTAAGAACACTTTGAACGACATTAAGGTATGGGTTTTCTTCCCTCTTGTCCCTTTCCCAAGAGACCCCTAAGTTCAGCTTAATTCCAGTCAAAAAAACTAAGGTTGTCCCCATTGCATGCCCCTGTCATTAGATCATTCGAAAGATTTAAAGTATGCGTTGGTATGACTTCTGGTAGATGATTTTAGGGCTGGTTGTGATTACGTGTTTGAATGTGTATTCGTAAATTATGTGAGAAATGAAAGATGTGTTCCAAAAAAGTAAATTACGTTAACTTGATTGTGCATGTGTGTGCCGTGAGTTAGCCATGGTTTGAAGCCTGGATTTTTACATGTTAAAATGTTGTATTTTACATATATGAATATGTTAAAAACTTGATGTTCATATGAGTTCAAAAATGTTGAATTGAATGATAATTCTTGATTGAAAGTAACCTTGAAAATGCACCTAAATATCTCCCTAAAAACTACTCGAAATGTCTTGATGTTTAACGTGAAAGAGGGTGAGAAAATGGACTGCAAAAAGGTGATTAAATTCTCAAAAATAACCATGAAAACTCACCTAAAGATGCACTAGATGTTACACGAAAATTTATCCTAAATCTAACATCTAAAAGTTGAGAAAATGGACTGCAAAGAGGGTGAACAAATTTCCAGCATTCTGGAAATTTGTTTTTGGGCAGCTTACTGTAAAGAAAAGCCACGTTCAAAAATAATTTTTAAATGCTTGAGGTCAGTGGGGATTGAACCCAAGACCTCACCATATACATGTCATAAAAAATTAAATAATAAAATGTGGTAAGGGGGATTCAAAATGGGGTAAAGCTCAAGTGAAAAGTTAGGGAGAAAATGAAAGAAAATGAAGTGAGGCGTGTGGGATTCGAACCCACAACCTCTTGGACGGATGAATGAGAGAGGGGAAAAACGAAATAAAGAAATAATAAAAATGAGATATGTGGGATTCGAACCCACAACCTTTTGGCCGATTGAGAAGGTAAGGAGAAAATGTAAATTAAAATAAGGTGAGGCTGTGGGGGTTCAATCCCACACCCTCTTAATCTAAACAAATGAAGCAAGTAAATAAAGGAAAAAGAAAAGAATGTGGGCGTGTTGGTTCGATCTTGGGTCCCCCAGGCCGAATTGTTCAAGGCAAAAATCAAACAAAAGGGAGAAAGGAAGTGTAGGAGTGGGGAATTAATCTCGGGTTCCCTAGCCAAGAAGCTATGTCAACGAAAATCATAAGAAAAAATGTACTAAGTGTTATACAAGGGATTTGAAATAGGGTTCCCTTGCCCAATTCCGTATTGACACATAAGTCTTACGTGATTAAATAATTAATGAATGCTGCCTATAGGAATCAAATTGAGACTTTGGCATACTTACAATATGCATAAGTCTTGTACCACATAATCTTGGGCAATATGAATCATTTAAATGAACTATGAATGAAGTCTCATGGCTTGTGTGTTTGGACTCATAAGTCCAGCATACGTTTATAAAGAAGGTGAACCTAAGATGTTATGTGATGAATGATTAGACCCCAAAAGGTTTAAGTAAGAGTGTGAAACACACTAAAAGGCCAAGTGCATTGGCATATGATGATATGAACATTCACGTAAAAAGGGGTGAGTAATTATGAAGGGCAAATGTGCTAAGACTAATGAATGTGGTGACAACATTATAAGAGGCTAATCTGAAACAAGAGAGCAATCTCAAATGAGCCTAACTAAATGTTACCAAAACGTACTAACCAATGAGAGTGTAAAGTTAATGAAGAGACCAGTCTCTATGAACACTCTAATGAAAGTATTAAAGTTAATGCATACTTAATACTAATGATGAGATGATAAATCATCTAATGAGCAATGATGTCCTCATGCTAGAAGCCAACTTCTATGATGTATGAGATGAATGTAATGGAACTTTATACTGATAACCAATAGGCTAGCTATAAGTGGCGATTCCTTATTTCGGGAAGGCATAGGTTCATGTAATTCTCATGAGATGAGACTGTCCATCCAGACGGGTATGGGTCTCCTTATATCTCCTAGTCTTTGAACCTATGCAGCCAACATAGGGATCTCGCAGGGTTCAATCCCCTATATACGCTAGCATATTTTTGGTTTCACTTTAGCCGATGATTCCACCTCTTTTCGGTGTGGGGTAGACACAGGATTTCATGGAGCTCACATGATCTATATCGGTTAATGTTAAAGTTCCCAAAGAAAGAATGAGTCCAGCCTCAAGTAATGCACACAATGAAATAAACGATACCAAAGGTGTTGGGGTAGGATAATAATGAGGTGAACTAGACTTATGTAATGACACTAGGTCATTTAGTCATTGCACAGTGAACCCAATGAGAGTCTTAAACTACATCCTACGTATATCTTGTGTTTACACTAGCCTATGAATGAAATGAAATGAAGTACGTATGAATGAATGAAGCAGACTCTGTGTTTGCTAAGGAAGGCTCCCTAGTTGAGGTCCCATATGTTGAGACCTCATTTGGGGAAGTCCTAATGTTAAGTCCATGATTCCAAGTTCTCAAGGCATATGAACGAATGAAATGAAATATGATATGTGCTATATGCAATATGTTATGTGCTATATGCAATATGTTATGTGTTGTGTGCAATATGATACGTATGATGATGCATGTTACTCTCATTGCATGACTTTCCTAATCTGATTTTGGCAAGTCCACTGACTTGACTTTCCATAACTCATATCGTTAGGAGAGATCTGTTCTAAATCATGCATGTCCATGGTGTGTGCTTGCATATACCCATACTTAGTAGAAGTGTGTACTAATTCCATACATTTATCTACTTTTATGAGTAGGTGCAGCTGGACGTTCGAGCTTACGAGTCGACGCAGAAGTTATCCGGACCTGGAGCTTTCATCCGGATTTGGTAGGCCCTCATGCTTTCGAGGATGCTTACTGGTTTATTCTAGCGTAGACGTAGGCATGAGCTAGTAGAGTATGTTCCGCTAGCGTTTCTTTCGTATTTACTTTCAGACATTGTATTGGTGCCATTTTGGCAACTCTATATTTATGACTATATCTTTCATTTGATTATCTTGATTTAGATGGTAATTGTGAACGCTTATGAGTTTACGTAGATAGTATTATGCGAGATTAATGTTTTCCAATATAAAGTTTAAATAACAAAAGTTCAAATTTTCCGCTAAAATTAACCTAGATGAAGTAACGACAATGTATGTAGGCTTGTCTTCGACCTTTGAGAGGTCAACTACGTCGGTCTCGTCTGGGGTCTAGATTCCAGTCGTGAAAAAGTTGGTATCAAAGCATTAGTTTAAATTCCAAGGATAATAAGTTCACATCAACCACATCGAGTAGTTTCTAACTTATGGTAGTGAAGTGTACCACTATCATGAATTAGAGACTGCATGACGCGTAGGAAAATTTCCCTTCTTCTGATCTTATCGTGCTTTCCTTAATATCTGATTTCTTGGTGTTATGAGCGTATCTAACATCAATTCTTATCTTTCAAAAAATGAACACAAGGAGGAACGCTGGTCAGGGAAGAGGAGGAGCAGCTGCTGGGGGCAACCTAGTTCCACCCCAGGCCCCAGCCGCTGGAATGGAGATGCCTGTTAACCCAGCTAGATTGACAGATGGGGAAGTGAGGACAGGCCTGGCACAGATGGCCCAAGCCATCACTTTACAAGCTCAGGCTATGACAGCCCAGGCGGAGCAACGAGGTGTTCCCAGAGACAACCCACCTGCCAACACCATGGCTAGCAGGTTAAGGGACTTCACGAGGATGAATCCTCCCGTTTACACTGGATCTAAGATTGCGATGGATCCTCAGGAGTTTGTGGATGAGATCCACAGGATATTGTGTGCGATGGGTTTGAATAAGGTGGAGAAGGCTGAGCTTGTATCCTACTAACTAAAGGATGTAGCTCAATCATGGTATAAGATGTGGCAGGATAGCAGGGCCTTAGGAGGAGGTCCTATGACTTGGGATCTTTTCAAGACGGATTTTCTAGAGCGATTCTTTCCCAGAGAAATAAAGGAGGCTAAGGTTGAGGAATTCATCAACCTTAAGCATGGCTCGATGTCAGTCAGGGATTAATCCCTAAAGTTCGTAAAACTTTCCAGGTATGCCACTTCTCTTGTGTCTAACAGTAGAGACGAGATGAGTAGATTCTTGATAGGGATTGCTAAGGATCTCGAGGAGGAATGTAGGACAGCTATGCTGCATGACAGCATGGACCTTTCCAGGCTTATGGTCCATGTCCAGCAAGTGGAGGAAAGCAGGAAGAGGAAGCACACTAGGGCAGGGAACAGGTCAAGGCAAGCTAAGAGAATTTTTCAAGGAATAGTAGTACTGAAATCAGGGATAAGCCCAGATTTAAGAAGGGACTCTCCCACCAAGGGAAGTCAAGTTCATCCAAGGGTCGCTATGATAGGGATTCCGAGCCCAGAGTTAAGAGAAACAATGAAGTAGATACACCTCATGAGAGGCCACCTTGTAGGAAGTGTGGCAAACTGCATGGAGGAGAGTGTATGATGGGATCTAATGCTTGTTACATTTGTGGCAAACCGGGTCACATGGTGAAGGATTTTCCGAATAGGAGAAGTCAAGAACAAGGGAAGGAGAGAGTTCAGCCTAATGGTCCAAGTGAAGAGGCTCCAAGGAGGCAACGATTCTTCGCACTCAAGTCTAGGGGTGCAGGGGAAGGCACTTCTGGTGAAGTCTCGGGTGCGTAGCCTTAATTAATCTTTCATGTATTGGACTGTGTATGGTGTTTATGCACTAGTATGAGGTTAATATGTTTGAGTCATCATGTTGGTTGCTGATTTGTGTGACTTATATGTTTACTTATGTTGTATGCTTTGATGAGACTAGTTTAGGAAAGAGTTCCTTAGTCTATTAATGTGAAGATACTACTAGATTTCAAGGATGTGCACCATCATGTTAATATGTGAATCAGATATTCACCAATGAGGAGTATTGAATTGCCTATGTATGCATATGTTCTATGGATGACTTACTTGTTCCTAGTAAAGATTAGTGTCATTAGGGTACGAATGTTCCTAAGGGGGGATAATGTAACAACCCGAAAATAACAATGCGAAGTAATGCCTAAACGTACCAAGAATTCCTGGATTAGACTGGGTTCACACGGCTTGTTGCGCGTAGAACCAGACCTCATAACTTATGCACTAGCCTAGCCAACCAACTTAGTGAGTTAGTTGAGCTAGGCAAGGTGAGAACCAACCATGTAGGGCAACCGAATTGGAGAGATTCACCCGGATGAGTCTTACCGGACTTAAAAGGGGTAATCTTAGGTTTGGAGGGTCTAGGGGTAAAATGGTCTTTTCCAGGCTAAGGGTAGTATTGTAATTACCCTAAGTATTAATTAATTAATCAATTAATATGATTAAGGGGAAATTCGGGTAGGGGTTGACCGAATTTGACCCTTATGCAAATTTAAGATTTACCCGGGTTCGAACCTGGGTGGAAGCAACGAATTAAATGAATTAATTGGTATTTAGTGAATTAGTTGAATCAATTAATATTTTATTTTCTGATTTAAGTAAAGGAAAATCAGATTTTTATAATAAAATTAATAAATAATGAGGAGTCCTAGTTTGACTAAGTCTCCACCTAACTCTCCTAATCCTAATCCACTCATTCTCACGTCTCTCTATCTACTCTCACCCTCACTTGGACGATCAGCCTTCAACAAAAGAAAAAGAACAGAACAAAAAATAAAGTTCATCAAGAACTTGAACGCTCAAACTCAAAAAAAGCAAAATAAGCTTCAAAACGAAAAGCAAAAACCAAGTTCTCTACGGATTGTGCTTGTGATTTTGGTGGTGAGACGTTGGCTTAGTGGGGGGATTTTGGCAGAACGTAAGAACACTTTGAACGACATTAAGGTATGGGTTTTCTTCCCTCTTGGTCCCTTTCCCAAGAGACCTCTAAGTTCAGCTTAATTCCAGTAAAAAAAAACTAAGGTTGTCCCCATTGCATCCCCCTATCATTAGATCCTTTGAAAGATTTAAAGTATGCGTTGGTATGACTTCTGGTAGATGATTTTAGGGATGGTTGTGATTACGTGTTTGAATGTGTATTCGGAAATTAAGTGAGAAATGAAAGATGTGTTCCGAAAAAGTAAATTACGTTTGTGCATGTGTGTGCCGTGAGTTAGCCATGGTTTGAAGCCTGGATTTTTACATGTTTAAATGTTGTATTTTACGTATATGAATATGTAAAAAACGTGATGTTCATATGAGTTCAAAGTTTCTGAATTGAATGATAATTCTTGATTGAAAGTAACCTTGAAAATGCACCTAAATATCTCCCTAAAAACTACTCAAAATATCTTGATGTTTAACGTGAAAGAGGGTGAGAAAATGGACTGCAAAAAGGTGATTAAATTCTCAAAAATAACCATGAAAACTCACCTAAAGATGCACTAGATATCACACGAAAATCTATCCTAAATCTAACATCTAAAAGTTGAGAAAATGGACTGCAAAGAGGGTGAACAAATTTCCAGCATTCTGGAAATTTGCTTTTGGGCAGATTACTGTAAAGAAAAGCCACGTTCAAAAATAATTTTTAAATGCTTGAGGTCAGTGGGATTGAACCCAAGACCTAACTATATACATGTCATAAAAAATTAAATAATAAAATATGTTAAGGGGGATTCGAAATGGGGTAAAGCTCAAGTGAAAAGTTAGGGAGAAAATGAAAGAAAATGAAGTGAGGCGTGTGGGATTCGAACCCACAACCTCTTGGACGTATGACGGAGAGAGGGGAAAAATGAAATAAAGAAATAATAAAAATGAGGTATGAGGGATTCGAACCCACAACCTCTTGGCCGATTGAGAAGGTAAGGAGAAAAAGTAAACTAAAATAAGGTGAGGCTGTGGGGGTTCGATCCCACACCCTCTTAATCTAGACAAATGAAGCAAGTAAATAAAGGAAAAAGAAAAGAATGTGGGCGAATTGATCTCGGGTTTAAGGCAAAAATAAAAAAAAATGGAAAAAGGAAGTGTAGGAGTAGGGAATTGATCTCGGGTTCCCTAGCCAAGAAGCTATGTAAACGAAAATCATAAGGAAAAATGTACTAAGTGTTATACAAGGGATTTGAAATAGGGTTCCCTTGCCCAATTCCGTATTGAAACATGAGTCTTACGTGATTAAATAATTAATGAATGCTGCCTATAGGAATCAAATTGAGACCTTGGCATACTTACAAGATGCATAAGTCTTGTACCACATAATCTTGGGCAATAAGAATCATTTAAATGAACTATGAATGAAGCCTCATGGCTTGTGTGTGTGGACTCATAAGTCCAGCATACAAAAGAAGGTGAACCTAAGATGTTATGTGATGAATGATGAGACCCCAAAAGGGTTAAGTAAGAGTGTGAAACACACTAAAAGGCCAAGTGCATTGGCATATGATGAAATGAACATTCACGTAAAAACGGGTGTGTAATTATGAAGGGCAAATGTGCTAAGACTAATGAATGTGGTGACAACATGATAAGAGGCTAATGTGAAACAAGAGAGCAATATCAAATGAGCCTAACTAAATGTTACCAAAACGTACTCACCTATGAGAGTGTAAAGTTAATGAAGAGACCAGTCTCTATGAACACTATAATGAAAGTATTAAAGTTAATGCATACTTAATACTAATGATGAGATGAGAAATCATCTAATGAGCAATGATGTCCTCATGCTAGAAGCCATCTTCTATGATGTATGAGATGAATTTAATGGAACTTTATACTGAGCACCGATAGGCTAGCTATGAGTGGCGATTCCTTTTTTCGGGAAGGCAGAGGTTCATGTAATTCTCATGATATGAGACTGTCCGTCCAGACGGGTATGCGTCTCCTTATATCTCCTAGTCTTTGAACCTATGCAGCCAACATAGGGATCTCGCAGGGTTCAATCCCCTATATACGCTAGCATATTTTTGGTTTCACTTTGGACGGTGATTCCACCTCTTTTTGGTGTGGGGTAGACACAGGATTTCATGGAGTTCACATGATCTATGTCGGTTAAAATTAAAGTTTCCAAATAAATAATGAGGCCAGCCTCATGTAATGCACACAATGAAATGAACGATACCAAAGGTGTTTGGGTAGGATAATCAAGAGGTGAACTAGACTCATGTAATGACACTAGGTCATTCTTAGTCATTGCACAGTGAACCCAATGAGAGTCTTAGACTACATCCTAGGTATAGTTGGTGTTTACACTAGCCTATGATTGAAATAAAATGAACTACGTATGAATGAATGAAGCAGACTCTGTGTTTGCTAAAGAAGGATCCCTAGTTGAGGTCCCATATGTTGAGCCCTCATTTTGGGAAGTCCTAATGTTAAGTCCATGATTTCAAGTTCTCAAGGCATATGAACGAATGAAATAAAATATGATATGTGCTATATTCAATATGTTATGTGCTATATGCAATATGTTATGTGTTGTGTGCAATATGATACGTATTATGATGCATGTTACTCTCATAGCATGACTTTCCTAATCCGATTTTGGCAAGTCCACTGACTTGACTTTTCATAACTCATATCGTTAAGAGAGAGCTATTCTAAATCATGCATTCCGTGGTGTGTTCTTGCATATACCCATACTTAGTACAAGTGTGTACTAATTCCATACATTTATATACTTTTAGGAGTAGGTGCAACTAGACGTTAGAGCTTACGAGTCGACGCAGAAGTTATCCGGACGTGGAGCTTTCATCCGGATTTGGTAGGCCCTCATGCTTTCGAGGATGCTTACTGGTTTATTCTAGCGTAGACGTCGGCATGAGCTAGTGGAGTATGTTCCACCAGCGTTTCTGTCGTATTTACTTTCAGACGTTGTATTGGTGCCATTTTGGCAACTCTATATTTATGGCGATATCTTTCATTTGATTATCTTGATTTAGATGGTTGTTGTGAATGCTTATGAGTTTACGTAGTAGTATTATGCGAGATCAATGTTTTCCAATATAAAGTTTAAATAACAAAAGTTCAAATTTTCCGCTAAAATTAACCTAGATGAAGTAACGACGACGTATGTAGGCTTGTCTACGACCTTTGAGAGGTCAACGACGCCGGTCTCGTCGGGGGTCTAGATTCCGATCGTGACATGTATGTTAGTGCATCAAGAATTGAGTGCTAAGTGTAATGATATGATATGTGCTAGTTGTGCTTCTAGTATTGAGTCTTTTCTTACCCTCCAAAATATTTCAGTGTCATTCGGGGACGAATGTTCCTAAGGGGGGATAATGTAACATTCCGGAAAATGTACTTGTCTACTGAAGAGCCTATTAGGTTTCAAGAATATGTATTGAGGTACATAGGCATCCCATTGTCCAATATTTAGTAATATTGGGCATGTTAGAAAATATTGGCTTAAGGGTGTTAGCCAATTTTTGTATGTATACACAAGTAAATGAAAATATACCTTGATGTTCAAATACTCCAATCCAAGCTTATTTAGGAATTGTACCTGCAATAAAGATCCTAAGCTAAAATTATTGAATTCTTAGCACATTAGGTACGAGGCATCCAAGTGTCAAGCCTAGGTACCATAGCACATATGATTTAAATTGATCATGTAGATTAAGGAGTGCCCAAGGAAATAGTGAGGATCCTTGGACAAGAAGTGAACTTTCCAGAAGTGCACGGTTAGGAAGGTGCACAGCAACACATGTGCAACCGGCCGAGAGACAAGCCTAACCGATTCGGTTAGGGCGGTTAAGGGGCAGTCGTGTCGGACCAAGCCAAGTGGGGCCGAGCCTCCTAACCTATCCTAGGTCCTAAATAATGTCCCTATCTAACTAACTAACCTAGTACAAACTAAAATAAACCAACTAGTGTGCCCGAAATCCTAAGACCTAACCGGGTGACTCTAACCGAGTAACTAACTCAAGAAACATCCTAGTACCTAACCTAGGATGGTCCAAAAGGGTTGGTTATGGTTCTAATGACTTAGGGGCACTTTAGTAATTATCCTAGGTCACTTAATTAATTAAATTAGCAACTTAATTAATTAATTTAATTCCTAGTCAAACCCGAGACCCTAAGTCAAATGTTCTCCTAGTAGTAGTCAATTTAGGAGGGGCGTTTTAGGTAATTTAAGTGGAGGGTCTTTAGGTTAATTCTTGGGACGTTTATATATTGATATTAGGTCTGTTTTAGACCACTTTTACACGTCCCATATCATAATCAAACGAAATTCTCTTAATCTCTCAAGAACACTCTATTTTTCCAAACTCCATTGAAGAACAAGAAAAGCTTAGGAAGAAGACGAAAGTTTCGAAATCTCCAATCAAATTTGTGGATTATTCATCTATAAGGTATGGGATTTTAACTCTTGGGATTCCTTTCCCCAAGAGGTCCTTTCAAGATAAGTTTTCAAGGACTTCAAATACTAGGGTTTTTACTCTACAAAATGAATTTTCTTCCTAACCCTAGAGTTACGATTTTCAATGAAAAGTAAACGTTTTCTATATTTAATTTTGCATGAATTGTTGAGTAATTGATTGATAATGATTGAATGTTGTGTGATACATGATCTTTCTCTAAGTGATGGTTTTGAATGGGTTGTTTCTAGTGTTTGATAATGTATAAACGTTAGGGTTGGAATTTAACGTTTGAATGAACCCTTTAATGACCCGTTTACCTTCTTCGACTCTATGCATTGATCTTGTACCTGATTTGATGAGTTGTTCTTGATTTTTCCATTGAGTATTTTACTATGTATGATTATGAATATTGCATGATGAATAAGATTCTTGGAAGAAAGAGGTAAGTCTTCTAAGTATGATTACTCTTAAATATTTATGTTAGCCTATAAACTATGATGTTATGTTATGAAAAGTATGTATGATGTTGCTATGTGAATATGCTGGGCTATGAACATGTAAATTGTGAGATTATGATAAGAATACGAAAATGCAAGTTATGATACTCTCTTGTACGCTTTACACAAGATGATTATGCTATGTAAATCTCAGAAATGATAGGTTACGATGAAAGGAAATTCTCATCTAATTTAAAAGAGCTCATGATCATGTTATATTGGGAGTTAACCTCCTATGACCTATGATAAGTTTATGATAAAAGACAACCTAAAGGTTATTCAAGAAAGGGACTTAAGCTAAGCACCGATGAACTAGATATGAGTAGTGTCCCTTCCCTAGTTGGAAAGTAGGTTCACAATGATTCTCATGAGATTGAGGATTCCATGTAATGTTGAACTATGGTCTCTAATACATCTCCTAGTTCTTGAACTATGTTTCCACCATAGGATACTTGCTAGTGGATCCACCTAGAAAGCTATGTCATGTTAGGTTCTACTTTGGCCGGTAGACCACCTCTTTTCGGTGTAGGGAAGACACTAGATTCCATGTTTATCTCACATGGTCTATGTCGGTTAATGCGTATGTTCCCTCATGTAAAACGAAAGACAAATGAACGAACGTTGACTAGGGTGACTTGAGGAGTTGGCTTAGTATAGGTAGTGGTATGGGACGCTACCTAGACATTGCACAAGTTGACTCTAAGGGAAGTCCTAGGAGATTGTTCTTATGTAATATAATGATATGAAAGATATATGTTTATGATATATGATGTTACTCTTACATGAATGTTGATCCTTATAATGAATATGTTATTGAGTTATATTGTTATATGAAGAAAAGCTTTACTTATGGTCTCCTATCTTATCTACTCGATTATGTAGGGTTATGGGGCCTCACATGACCATTACACTTGTAGGTTGGGGATGAGGTCATTGGTAAATGTTTTGTATGTTATGTTTATATGATCTATTGAATATGAAATGTTAACATGGTGCCATGAGAAGATGTCTTTGATTATGATCATGCTTTAAGTGATGAAATATTTGGCTTGTATATGTTATACGGTATGTGCATTGAAGATTTTTATGTGACTTAGCATGTTTTCTAAAGAGATGATAAATGATACTTTTTCATGCATGTCCCTATGTGTTATGTGTTATGTGCATATACCCATACTTAGTACATGTGGCATACTAACCCCATTACTTTATTTTACTACAAATGTAGGTTCTGGCCATTGAAGTCAAGCAGGTCGATTTGAAGAAGCTTTGAACTCTTTCTCCAAGTCTTGGTAGGTTCTCATATTTGGGACGTTACCATATCAATTTCCAGCCTTATGAAGACGTTATTACTTTTTAAGAGTATTAGGTTTCCATTATGTTCTTTCGATTCTTTTGTACTATGGCCTATATGGCATATTGATTATTATTGGCTTTGCACTCTTAGATGGTTTTATATATGTGAGACAAGTTTTAGAACATCGTATAAATATTAAGTATGAAATCTAAGTATTCTTCAATTAGTATATTAAAAGTTTTTAATCTTTCTGCAATTTTACTATCGCATGTTATGACGAATGCTAAGAAGAGGCTTGTTTGCGACCTATGAGAGGTTAACGACGCCGGTCTCATCCGGGGTCTAGGATCCGGGTGTGACAGTAGTTGTCAAAGAATTCACATTTACGTGTGGGTTTTGAAGGAGTATGAGGTTAAATATTCATGGACAAATATGTTTACCATCAATATTCCTTGTGATCCTATGATTAGTTATCTTTGTTTATTCTTTTTCTTGTGAAATAAAGGTGAAATTTTGTTTCCGTTTGGCTCAAGTTTCATGATTTAAAATCCAAGGGATCACTCAATCGTACAACGAGTCCCACATCTAGAGGTTACCCACTATGATTATGAGGCAATCCTCATTCTTAATAAGAGATAGTTTCTTCGGATATCGAAGGATAAACTGATCATTTTTCTTTTCAATTTCTTCTTTGTTTGACGCGTGTGTTTCAATTCCACCCGTTGTTAGCTGATTCTAAAAATCTTTCCTTCTCGCTTTGTGTCGCTTGCTCTGATTTTCTCTTCAGGTAGTTTTCTTTTCTTCCTCTTCAGAGGTTCTCTTTTACGAACGAAAAAAAAGGTATGCCTTGTGTTTCTACTATGTTGAGTTTTCTTGTTCTATTCTGTCTGTTCAATGTTGTATTTGTTACTTTAAATTGTTACCAACGGTTTAAACCTAATGTTATTTTGACTTGGGGAAACTTGTTATTGAAATCATCCTAAGGTTATAGGTGCAAGAGGTTTTTCAGATTATTGAGTACTTCAAATTTGAGATTGAGGTGTGTTGAAATTCAAAAATATTTCTGTCTAATGCTTCGATTTTCAATGAAAGATTTAGCTTACTTCTGCTTACAATTTTGAGTTATTTTGTCATTAGGTCCTAAAATATCAATCAAAAGACTGGTGTTTTTACTTTTGACGAATTTTTATATTTAACATGAACAGATGAAAGAATATAAGAACAAAATTGAAATTAAGAAAATATTCATATTAAAATGTGATTAACTCTCGAAATTGCATATGTGTCATATAAATAAGAATAAAGGAAACAATTTTTGAATTTTTTCCTTCCAAAAATGCCCTGTACGTGTAGTAATTAAAAGAGGTTCGGTTTGGAGTTCATGAGGTTTTGCTCTTAGTACGTGCTTATTTCGGGTGACGATATCATTATGAGTTACTTTTTACGTATTCTATGTGTGATTAATATACTACTCTCTGGTTCTCTCAGTTTTCTACATCGTTGTCACTCCTGTTGATCTATAAGGACTCTGAGTCTTAGACATTAATTGACCTGTCCAGCATTATCAACAAGAAGATAAAAAAAATATTAATGTTTCTCCTACAATACATAGAAGATGATAGCTCAAGTAGAAAAACAAGTAGAGAACAACCATCTATTCACGTGTTAAACTTGCGAAAGAGTTATTAAAAATGATATATAGATGGTGATAGTTTAGCTCAGAAAAGAAAAAAAGAACAACCAATTGTTCACGTGTGAAATCCCGTTCTCTCTTCAATTAACTTGGGAGTAATAAGATCAGAACTTTGCAAGACAACTGCATCATTTTAAAGATTTTGACAATGTAAATAGTTCCACTGTCGCAAACTATAATACATCCCAGTGGTTAATCGATCAGCTACCTTCTAGTTCTCTCTGTTTTCTACGTTGCTGTCACTCTTAGTAGTTTCTTAGGATCTAGATTTTGTCAAATTTTACAAAGAAATTACTAAAATTGATGAAGAAGTAACACATATAGGATGGATTACTAACAGCAGAAAGAAGGAAGATATCAAATCATGATGAAAAATTATAGAAAAATTAATCAGAGTATACCTGAGGGGGAAAAACTATCAAGAGTGACAGAGGAAGATGAAGCAACAGAGGTAGAAGTTTGATTTTGGCTACGGGAGTACCTCTAGAGGCATCACTTTAACTCTCAGTATAAGTCATTAATTGATCCAAAATAATATAAAAAAATCATCACTCTTTCCCTTATAATACATAAAAGGTGATAGTTTAACTAGGAAAAGAAAGGGAGAACAAATTGTTCGCGGGTGAAACTCATGAAAAAGTTATCAAGAATGATACGCAAATAGTTATAGTTCAAGTAGGAAAATAAAAGGAGAACAACCAATTCTTCACGTGTTAAACTCGTGAAAAAAGTAATAGTTCAAGTGTATTTATTTCCATTGTCTCTTCAATTAACTTGTCAAATGTGAATGTGATAACCGGGGAACTTGTGGACTTAAATTATATGTAATTCGAGTAGAAAACATTGCTTCGTTACCTCAAAGGAGGTCTTCCCAAAGTTAATAATATTGCAACATTCAGACGCAGAGCTAGGTGGGGGTTCGTGGATTCGGACGAACCCAGTAGTTTTTCCGTAGACCATGTATTTGTACTAGAAAATTAATTAAATATATATGTATATTAATTTTTTAACCCCTAACAAATTGAATGACGGTTCTATAGGAAATTTAGAACCCCCAAACCCTTTATTCTTGCTCCGCTTTTGGCAACATTTAGGCAGATGAGTACCGAGTGCATAAGAATTGTTTTTAAGACTTTTCCTAAAAGGAAACAATATGCATATTGCTCATTTTTACCTCTGTTTCTTGCTTTGGTGCGATAGTGTTTTTCTCTATAAACAGAAATTGTTATTTTTTCGGACACCAATTTTATATGCTAAAACACTTGCTTGAGCTAGATTATTACATTGTGATTGATCCCTAGAAGTTTTTACCTCTCTACCTTAACACTTAGATCAAGAAAATCCTTAGGAATAAAATAGTTTAGTGGTTTGGAAATACACAATATTATCGAGCAAATAGGACTTATGAAAGACGCTCACTTCACTACCTTTGTCTATGTATGCTAGAAAGGAAATTTCAAGTTTGTATGGTTAAGAAAGGGCAAGAGTTTGATGATGTTGAGGGAACACCAGAAGTTTCTTGGGAATAAAATCAGTAAAGCAGTTTCATGTCTAAAGGTATCATGCTCTCTAACTTTAGCAATACACTTTTTGCACAGACCATTTTCTTATTTTTACTAAAGTTAAACTTAGAGGTTCAATTTAGAATAGAGGGAGTAAAACAACATTTTATATATTTTTCCACTAAAAGGTTTTGCATCAGGTATTTGTCTTTTCAATAAGAATTTTTATAGCAGAAGTAGTAAGTTTTTCTTTCTTTTCACTGGGATTCAAGAGTTGGTGCATGAATTGTTCAATGTCCAGGAAAGAATTATGAGCTTTCAAATTTTCTTAAATCCTGCCAACACGAGACATCTAATATATTACTTTACACATAATATCAATGGTGGTACTTATGATATTTTCAAGAAAGAACTTCATTGCGCAATATACTGGAATAGTGAATGTACGAGCACCACTCAACACCACTACATATTATTTTGATGGTTTCCTATTTCATGTTATAGTTTGGATGCTTCATTGGGGGTATCTGGAGTTAGTTATACCAAGTAAAAAAAATTCGATAATATGTGGTGCCTCGCACTAGTCTACATAGAAAGCCTAGTTTGGCCCTTTATTCAATGGAGGAGGTTGAATAGTTCTGATGGAGACAATTATGTAATTATTAATAAGACTTCTCTGCACATTTCTTAAGTGTTGTTATACTCTGTTTCTTTTCAAGTATAGAACAAGATAGTATATATTTCGCATGTCTGAACCATATCCTCTTAGAGGTCTTGTTAGTGTTTTCTTAGTTTTTGCTTCACGGATTTTGTAACTAATGGTGTTTATAGTTCAGCTTTTTGTCCTTGTGATTTTTTACTTTTCAAATCAAAGGGTTTTTCACGTAAATCTATGTATCTTGTGTGATTGGTTTCTTCTTCTCTTATTATTTTATTTTGGTTAATATACTTGCTATCCATTCTTCGTATTGCTTGATTTAGTCTGTCTTCTCTTGGATCAAATTCAAAAGGAAAGTTAGACTTGGATATTATTTCGTTGTTATCCTGTCGGGCATTCTTGTTAGTGCCTTGCCTTTTCCAACAAGTGGTATCAGAGTATTGTTTATTTTTGATAATTGATATGAATGATGAAGGCAAATATGAGCAAGATAGTTTGTTTGAATGGTAGTAACTATCATACTTAGAGAGGGTAGATGAAAGATTTTCTATTTATCAAGAAAATGCATTTACCTACACCTCTAGTAAACCCTAGTCCATGACAGATAAGAAATGGGAATTTGAGCACTTGTAGGTTTGTGGATATTTTAGACAATGAGTTGAAAATAATGTTCAAAATCATATTGTAAGTGAGACACATGCAAGAAGTTTGTGGGACAAGCTTGAAACGCTTTATGCTTCGAAGACTGGCAACAATAGGTTGTTTCTATTGAAACAATTGATGAATATCAGGTATAGGGAGGGCACTCTTATTTTTTATCATATTTAATGATTTTCAGGATGTTTTTCACCAGTTATCTAGAATGAATGTAAAATTCGATAAAGAAATATAGATACTATAGCTTCTTAATACTCTATCAGACTCTTTTGAAACCCTTTGAGTTTCTTTGACTAATTTTGCTCCCAATGTTGTAGTGACCATGGAATATGCTAAGTGTGGTGTCTTGAATGAAGATATGAGAAGAAGATCTCAAGTCTCAACTTCTTCTACTTCACATTCTGATGTTTTGGTTTCTAAATATAGGGGAGAAGCAAGTTCAGAGGTCATTGTGATAGAGATAAGAGTAGAAGTATGTCAAAACTAAATACAAGAATGTTATGTGTGACTATCGCCACAAGAATAGGCGTATCAAGAATAATTATTTTTAGTACAAGAGAGATATAAGACAACAAAAGAAAGAACGTGACAATGAAAATTGTGTTGTTGTTGTTGTTAATTATGATCTTCTTGTTTCTTGTCATGAAAATTTCGTCAATCTTGTTCGCGATGAGTCTAGATGGTTTGTGGACTCTGGTGCTACTTCTCATGTCACGCCCAGGAAGGAATTATTTCTTTTTATAATCCAGGTAATTTTGGGATGTTGAAAAGGGGTAATAATCATAAGTTGCAGTTTTTGGTATTGGGACAGTTCGTTTTGAAAGTAATAATGGTTCCAAACTAGTTCTCAATAATGTCAAATATGCTCCAGATGTTCTCTTGAATTAGATTTATGTGGGATACCTTGATGATGAGGGTTATGTTAATACCCTTGGTGCTGGCCAGTGGAAGCTTACTATAGGTTCGATGGTTGTAGCCTGTGGTGACAAGTTGTCTACCTTGTACGTTTTTTAGGGCTCCATTTTTTGAGGCTCAGTAAATTTGGTGGAGAATGATACTTCATTATTGTTATGGAATAGAAGACTGAGTGATATGAGCGAGAAGGGGATAAGGAATTTTATTTCTGGAGTGAACAAGCAAAGTTGAATAAGTGTGTCCATTTATTAGCAGGTAAATAGAAAAGTGTTTATTTTCAGAGTCATTTACCTTCAAGAAAGATTGATTTGCTGGAGTTACATTCTGATTTGTGTGGTCCATTTAAGGTAGGGTCTTATGGTGGTGCATTTTATTTTATGACTTTTATTGATGATCATTCTCACAAACTATGGGTATTCTCTTTGAAGTCTAAGGATAAGGTAATTGATGTGTTCAAGATTTTTTAGGCCTTGGTTGAGAGACAGGCATGGAAGAAACTTAAATGCATTTGTTATGATAATGGTGGTGAGTACATTGTCCCTTTTGATGAATATTGCATAGAGAAGGGTATTCGGTATCAAAAAAATACTTCAAACACTCCTCAGCCAAATGGTTTGACGGAGAGGATGAATCGAACTCTTGTTGAGAGAGTTAGATGTATGCTTTCAGATGCTAAGCTGACAAATTTCTTTTGGATTGAAACACTTAATACTTTTGCATATGTTATCAATTTGTCTCCTACTGTTGCTTTGAATTGTGATGTCCTTGATAAAGTTTGATCTGATAAGAATGTTTCTTATGATCATCTTAAAGTTTTTGGTTGTAAAGCCTTTGTGTATGTTCTTAAGGATGAAAGGTCAAAGTTAAATGTTAAAACTAGGCAATGTATCTTTATTGGTCATGGTCTAGATGAATCTGGCTACTGTTTCTTTGATCCAATTGAGAAGAAACTTATTAGAAGTCGTGATGTTGTATTCTTTGAAGACCAAACAATTAAAGATCTTGACAAAGTTGAGAAAGTTGATTCTTAGATTAGTGACAGTCTAGTTGATGTTGATCAAGTGCCTTTGACTATTCCACCGGGTGAAAATCTTCAATATGATGAAAATTAAGTTGATATTGAAGATGGTGATCATATTTAGAATGACTAGTATGTTGTTGATGCTCTAGTGCAGGACGATGTGGTTGGTCAGCAACGAACTATTATTGATGCTCTAGAGAAGTCCCTCAGAAGATCTACCAAAGAGAAAATATCGTCATCTCGTTATACTTTCAATGAGTATGTACTCTTGACTGATGGGGGAGAACCAGAGTCTTGATGAGGCCATGGAAAGTGGAGAAAAAGAAAAGTTGTTTGATGCTATGGAAGATGCAATGAAATCTCTACATGATAATCATACCTTTGATTTGGTTATGTTACTTAAAGATCCAAAGTTTTGTAAATAGGTGAATTTTTAGGGTGAAACATGAAGATAGTAACCCGGTTTCACGATACAAGGCTAGATTAGTTGTTAAGGGTTTTATCCAGGGGATTGATTTTGATGAGATATTATCTCCAATTGTGAAGATGTCATCCATCTGTGGGGTTCTAGTCTTGGTGTAATACCCCGTAATTCTAATAATCTATGCTAGAGCCTTACATGATTAATAATGACTTAAAAATGACCAAAAAGTGTTTCTAGACCTAAACTAATGTAACTAACTTAGTTTGGAAGTGTTACTGCATAAGCGTCAAGAAACGACCATGGCGTCCGGAAACTAGCAAGAGTGATCTAGTGTGTTGTTAGGTATTGTATGGGGTTATGAAGAGTCCTATGGAGGATAAATATTGTAGAAATAGTTTACACATGTGAATTAAGGAGTTTAGGGCCCAAATATCAGGATACGACTTCTCGAGGACAACCCTAAGGGCCATAGAGATGGACCCAAAAGCAGTCCAAAACTGCTTGGACTCACGCGTGGAATCAATGAACCGTGGATGGACTCACGCTCCATGGAATGGATTCGTGAGTCCACACATAGAATCCTCCAAATGACCTACAAAACGACCCTCTTAGTCACAAACCACGAACGCGCAGTACGGTATGTCGACCGACTCACACTCTGTCAAAGGGTCTCGTGAGCTGAGACTTAGTCTCCTAACCAAGAACCTTGGATGAAACCCTTAGTACCAAACCATGAGTGAACAACATGGTCCATGGATCAATCCATGCCTCGTGGACGGGGACTCGTGGATGGCACTCGAGTTCACTGCCTCTACACGACTTGGGTGGGGGTAATTGGGTAATTATGTAATTAATTGTTTAAATCTTAACAATGGTTATTATTAGTAACTTTAGGTACATTAAAGTATTTTAAGTAATAAAACAAGTCTTCCACCTTATAACTCCAAAATCATCAAAAAAAAAACTCCCACTTCTCTCTAGATTCTCGCACTACCCAAGGACTCCATGGTAGAAAAAGGTCAAAGCTTCGAGTAGGGATAAAGAACAAGAATTTCCTCCATAAATCCTTAAGATTAACAAGTTATGGAATCTAGTCACTCTTGGGATCCTTTTCCCTAAGAGATCCATTCAAAATTTGAATTGTAATACTCCAAAAGTCCAAGACCTAATCTAGAGCCTCACATGAGTGTACAACCTTTGTAACACTATTTTTAGGTCAAAAATAATGTTTATAAGTCATGTAGGAAGTTTTAGAGACAAGACATCAAGAAACGTCCATGACGTCTGGAGGCTAGTGAAAGAGGTGCTAGTGTGTCTTAGCCTATTTCACGGAGTTTTAGGAGTCGGAATTTGATGAAATTTGATGGGAAGGTGTAAAGCTAGTATTATAACATGTTTAGGGTTGTAACGTCCGGGTAAGACTCCCCAAGGTCCACCCTAAGGGCCATTGAGGAGGACCCTTCCATTTTGGATGAAAAGTTATCACAAGACAGTGTCCACAACGGTTGCATGCGACGAGGCATAGGTCAATCGAGGGGGCGTCGATGCCTCCGTCGACCAACACTTAAACATTTTTCCAAAATGGAAAATTTGACAACTCTCTGAACTAAACTACGGATGTGCAGAACGGTTGGGGCAAGGAGGCTTAGGTTGACCTACGCACCGTAGGTCATGCCGGAGTTTTCACTGTTAAGTTTAAGTGGGTCAACTTAATTAGTTAATTATTTAGCGGTTTAATTAGGGGTTAAGGGGTGGTTAATTAAGTTATTTAAATGACTATATAACCTACACTAAGCCTAAAGTCAACTTAACACCCCACAATTCCCAAAGCCAAATTGCTCTTCCTTCTCTCTACTTTCTCTCTCCCAAAGAAGACTCCATAGAAGACCAAGGTCTAAGGGTTCTAGGGATTCAAGAAGATCACTTTTCACCATAAATCTTCAAAGAATACCAAGGTATGGGAACCTTTCACCTTTGGGATTCCTTTCCCAACAGGGTTCTTCCAAAATTGGTTTTCAAAAAGATGATTTCATATGTGTTTCTTTCTAATTCGAAATTGATCTTATAAATTTTATTGTTTGTAGTTTCTTTTGGTAATTATGATTATATTATGATATATTATTGTTCAGTTATGATAATTCTTGATTAATTAACCTAGTATGTGGAATAGATCATGAATTGACCCGAATTCACTAACCCTAGGTTATGAAGTTGAATTGATTAGTATTGAGGGAATTGACTTAGTTATTGTGTTAATTACTATTGAATGATGTTATTACACCTATTTATGTATGAAATTGTATTGGTTGAGGCTAAGACCAATGATGATGGCTTTTGAAGGAGAATTGGTAAGACTTTGTGATCTTGAACCTTTACTTCAATTGTGATGGCTTGTACTCGGTGATGAAGTTCAGTTGAAGCATGTATCATGATTACACTAAGTAGGTGTTGGTATGATGATGCAATTGAAATGTCTTAATTATGTGAAGGTGTGAGATTATGTTAAGATGTAATGATATAAGGTTGGCTATGAATTGCCTATGTGCCTTATTATGACATGATGATGATAATGTTTTGATCTCACATATAAGGGTTGTATTGAGGACATTCTCATGCAATTCCTAATGAGATAATGACTATGAATATACAAGGGGTTAGTCTCCTATGGGGTAATCTAAGTTATGATTGTTAAAAGATGAATTAAAGATATTTCAAAAAGGGACTCTAGCTTAGCACCGAGTGAACTAGTAGTGAGAAGTGGCTCTTCCCAATGTGGGAAGTTAGGTTCACTATTGTACTCATGAGATTGGAGACTATAATTCAATGTGCATAAGGAGGGTCCCAAGTATATCTCCTAGTTCTTGAACTATGTTGCCCCCATAGGAATACTAGCTAGTGTATGCACCTAGAATGCTATGTTCATGTTTTGGTACTACCTTGGCAAGTAGTCCACCTTCTTTCGTTGTAGGGTTTCATGACATCGTATTCCACATTTAGATATTTTGGTCTATGTCGGTTAAGGCAAGTGTTCCCGAAAGTAAATTACGTAATAAAATGAACACTACCTAGGGTGACTTGAGGGGTTGACTTAGTCTAGGTAGGGGTATGGGACTCTACCTATACGTTGCACTTGTTGGCTTTGAGGGAAATCCTAGAAGGTTGTTCTTATTCTATATAAACTAATTGTTATGCATATGTTGACTTCACATGTTGATGATCCTATATGATGTTAGCTTCACTTATTAACATGCTATTGGTCTATATTTCTATGTATGATGATGATTACTCTTGATGCTATGTTATATGAAGTTAGACAATACTTGTTATCCTTTGTTTGGTTCACTTGGTTGAGTAAGGTTATGGGTCTTTGCTTGGTCATTGCACATGTAGACTTGATGGTGGGTTATGAGTAGAGGTCTTGCATATGATGTAATGTTATGATCTCTTGTATATGCTTTGTTGTTATAGCATGATATTAGGGTTATTTCGGTTATGTACTCAAGAATGCTATTATACATGTTTACTTGATTATACTTGATGATGTTGATCTTGTATTGTACATAGTTCTTATGTTAAGTTGTATCGATTATGAACATGAATTATGCTATTGTGATCCTTATGTGGTATATGCTCCCTTGTATGTGCACTAAAGGTTTCCAAATGACTTAGCATATTTTCTAAAGTAAATGTCCCCTTCTCATGCATTCTTTCGAATGTTTTATTAGCATGTTTCAACACTTACTACAAGTGGTGTACTAACCCATATTTCTATGCTTATGCAATTATGTAGGTTCTGGCCGTTGAGCTTTTAGAGGGCCATTGAAGATAACTTGGACTCTCATTCTCCAAGTTTGGTAGGTCCTCACCTTCCGAGGACGATGCCACTATCTAGCTATTGATATTGTTCTAGTTTAAAGACATTTAGTTCTTTCCCTTTTCATTTGAAGACGATTGTTGTATATTCCTATATGTGGCTTTTATTGAAGTGAAGTAAGGGCTATGATCAAATGTTGTATTTGATTTAGAGGGTGTCACATCCCGAGACCACACCCTAGAAGATATGCCACTCTCGGAGTGCAACCGGCATACTTGACCTCTCGGAGGTCTTGTACAAACACTTTCGTATCGTTCATCGCATATAAACATATGAAAAGTAGTGCGGAATTAAAACTTTTCATAAACATTCTATAAGTCTTTAAAAATATCTTTCATATAAAACTCATAGGAAATACTAAGTCTCATTTCATCAAATCTTAGACACGAGAATACTTTGGGACACGGCCCATACACAATACAAATATGGAAATACTTAGTCTATTACAATACTTCAAAAGAAAAAAAGACATCTACGCCCTCGAGTCAAATGAGGACATACATCAACTTCACTTGAATGATGATACGATCCAAGTCTTGCTTTCCAAATGCTCTTCACCTACCAACCACTATAGATATAGATAAAAGCATGGAATTAGTACAACCACATGTACTAAGTATGACATAATTCATAAAATCATGAAAACGGACATTTATTAGAAATATGCATATTTTTCATTTAAATATCATATCATAATCATAAGAATAACATTTAACACCTTAGAAACACATAAGATAACATCTAAGCAATTTAGTACATTTTTAAGGACACTTTACAGTGAACCATTTCACTGTTACAGTGAAGTTCCTTCACTGTAGAGTGAAGTGCCTTAACTTCGCCTTATGCACTTTCTAGCATGTAATCCCCTCACTAAAAGCTATCCTAAGACTCACTTAAGTAAGACAAAGAGAGACCGCCCATACACCATCTCTAGGAAAACCTAGATGATCCTTAAGACCACCTATAATAAGATCAACACACACTTACAAATGCATCAATCACATGAAGATGAGGTTCTTCTACCAAAGGTGATTCTAAGTCTCACTTGAGTGAGTTTTGAAGTGAACGACCATACAATCCCTTAAACACACACTTATTAGATCCTATAGACTACCTAAGAGAGAATCATTCTCACTTAATACAACAACATATAGACAATATGTCATTCTCCATCCAAAGGCTATCAAAAGATTTACTTAAGTAAATCAAGAAGATAACGTCCATTATTGACATCTTCAAGATTACCTAAATAATCCTTAAGACTACCTAAGGTTTAGATCATGTCCACATAGTCAACCATCTTCCCTAACTAGAGTCATTCTTAAGACTTATCCAGGTAAGATACGAAGTGACCATTCCAATGCCCCTTTCACACCTTAACTATACAACCCTTAACTACTCTAGGTAAGTACTTATTCATTTAACATGCTTTCTTAACTTAAGTCATTACATTCATTAGTTCATTTAAGACTCATACATCACATAAGGACATTCAAGTAATGGTCTTGGACAAGACTTAGAGACTCTAACTAACACCTTCAAATCCTATTGTGCAATGTCTAGATAGCGTCTCATACCACCACCTAAACCTCATAGAACTTATCTAATGCTAGTAGGTATCCCATATGATGAGAATAGGCAATAACATACATAGATGATGATATCTAGACATGGAATCCGGAGTTCTAACCTACTCCGATGAGGGTGTTCTAGTTGCCTAGGTTAGAACTAGGACACATCCCATGTAGGCACATGGTTAAGGAATATGAAGGGCTTTTATGCACTCTAGTCTCATTACCAAGTAGAGCTACATTGTACTCTAGTCTCCTTCTCAAGTAGAGCTACTTCCCATGACATAATCACTCGGTGCTAGCCTTTGTTCTCATAGAGTAATTGACATTAAAGGTTCATACAAACAGGTTCCATATCTATTTCATAACCCAATCACACTCACCCAACCAAAGAGGTCCACTAGGGCTGCCTTACAATGGAGACATAGATAGCTCATAATGACTTTCTTAAGGATGATATGATCCCTTTCCAGACAATCAACCCTAATTCCATCATCCTTTACATGAAGGATAGCATTTTGGCTCTCGACTTTAAAGTTCATCACCTTACCACTAGGTTTAAGGTTCCACGTACATGACCTTATTAACATCATCTAAGGTCTCACATATCATTCATTCATACATGACAAGGGTGCACTAAGCCTACCTATTCAATACATCTCGTATTCACATATCATCCATACATGTATCAAGTAAGGGACACAAGTCTACCAAAACAAGACACAACATACTTTACTTTATCATATATAACATATCATTCTTTCAATCACTTAGAAATGACCCTTATCATCTTTATGTCATCCTATACATTACTATATCATCATCAATATAACCATCACAACCCATATAGTCAAGTAGAAACAATCATGCATCAACATCTAAGACTACACATATAAGCACATAGCCATAGTCTACCATGATCACCTAACAACATCAACGAAAAAACACATACTTTAACTTAATCACATATAGATAGATATGATCATACTTCACATAACTCAATGACACAACTTCATCATAATACTTAAAGTAGTGCCGACAAGGCCATAATCATCATAATATCTAAAGTAAAGTCGACAAGGCCACGTCAATTGCAAGTAAAACACATAACACTACCACCATAAGTAGACCATACCAATCACAACATAATTGAAGTCTAATTAATATAAAATAAAGAGAATTAGGGAAGCGTACCACCAATCCATTCTCCCCACGTCAATCCATGTCTAAATCATCCAATTCAATACCATAAGGCCCTTACCCATTGCCATGAACAATAATTCAATACATAAAATATGATATTCAATGAAACTAGGTCAATTCAATATATATTCATCAATCTAAGACAACCTAGATATCAATTCAATACAATTATTACATCAATCAATAGCCCATAGAAAACTACATTAGAATTCATAAGCATTAAGTCCCAAGCACTTAACCCATAAAGTACTCAAAAAGTAGGGTTCATCAATTACATGGGTTCTTAGGTTAATTGAGTTAAAATCATCTAATTAACTACAATTCAATCAATATACAATGCTTTAAAACCTTTAATGTAAGAACCCATGGATAGATCATGAAATTGGACAATTCAACTTTGAAAACTTTAGAAAACTTCTTTGAAAGTTGGGCTCCTTGATGAATAAGGTTTTAAGGATCAAAAACCATACCTTAATTAATCTAATCCTCCAATTTGATGAAGAATCTCCACTCAATTCTCCAATCCAAGCCCTTCATTGAGTTTTGGCTCCAACGGAGTTGTAGAGAATTTCTAAGGGAATTTGGATTTTGATTTTGAAGAATGAAATCTTCTAAGTGTTAAAGGCTTATAAACATGTTTAAAAGACCCAAAAGACCCCTAAGTAACCTTCCTTTCTCTTATTTGGACGTGGGTTAAATTTACAACTTCACCCCTAACTTAACAGTGAACTGCACGCAGGAATGCAGACCCAATCGAGGGACAGCACCTACTGGGCGTCGTTCAATCAACGGCCCGTGCTGGTCATCGTCGTTTGGGACTGACCCTTGAAAATGGGAGCTTAAGATCTCTATTCTAAGTGCCCGTTGACTCCACCACCTACGGGGCGTCGACCAGGCCACTGACCATCTATTTCCATTCGTAGGTGGGACTACCTTGGGCAGTTTTGGCCACCAACATGGATCCTTCTCCAAGGACCCTTGGATGGTCCTTGGGGATGATTTCCCGGACGTTTCCAACCTGGATATGTTTGTATACAAGTTTAGTACCTCTCACATGAATTTCATCCAAAAAAAACACGTAAAACTTGATGAAACATGCCAAGACACACAAGGTCGTTTCAAGGGAAACCTTTCGAACATCATGGACGTTCTTGGACGTGTGACCTCCAAACTTCATGAAACTTGAAACACTTCCTATAAACACTATAATTACTCATATAAGGACCTCACTAACTAATTAAACACACAATTAGGCACATACCCACATATGAGGCACATAGGTCACTTAGATGTCGAATGTCTTAGTCGTCCCTTGAAGTTTCACTTCTAAATCACCTAAAACTATAGACACTGCTTCAATATAACATTATGGAACATTTTAGGACCTTAGACCATAATTAAAACCATGTTAGTCTCTAGCTTCACTTAAGTCAATTGAGGGGTGTTATAATCTCCCCCACTTGGACAACATTCGTCCTCGAATGACACTTTGCCACTCTCCAAACATTTCCAAGAATAGAGATTCAATTAGAAACTCATGACCATACCATATAACACTTTATATAATACAAACATCTTGGAAAACATCAATTTCACATAATCAAGAGAATCACAACACAACAAGAAACTAGAATAAATTCTAAAACTCATCATGCTATAAAACTCACATGCTTCATTCCAAATAGTAAAAACTCATTTTATATTCAAATCATGCTCATATACATCAGTTATAACAACATTACAACAATTTTCAACCAAAGAATTAATTAGTCAAATTTCCAAAATTTTCACAGTGAGCTGCCAGTGCATTAAAGTGAACATACTTTAAAATCCAAAAATGCAACATTTAGGCAATTCATGATAGAAACATGCTAATAAACAAAATAAAACCATATAAACACATCTTATAACATAATCATAACTTCATGGAATGCACAATGCAAGGAATCAATGAAATTCAATTTCAACAAGACCCCTAAACACAATGCAACAGGCGACATACTTCTATGACTTTCTACTCTCAAGGTTGAGTTGAATAGAAGAGATGAGATAATCAATCAAAACTCCTTTACTCATCATAATCCCCCACTTAAAAGGAACTCATACCACTAAAGAGATGCAAGAACTTACCATCATCATCACCCAAACTTTTTGGAGGAACTTGCTTAGCCTTCCTTCCTCTAGCCGCAATGGTAGGACAATCTCTCACCTTATGTCCATCCTTACCACAACCAAAGAAATTCCCGGTACTAATTAGACACTCCCCATAGTGCCTCTTCCTACAAGTAGGCTTAATAATTTGAGACTACTACCTATCCCAAGCTTCTCTTTTCAAAAACTAGCTCCATCTTGATTTGGGGCTCTCTTTCTTAAACATAGGTTGACCTTGCTTATTGACTTTACCCTTTTTCAAAGCCCTCATGCTCCTCTTCAATATCCTTGCACTTCTCCTAAGTTTGGGTTCTTCAACATTCCCCTTACCTTGACTAAGGTCAATGAACCTCCCAATCTTCACCTTCCTCATCACATGTAGAAAGTACTCCCCTAAGAAAGCCCTCTTGAACTCTTCCCACTCTATGGGACCTGAATCAATCGGCCTATTGTCTTTCTACTAGGTGTACCACACTTGAGGAACCTCCCTCAATTGGTACGAAGACAACTACGCCTTCTCCCTAGAAGTCACCCCCATGGCACTCACCACCTTGTACACACCATCTAGAAACTCTTGGGGATCCTCTCCCACCTTAGAGCCAAGAAATATAGGAGGATTCATCCTAACAAAGTCTCCCAATCTAGATGTCATAGTAATCTCCACAACATTCACTCTAGGCTCCATACTCAGATTCACTTGAGTAGTCACGGCTCGGGCTAAGGCAAGCAAAGCCTCTCTAATCTCTCTATTAGTCAATCCCAGGGGAACCACCGAAACATCATTACCTCCTTCCACAATAGGGACTTGATCACCTTGAGCACAATGAGGAACTTGCTCAACTTGCTCAACTTGAGGAGGAATCTCCTCATTCACATCATTCTCCTTAATTCTCCTCGCTAGTGTCCTCCTCGTATTCATATTCCTAGAAACACAAGGAAAACCATAAGAAAAGAGTACTCATAACTTTTACTCTACAACACGACATAGGAGTAGAAAATAAGGGAAACTCTATCGTCCTATAGCCTCTCGCCCATAGATGTGTCGCGACTCACACCGGATGTCAATACTCTACTAGACGTGACTTATTGAGACTTTTTGATTCCTAAGACCACTCTTATAACCTATTCTCTGATACCAAGCTTGTCACATCCCGAGACCACACCCTAGAAAATATAGCTCTCTCGGAGTGCAACCGGCATACTTGACCTCTTGGAGGTCTTGTACAAACCCTTTCGTATTGTTCATCGCATATAAACATATGAAAAGTAGTGTGGAATTAAAACTTTTCATAAACATTCTATAAGTCTTTAAAAATATCTTTCATATAAAACTCATAAGAAATACTAAGTCTCATTTCATCAAATCCTAGACACGAGAATACTTTGGGACACGGCCCATACACAATACAAATATAAAAATACTTAGTCTATTACAATACTTCAAAAGAAATAAAAGACATTTATGCCCTCGAGTCAAATGAGGACATACTTCAACTTCACTTGAATGATGCTACGATCCAAGTCTTGATTCCCAAATGCTCCTCACCTACCAATCACTATAGACATAGATAAAAGCATGGAGTTAGTACAACCACATGTACTAAGTATGGCATAATGCATAAAATCATGAAAACAAACATTTATTATAAATATTCAGATTTTTCATTTAAATAACATATCATAATCATAAGAATAACATTTAACACCTTATAAACACATAACATAACATTTAAGCAATTTAGTACATTTTTAGGGTCACTTTACAGTGAACCATTTCACTGTTACAGTGAAGTTCCTTCACAGTGCATTGAAGTGCCTTAACTTCACCTTAGACACTTTCTAGCATGTATCCCCTCACTAAAAGCTATTATAATACTCACTTAAGTAATAAAAAGAGAGACCGCACATACACCCTCTCTAGGCACACCTAAATGATCCTTAAGACCACCTATAATAAGATCAACACACACTTACAAATACATCAATCACATGAACATGAGGTTCTTCTACCAAAGGTGATTCTAAGTCTCACTTGAGTGAGTTGTGAAGCGACCGCCCATACAATCCCTTACACACACATTTAAGAGATCATATAGACTACCTAATATAGAATCATTCTCACTTAATACAAACACATATAGAAAATATGACATTCTCCTTTCAAAGACTATCAAAAGACTTACTTAAGTAACTCAAGAATATAAGGTCCATGATTTACCTCTTCAAGATTACCTAAATAACCCTAAGACTACCTAAGGTTTAGATCATGTCCACATAATCAACCATCTTCCCTAACTTGAGTCATTCTTAAGACTTATCTAGGTAAGATACGAAGTGACCATTCCTATGCCCCCTTCACACCTTAACTAGACAACCCTTAACTACTCTAGGTAAGTACTTATTCATTTAACATGCTATCTTAACTTAAGTCTTTACATTCATTAGTTCATTTAAGACCCATTCATCACATAAGGACATTCAAGTAATGGTCTTGGACAAGACTTAGGGACTCTACCTAACACCTTCAAATCTTATTGTGCAATGTCTAGATAGCGTCTCATACCACCAACTAAGCCTCATAGAACTTCTCTAATGCTAGTAGGTATCCCATATTATGAGAATAGGCAATAACCGACATAGACCATGATAGCTAGACATGTAATCCAGAATTCTAACCTACTCCGATGAGGGTGTTCTACTTGCCAAGGGTAGAAGTAGGACACATCCCATGTAGGCACGTGGTTAAGGAATATGAAGGGCTTTTATGCACACTAGTCTCATTCTCAAGTAGAGCTACATTGTACTCTAGTATCCTTCTCTAGTAGAGCTACTTCCCATGACATAATCACTCGGTTCTAGCCTTAGTTCTCATAGAGTAATTGACATTAAAGGTTCATACAAAGGGGTTTCATATCTAGTTCATAACCCAATCACATTCACCCTACCAAAGAGGTCCACTAGGGCTGCCTTACAATGGCGACATAGATAGCTCATCATGACATTCTTAAGGATGATATGATGTCGTTCCAGCCAATCAACCCTAAGTCCATCATCCTTTACATGAAGGATACCATTTTGGCTCTCGACTTCAAAGTTCATAACCTTTCCACTGGGTTTAGGATTCCACGTACATGACCTTCTTAACATCATCTAAGCTCTCACATATCATTTATTCATACATGACAAGGGTGCACTAAGCCTACCTAGTCAATACATCTCGTATTCACATATCATCCATACATGTATCAAGTAAGGGACACAAGTCTACTAAAATAACACACAACATACTTTACTTTATCATATATAACATATCATTCTTTGAATCACTTAGGAATGACCCTTATCATCTTTATGTCATCCTATACATTACTATATCATCATCAATATAACCATCACAACTCATATAGTCAAGTAGGTACAATCATGCATCAATATCTAAGACTACACATTAAAGCACATAGCCATAGTCTAACATGATCACCTAACAACATCAATGAAAGAACACATACTTTTACTTAATCAAATGTATATAGATATGCTCATGCATATCATAAATCAACTACACAACTTCACCATAATACTTCAAGTACTTTCGACAAAGCCATAATTATCATAATACATAAAGTAACACTGACAAGGCCACGTCAATTGCAAGTAAAGCACATAACACCTCCACCATAAGTGGACCATACCAATCACAACACAATTTAAGTCTAATTAACATAAAATAAAGAGAATTAGGGAAGAGTACCACCAATCCATCCATGTCTAAATCATCCAATTCAATACCATAAGGCCCTTACCCATGGCCATGAACAATAATTCAATACATAAACTATGATATTCAATGAAACTAGGTCAATTCAATATAGATTCATCAATCTAATACAACCTAGATTTAAATTCGATACAATTATTACATCAATCAATAGCCCATAGAAAACTACATTATAATTCATAAGCATTAAGTCCCAATCACTTAACACATAAAGTAGTCAAAAACTAGGGTTCATCAATTACATGGGTTCTTAGGTTAATTTAGTTAAAATCATCTAATTAACTACAATTCAATCAATATACAATGCTTTAAAACCTTTAATGCAATAATCCACGGATAGATCATGAAATTGGACAAATTATCTTTGAAAACATTAGAAAACTTCTTTCAAAGTTGGGCTCCTAGATGAATAGAGTTTCAAGGATTAAAAACCATACATTAATAAAGGTAATCCTCCAATTTGATGATGAATATCCACTCAATTCTCCAATCCAAGCCCTTTCTTGAGTTTTGGCTCCAATGGAGTTCTTGAGTATTTCCAAGGGAATTTGGGTTTTGATTTTAAAGAATAAAATCTTCTAAGTGTTAAAGACTTATAAACATGCTTAAAATACCCAAAAGACCCCTAAGTACCGCCCTTTCTCTTATTTGGATGTGGGGTGAATTTACAAATTCACCCCTAACTTAACAGTGAATTACACGCATGAATGCAGACCAATTCGACGGACAACACCTACTGGGCGTCGTTCAATCGACGGCCCATGACGGTCATCATCATTTGGTACTGATCCTTGAAAATGGGATATTAACCTCCCTATGCTAAGTACACATCGACTCCACCACCTACAGGGTGTCGACTAGGCCACTGGCCATCGTTTGCCATCGATAGGTGGGACTGCCTTGGGCAGTTTTGGCCACCAACATGGGTCCTTCTCCAAGGACCCTTGGATGGTCCTTGGGGATATTTTCCCGGACGTTTCCAACCTGGATATTTTTGTATACAAGTTTAGTACCTCTCACATGAATTTCATTTAAAAGAAACACGTAAAACTCGACGAAACATGCCAAGACACACAAGGTCGTTTCAAGGAAAATCTTTCAAATGTCATGGACGTTCTTGGACGTTTGACCTCCAAACTTCAGGAAACTTGACGCACATACTATAAACACTATAATTATTCATATAAGGACCTCATTAAATCATGAAACACACAATTAGGCATATAACCACATATGAGTCACATAGGTGACTTAGTCGTCGAACGTCTTAGTCGTCCTTGACGTTTCACTTCCAAATCACCTAAAACTCTAGACGTTGCCTCAATAAAACATTATGAAATATTTTAGGACCTTAGACCATCATGAAAACCATGTTAGGCTCTAGCTTCACCTAAGTCATTTGAGGGGTGTTATAGATGTTTTAAATGTGAGGCTTATCCTACACTTCATATGATATTATATTGTTATATTATGTAGGTGGAATAAAAGTAGAAGCCTATGTAGTGATTCTTATGCGATGATTCTATGTAAAATCTCTTTATATATTATGTGTAAGCAAGAGGTCTGTGTAAACCTCAATGTAGAAGTAGATGAAAAGTTTTAAATTTTCTGCAATTTAACCTGTGAAATGTAATGACGAATTCTAAGAGGTTATTATTAGTCCTCTTCGAAGACGATGACACCGGTTACTTCTAGGGGGTGCTTCCCGGATGTGACAGGAATTCAAAGTTCCCAAAATTGCTAGGTTTTACTCAATTTCGTGGGTCTACTTCTAAACTTTATTTATTTGATTTAAATTGGTTATTCATTATTGAATATGGATGTTTATGGATGAATTTAAGTATTGATTATGGTTTTTGGTCTAATTCTCTAAAGATACATGAATCTTCCTCTTTTCTCAAGTCTAAACCCTAACTTGTATTGAATGATGATTGGAAGTTATGAAGCTAGTATGTTTATGTACAATTAACTATTTGATTATGATGTTAAGCTATTTGATGGATGATTATCATGAAACTAGGGTTAAATCTTTGAAGAGATTTGTAAGCTTATAATTAAGGATTTTCCAAGGTCATAAACATGTTATTGATGAATTGTTGATTCACCTTTGGTAGGGGTGCTATCTTGATACATATATTGTGGAATCGAATTGTGACTTCCTATCCCTGTAACCCTAAGAATGATGAAGCATGAATGATATGACTATAAATGTTATGTTATGTTATGGACATGAATGTTGTGAGATGATGATGAATGTGTGGTATGTTGAATTAAAGCACACCACATGAATATGTTATGAAAGATATGTTCTCACATTTTTTTGGTTCTCAGATGAAAGGACATTATCATCTTGAAACCTATGAGATATATGTTGTATGAGGGATTAAGTCCCTAAAGTGTTTCTGTGAATGAATTCTTAAGTAAATATCAAAGGATACCTAAAAAGGAATTTATGCTTAGCACCGAGTGAACATGAATATGAGATGGAGGATTTTACATTAGCAAGTTCGGGTTCTCACATGGGTTCCTTTTATGTTAGAAAGTCCGGGTTCAAAGATGTATGTGTTGTCTCATGAGATATAAACCTTCTATGTTAGCAGGTTTGGGTTTCTAGTAGAAGTCTCCTTGTTCCATAACTATGTACCCCGTAGGTCCGTAGCTAGTGGATCCACCTAGATGCTATGATGTATTTCAACACCCAAAAAAATGAACTAGGTGAAACTAGAGCCTAACATGTGTGTCATGAGTTTATAAGGTCGTAAAATGGTAAATCATAGTGTTAAGAGACAGTGTGTTGATTTTTGAAGGGTTTGGAGGTCTAACATCCAATACGTTCGAAAGTTAGCCTTGAGACGTGCTTATGTGTTCTAGTGTGCCTTTGCATGTTTTACATGTTGGTTTGAGTCCAAATTTATATGCAAGGTTCCTAAAATCTAGACGATTGTATTTAGGTTAGAAACTTCCGGGCAAAACTCCCAAAGGACCACACTAAGGGTCCTTGAGGAGGACCCAACTTGTGGCTTAAAACTACCTAAGGCAGTCTCCATCTACAACTGTGCAAACGACGCCCCGTCGTCCAAGGAACGCTCCATCATTGGGGGCGTCGCTACACACTTAGGTGTGGGATCTATGCCCTTAAATTACAAGGTCTCTATCACAAACGACGGACCTTCAGGACGAAGTCGTCATTCCATCGATGGTTCATCGTCCTATAGTCGGCGTTTGGTGCCTGCAACTTCTGCAAAATCTAGGCAAAGGTAAGGGTATTTAGGAAAATTCACCTAAGTTCTAAATAAAAGAATGGGCGTTTACTTAAGGTGTTTTGGGTATTTTAAGTTATTTTATAATCCTAGAACCTATAGTTATGTTCATTATTCAAAAAGAAAACCCAAGACCCCAAATAGAATTCTCTAGAACTCCATTGAAACTTGAAGAAAGGTTGAGGCTAAGAGCTTGATTTCTCCATTGAATCTTCATCATTTTTGTGGCTTATCTTCATTAAGGCTAAGAGCTTTTCTGAGACTTCTTAAAACATGAAATCTTCTATTTTTGACTTCTTTCCATGGGTTCTTGCATAAAATGATTTGAATCAATGATTTATGATATAATTGATGTTAACTGAATGATTTTAGATAAAATTCCTTATGAACCCATGAAAATCATGAATTTCTAATTTAACTATAACATGGGTGATGTGATCATAGCTCTATTGAATTGAATTCTTGTGTAGATTACTTTGGGCTATTGATTTATGTAAAGATTATGTTATAATTGTATTTAGGCTGCTTTAAGTTGATGATTTTCATATTGTATCTTGTTGGATCATTGTATGGTTTGATTAATGGTTTGTTGGTGTGTGTGGCTAATGGTAAGAGCCTTTGTGAATTGAATTTGTTGGAAAGGCTAAGGATTGGAGGTGTTGGTGATGGCATGGTGGTAAGATGACCTAATCTCTTCTATATTGTGTAGTATATGCATTGAATTGTGATGATTGGTATGGCCCACCTATGTGGCGGTGCTTATGTGTTACAATTGTGAAAAATGTGGTCTTGTCGGCATTAGTTTATGAATTGTGATGTTATCATGTTACAACTTGTATAGGTGATCATTGTGAGGGCTTATATGGCTTATGCGTATGAGTGAAGTGAAAGCATGATTTCTCTTAATTGATTATAAGTGATGATGATAGACTATGGTGATGTCTTTGTATGTGTATACTTGATGTTGAAGTATGATTCTCTCTAATTGACTATATGAGTATTATGACGAACTATGTTGATGTTTCTATAGAAGTTGATAGGGTTACTTGTAGAAGACTTGGTTGTACCTATGTGCTACTTGAATATAATTGGACATGTAATAAGATGAAGATGTGTGTGTCTTGTTTTGGTAGACCTATGTCCCTTTAATTGATACATGAAGAATGTGAATATGGACTCTTGACTTAGTAGGCTTAAGCACCTTTTTCATGTATGTGAATGTATGATTGAAATATGACCTTGAACATGGTTAAGAGGGTCATTAACTTGGGACCTTCAAACTAGAAAGAAGGTTATGATATCCTTGAAGTTGAAAGTCGTAATGGTATCCTTCTTGTATGAATGATGTACTTAGGTATAGGTTGGTTGGAACGGCATGAAACCATCTTTAATAAAGTCATTAAGCTATCCTTATTGACCATTGAGTGGAAGCCCTAGTGGACCCATCCTTGGTATTGTGATTGAACTTACTCTATGAGAACATGGCTAGCACCGAGAGAATATGCTTGTGGTAGTGACTCTACTTAAGTTGATACTAGAGTACAAATGAACCCTTGAGATTCCTTAACCATGTGCCTACATGAGATGTGTCCTAGTTCTACCCTTGGCAAGTAGAACACCCTCCTTCGGAGTAGGGTATACTTCGGTTTCCATGTCTAGCTAGTATGGTCTATGTCGGTTAATGCCCATTCCCATCATGTGGGATGCATTATAGTATTGGAGAAGTTCTACAAAGTGTAAGTAGTGGATTGGGACGCTATCTATACATTGCACGAGTATGCTTTGAAGATTCTAGGATGGAGGTTTCCCTAGGTCTTCTTCAAGACCATTATGTGAAGTCTTCTAAATGTGAATGTTTCTTAAGTGTCTTAATGGCTATTGATTGACATAGTTAATTCATGTCAATGAAAAGGTACTTATCTAGAGTAGCTTTAAGAATTTCTTAGGTAGGCTTGAAGAGGGTGTATGGGCGGTCTCTTCATGTCTTACTTAGGTGAGTCTTAGAGTAATTCTAGGTAGGGATTCTAATGATGAAATGAGAATAATCTTATCTTAGGTAGTCTTTAGGATTATTTAGGTGTGCTTGGAGAGGGTGTATGGGCGGTCTCTTCTTGTCTCACTTAAGTAAGTCTTAAGATAACCTTTGATAGGAGGGATATATGCTTATATGGTTTGAAGTGATGTTGACGTTATATTGTGGATTACTTGGAATATGTCTTATATGTGTGTATGATGACTTTGGTTTCTTATTCTTTTCCTAAGTTTTTCTATCAAAAAAAGCATGAAAGCATATTATAAAGCAAATGTCCTTTTAGCATGATTTTATTGCATGTCACCATACTTAGTGCATTCTAATGTACTAATTCCATATATTGTCTTATATCTAAAGGTGTAGGTTGCATGTGAGGAGTATATTGGAAGCAATCTTGGAATTAGCATTGTTTCAAGCAAGTTGTGGTATGTCCTCAATTGATTCGAGGACATAGCTATGTTTAGCTTTTGTTTTCATGATACATTGTATTAGACTTTTATATTTTCTATTTCGTTGATGTATGGGCTGTGACCCAAGATATTTGTGTGTCTAAGATGGCTACAAGATATTTAGCCTTTCCTGTGATTTTCTATAAAAAGAGATGTTGAAGTATTGTTCATTTGTTGCAAAAAGTTATAGTTCCGCACTACTTTTCATATACATATATGCGATGAATGATGTCTAAGGGCTTGTGCAAGACCTCCGAGAGGTCGAGTACGCCATGTGGAGATTTGAAGGATGCCCTATCTTCAAGGATGTACTTTGGGTCGTGACAAGCTTGGTATCAGAGCATAGTTATGAAGTAGTATTTAGGAATCCAAAGTCTCTTTAAAGCCATGTATAGTAGAGTCTTGTTCATCGGTGTGAGTCGCGACACATCTATGAGCGAGAGGTTATAGGATGATAGAGTTTCACTTCTTCATCACTCTTGTGACGTGCCATAGAGTTTAGGTTGTAAGTGTCTATTCCTAATATCTACTCTTGTGAATATAGAATATGACTACAAGAAGAATGGCCGCAAGAATATTGGAAGAGGAAGGGGTGAATGAGGAAGTTGCTTCTCAAGGTGGACAAGTTCTACAAGGTGTCCAAGTTCCTCCCCAAGTTGATCAAGCCCCTATTGTAGGTGAAGGTAATGAGGTTCCGGTGGTTCCTCCGTACATGCCTTATGAGGAGATTAGAGAGGCCTTTCTTGCCTTAGCCCGCGCCATGACAACTCATGTGAATAGGGTTATTGATCCTAGGGTGAATGCTTTGGAGAGTACTATGACTCTAGGTTGAGAGACTTTGTAAGGATGAATCCTCATATGTTCCTTGTTTCAAAGGTGGGAGAAGATCCCCAAGAGTTTCTTGATGGTGTGTACAAGGTGTAGAGTTCTATAAGGGTGACTTATAGGGAGAAGACAGAGTTGGCTTCGTACCAATTGAGGGAAGTAGCTCAAGTTTGGTACACTCAATGGAAAGATAATAGGCCGGATGAGTCGGGTCCTATAGAGTGGGAAGAATTTAAGGAGACCTTCTTAGGAAAGTCTTTTCCCCGAGAAAGGAAGGAGGTGAAGGTTGAGGAGTTCATTAACCTTAAGCAAGGTAGTATGAGTGTGGAAGAGTATTCCTTGAAGTTTAATATCTTGTCTAGGTATGTTCCATCCTTGGTGTCTAACCATGGGGATGAGATGAGTGGGTTTGTGACTAATTTTGCCGACCTTGTGAAAGAAGAGTTCCGTACGGCCAAGTAATTTCCTTCTAATGCTCCGGATGGTGGTGCACAAAGAGAAATCGCTTCTATCTTCTCCAAGCTAACACAAATTCGGATGAGGATGTCGGTAAGTTATAGTTTTCTCTCTTGTGTTGTGATAAGTTCCTTCTATGTAAGGGAGTATAGTGAATAGATGAGTTGCGAATTGTTGTCTGTTCTCTTCTATCCTATTCAAGCTTGAGAGTTAGAATGATATAGTAGCATGTTAGATGTGGTTTATGTCACATCCAGGGAGCACCCCCTAGAAGTAACCGGTTTCGTCGTCCTCGAGGAGGACTAAGACTAACCTCTTATCATTCGTCATTACATTTCATAGGTTAAATTAGCAGAAAATTTAAAAATTTTTATTTAATTCTACATTGAGGTTTACTTACACCTCTCGCTTACACATAACATATATTTAGGGAGTTTACTTCGACTCCTCGCAATACAACGCACTACATAGGCTTCTACTTTTATTTCACATACATAGTATAGGAATATAGATTCATAAGAATGTCTAGGATACATCTCATATTAAACCATTTAAGTCGAATACAACATCTTGGGTTCAACTCGTACTTCATTACAACAAAGATCCTCATATAGGCTTATGTAACAATTGTCTCCAAATAAAGAGGAAAGAACTAGAAGTCTTATAACTATAACAACATCAATAGCTTTATAGTTGCATCATCCTCGAAAGGTGAGGACCTACCGAACACTTGGGGAATATCCAAGTAATCTTCAAAGGCCTTTTATAAGATCAACGGTCGGACCCTACATTTTGTAGTAAACATAAAATATGGGTTAGTACACACTTGTACTAAGTATGAGTATATACACATACAACAATTGAAATCATGCTAAAGAGGACATTTGTTCAAAACATACTAATTTACTTTGAAAAATCTCATGCCCATCCAAGAACCCATATAAACCAATGAACACATAACTCTTAAGTCAAGTCCGTATGCAACACAAGACCAACATCATCAAGTATAGTCAAGTCCACATATATAAGAGTGTAACAACCCTAAAAAATGGATAAGATAAGAAATGCTTAATGTGTCAAGAATGCCTACAATTAGACCACGGTTCACATGGATTGATACGCGTAGAACCAGACCTTGGAACCCTTTCTACAGCCAAGCCAACTAACTTGGGGAGTTAGTTGAGATTGGAAAGGTTGGGTTCAACCATGTAGGGCTCTTGAATACGAATATTTACTCGAAGGAGTCTTTACCGGACTTAAAAAGAGGAAATCTTAGGTTTGAAGGGTCTAAGAGTAAAATGGTATTTTTCCTGTCTAAGGGTAGTATCGTAATTACCCTAAATATATAATTAATTATTTATTTAATAAGGTGGAGGGGCAATTTGGGGAGAGATGGCCGAAATTGGGCTCTTGAAGTGAAGTCTTGCTCCACCCGGGTTCGAACCTAGGTGGAAGCAATGAATTAATGTGATTTTTATTTAAGCTATTGAATTAATGTAATTAATTAATAATTATTATTCATTAGCAGATTTAAAATAAAATAAAAATCATATTTTTATTAAATAAACAAAAACCGATTGACTAAGTCCTAAAACTAGACTCCTAAGCCTCCTACAACTCCCACTCTCTCACGTTTATCTCTCCAGTCTCACGCTCGATCTCTCTTATTCTTTCACACGAAATTTCTCTGCCAAAATAAGATACAAAAGCAGAAAAATAAACCAAGTTCTTCACACTTGAAGAACTCACACGAAATCACAAGAAAACAAACGTTAATCGCACACTAGGCTAAGGGAGGTTGTCATTCGAGTGGAGTTGATATTGAGGAGGCTTAGACTATTCTTGGGTGAAGTTTTTGGACAGAAAGTCAAGGGTTTAACGTCAAAAAGGTATGGGTTTTCTTCTCTCTTGGTCCCTTTCCCAAGAGGCCCCTTAAGATTCATATTATTCATCCGAAAACTTGTATTTTTTCCCCTTTTGCATGCCCCTGTCACTAGCTCCCAATGAATCGTAGGTTGGGTATGATTGCTGGTAGATTTAGGTGTATGTTATGTTTTCGTGATGAATATTATTATGTTTGTGTACTTGAAATCGTATGAAAGACAACAATGTATTCGAAATTATGTGCAAGTGTGTGCGTGTGCAAGTATGTTACAGTGAATGAAGTTCTCGGGTTAAGGCTCCAAATTTGATAGTGTTTTGGTTGTCATTTAACGTGCATAAACCTATGTAAATTGTGACGTTCATTAAAATAAAAGTGTGACTGATTTGAGTACAAATCTTTTGGCTAAACGAATCTATGAAAAATGCACCCCAAGAAGTGTTAAATGATCTATGAATTTCCCTAAGATTTCAAGTGAAAATGTTGATGAAAATAAGCTTAAAAAATGACTAAATTTCCAGCAAACTTATAAGTTTATTTTCGGCTAAATGTAGAGGAATAAAATCTGGAAATTAATTGAGTGCAAAAGGGATGAGGCCACCAGGATTCAAACATGTGACCTCACCCGCGAATCTGCCTTAAAAAAGAGAAAAAAAATGAAAATGGGGTCAAGCGGAATCGATACTGGGTGTACCGGCTGAAAATGTAAGGAACAAGAAAGTTAATAAAATAAAATGGGAGGCGTGGAAATCGAACCCACGACCTCCAGGCAGCGAATGAAAGAAGAAAAATTAAAGAAAAGAAAATGTGAGGAATGGGAATCGAACCCACGCCCTCAAGGCTGGAAAGGAGAAGGTCGAATTAAATAAGAAAATAAAGTGAGGCTGTGGGGGCTCGATCCCACAACCTCACTGCCAAACGCCTAACTAAGTAAACTTTAATTAAAAATAAAAATAAGGGGGCTGTGGGGGTTCGAACTCACAACCTCACAGCCCCTAGAGAAATTAAAAATAAAATAAGGAGGCTGTGGGGGTTCGAACCCACAACCTCCCATTTCCAGTGAAATAAAGAATAAAATAAAAAGAGGCTATGGGGGTTTGATCCCACAACCTCTTGGTCTAGGCGAAATGGGACAACAAAGTTTTAAGTGAAAAATAAAAGGGGTTGTGGGGGTTCGATACCACAACCCTTTTGCTAAATAAAGGGAAATTCCAAGGAGAAAATAAAAATAGAATGTTGATGTTGGGGCTCGATCTAGGGTCCCAATGTCATGAAGACTAAAAATAAAGTCAAGGAAAAATGTAAGTATTGTCCAAGTGGTTCAAACTTGGGTTCCCTTGCCCAAATTTCCGTATTGATACATAAGTCATACGTGAATTAAATGTTCAAGAATAATGTCACCTACTTAGATCGAAATCAAGATCTTGGCATATATACAATATACATAAGTCTTGTACTACATAATCTTAGGAAGATATGAGTCACTTAACGAACTATGAATGAAGCCTCATGGCTTGTATGTATGGACCCATAAGTCTAGCATACGTTTAAAGATAAGTGAACCTAAGATGTATGTAATGAAATGAAGTAACCTAGAATGGTTAAGTACGAGTGTAAAACACACTAAATGGCCAAGTGCATGGGCATACGATGAAATGATTATTATGTAATAAAATGACGAAACCCTAGAAGGGTTAAGTAAGAGTGTGAAACACACAAATGGCCAAGTATATTGGCATATGATGAAATGAACATTCACGTAAAATGGGGTGAGTAATTATGAAGAGCAATGGTGCTAATGTTAATGAATGTGGTGACAACATGATATGAGGCTAATGTAAAAGATGAGAACAATCTCAAATGAGCCTAAGTAATTGTTACCAAAACGTACTCACCTATGAGAGTGTAAAGTTAATGAAGAGACCAGTCTCTATGAACACTCTAATAAAAGTATTGAGATTAACACACTTAATACTAATGATGAGACGAGAAATCATCTATTGAGCTATGATGTCCTCATATTAGAAGCCAGATTCCATGACGTATAAGTTGAATGTAATGGAACTTTATACTGAGCACCGATAGACTAGCTATGTGCGGTGATGCCTTCTTTCGGGAAGGGCAGAGGTTCACGTAACTCTCATTAGATGAGACTATCCGGCTTGCCAGGTATGGGTCTCCTTATATCTCCTGGTCTTCGAACCTATACTACCAATATAGGGATCTAGCAGGGTTAAATTCCCATGTACGCTAGCATGTTTCGGGTCACCTTGGCCGGTGATTCCACCTTTTTCGGTGTGGGGGAGACACTGGATTTCATGATGCTCACATGATCTATGTCAGTTAAAGTTAAAGTTCCCAATAAATGAATGAGGCCAGCCTCAAATGATGCACATAATGAAATGAACGATACCAAAGGTGTTAGGATAGGATAATCAAGAGGTGAGCTAGACTCAAGTAATGACACTAGGTTATTCTTGATCATTGCACAGCAAACCCGATGAAAGTCTTAAACTACATCCTAGGTATAGCTGGTGTTCACACTAGCCTATGAATAAAATAAAATGAAGTACATATGAATGAATGAAGCAGACTCTGTGTTTGCTAATGAAGACTCCCTAGTTGAGGTCCCATACGTTGAGCCCTCATTTTGGAAAGTCTTAATGCCAAGTCCATGGTTCCAAGGTCTAATGGCATATGAATGAATGTTATAAAAGATGTTATGTGTTGTATGCTATATGACATGTGCTATGTGTAAGATGTTATGTGCTGTGTGCAATACGATAATTATGATGATGCATGTTACTCTCATGGCATGACTTTTCTAATCCAAATTTGTAAAGCTCACTGACTTTCCTAATCCAAATTTGGAAAGTTTACTAACTTTCCTAATCCCAATTTGGCAAGTCTACTGACTTGACTTTCCATAATCATGTTGTTAGGAAAGAGCTATCATTTCTCATGCATGTCCTTGGTGTGTGCTTGCATATACCCATACTTAGTACAAGTGTGTACTAACCCTATACAACTCTACAATTTTAGGTGCAGGAACAGGTGGACGCTAGAGCGTACAAGTTGATGTTGCAGCTATCCGGACTTGGAGCTTTCATCCGGACTTGGTAGGCCCTCATGCTTTCAAGGATGTCTACCGTTACTATCTAGCTTAGATATAGGCTTTAGCTAGTGGAGCATGTTCCACTAGTGTTTCTTTCCATTTTTATTTCAGAGACTGTATTGGTGCCATTTTGGCAATTATACATTTATTACAGTATTGCACTGTTTCTTTCATTTGATTATCTCTATATTAGATGGTTGATTTGTGAACGCCCATGATGTTAAGTTTAAAATGTTTAGCATGAAATAAGAAAACAAAAAGTTCAAATTTTCCGCTAAAATTAACCTAGATGAAGTAAGAATGACGTAAGTAGGCTTATCTGCAACCTCTGAGAGGTCAACGACGCCGGTCTTGTCTGGGGCCTAGATTTCGGTCGTGACAAAGTTGGTATCAGAGCACTAGGTTAAATTTTGAGAATAATGAGTTCACATCAACCACATTGAGTAGTTTCTAAGTCATGGTAGTGAAGTGCACCACTATCGTGAATTAGAGACTGCATAATGCGTAGGAAAATTTCCCTTCTTCTGATCTTATCGTGCTTTTCCTAATGTCTGATTTCTTGGTTTTATGAGCGTGTCTAACATCAATTCTTATTGTTTTCAGAGACTGAATACTAGGAGGAACGTTGGTCAGAGGAGAGGAGGAGCAGCTGCTGGGAACAATCAGGTTCCACCCCAGGCTCCAGCTGAAGGAGTGGACATGCCGGTTAACCCAGCTGGGTTGACTGATGCGGAGGTGCGGGCATCCCTGGCCCAGATGGCACAGGCCATCACTGTGCAGGCCCAGGCTATGACTGCCCAGGTCAACCGGCAGAATGTTCAGAGAGAGAACCCACCGGTACGTAGCATGGCTGACAGGCTGCGAGACTTTACGAGGATGAATCCTCTTATTTTCACAGGGTCCAAGACTTCATAGGATCCCAAGGAGTTTGTAGACGATGTACATAAGATTCTGGTGGCTATGGGGGTCACAGATACTGAGAAGACTGAGCTGTCTTCCTATCAGCTCAAGGATGTTGCACAGACTTGGTGCAAGATGTGGCAGGATAGTCGAGCGTTGGGCAGAGTTTCGGTCACTTGGGAGCTGTTTAAGACAGCCTTTCGTACCCGTTATGGTCATTATGAGTTCTTAGTCATGTCATTTGGTCTTACGAATGCACCTGCTTCATTTATGGACCTCATGAATCGAGTCTTCCGTGAATACCTTGACTCTTTCGTCATAGTATTCATTGATGACATTCTCATCTACTCTAGGACCAAGGAAGAGCATGAACAGCATTTGAGACTAACCTTGCAGGTACTTAGACAACATCAGTTGTATGCTAAATTCAGTAAGTGTGAATTTTGGCTTAGATCAGTGACCTTCCTGGGTCATGTTGTGTTCGATCAGGGCGTGGAGGTGGATCCCATGAAGACTGAGGCTATGAAGAACTGGCCAAAGCCTCTTACTCCCACTGACATTCGTAGCTTTCTGAGATTGGCTGGTTACTACCGCAGGTTTGTGGAGGGTTTTTCTTGCATTGCTGCCCCATTGACAGCTTTGACTAAGAAGAAAGACAAGTTTGAATGGACGGAGACTTGTGAGAAGAGTTTCCAGGAGCTCAAAGAAAGACTCACTTCAGCCCCGGTGCTTACTTTACTTAAGTGTGGTGAGAATTACACTGTTTATTGTGATGCATCTAGGGTTGGTTTGGGTTGTGTTCTTATGCAGGTTGGTAAGGTGATAGCTTATGCGTCCAGACAACTCAAGGTTCATGAGAAGAATTATCCCACTCATGACCTGGAGTTGGCAGCTATGGTGTTTGCACTGAAGCTGTGGAGGCACTACTTGTATGGAGTGCATGTGGATGTGTTCACAGACCACAAGAGTCTCCAGTACGTGTTCACATAGAGGGAGTTGAATCTACGTCAGCGGAGATGGTTGGAGCTGTTGAAGGATTATGACATGAATGTTCAGTACCATCCAGGTAAGGCTAACATTGTAGTTGATGCTTTGAGCAGGATGAGCATGGGAAGTACAGTCCACGTTGAGGATGAGAAGAAGGAGTTGGTTTGTAACACTTTGAAATACCGAGGTCATGTGATAAGACTTAAATGGTCTCCTTAGGATCTAAACCAGTGTTCCTAGCCAATTAGGCATATTTGGAGTCTTTGAAGTGGTGTTGGAAACCGAAACTCTTAAACGTCCGGCAAATTGGTTCATAAGAGGGCTAGAGTGTCCTTTGGATTTAACCAAGTTAAAGAGTCGGAATTTGGTAAACAGTTGTAACCATAGGTGTAAATTATTGTGTGGGATGGTATCATGCTGGAAAAGTCAGGGTACGACTCCCCAAGGACCAAACAAGGACCCTCGAGGAGGACCCTTGAAGCAGCAGGGCATGACGGACCCCATGGCGGGGCGTCATAGGCGCGAAGGGGCGTCGATGCCTCCGTCATGCCAGCCTTAGCGCTTGGGAAGAAAGCCTCCGCCTGCACAAGTCTCTGACAAGCGTGACGGATGTGCAGGACGGAGGGAAACCAGTCCGTCACGGCCACAATGGTCCGTCGTCGTGGAACCGTCGTGCGCTTGGGGAGAAAGCCTCCGCCTGCACAAGTCTCTGACCAACGTGACGGATGTGCAGGACGGAGGGATGTCAGTCCGTCACGCCCACGACGGACCGTCGTTGGGGATCTGTCGTGGAAGGTCTGTGGCAGTTTTGGAAAAGTTAGTTTTTTAGTTAGTTAATTAATTAAGTGTCTTAGGGGTAATTAGGGGTTTAAGAGAGACTAATTAAGTGACTTAAGACCCCACTATAAATACCCAACCCTCATTAGCCTAATCATTCTCTTAAAAACAAAACTCTCTTCCTTCTCTCTACTTTCTCTCTCTTTTGGAAGACTCCATTGGAGATCAACTTGGGAAGATCTTTGGGGGCTGGATTAGCACAAAATTCACCATCAAAACGTCATCAAACCTTAAGGTATGGGATCTAATTCACCTTTGAGATTCTTTCCTCAAAGGGTTCCTTAAAAGCTTTTTCCAAAAAGTTGAGTTTCTTATGGGTTTCATTCAAATCCGAATTTGATCATGTGAATTGAGTTAATTATGTATTCTTTGGGTTAGAATGAATAGATTATCGTGAATTGTAACTTGATTATTGGGAATTGAAGTAGTTTGATCTAGATTGTGGGTGATGACCCCTAACCCTTAACCCTAAATGTAGAATTGATATGGATTAGGTTAAGTTCGATAAAATTGATCTCCTAATTAGTTAAATGGTCTTTAATGATTGTCATTGCATTGATTATGGGTCTATTATGATTAATTGAAGTTCTTCACACCTATGTTCTTGAATATTGAATCTAAGTTAAGAAGATACACTTGAGGTCATGTTATTAAACTTTGATGTAGTATTGCTTCATAGTATAGTGCTTCTCCTTGATTAGTTCTTGTGATTTATTATTGAATTACATTGACGTGATGATCTAAGATTAGTTGATCTATGGGTTAATGGTATGGTCCTTTATTGAGTGGTAAGTCTTGATGATCCTAGCCTTTACTTCAAATTATGGTTAATTGTCATCAAGTGATAATGTTATGTTGAAGTATGTTTTGATTGATGTGATAAGTTGATATGATACATGAATTGATATTCTTAGGTTGGTTGTGAGGTTGCTAGGTGTAATGTAATATAGGGAAGTTGTACGATGTGGCTTATTATGATGAGATGTACAAGGGTTAACTTCACCTATTTGAATTGTTAATGAAAGGACTAATTCTCATACAATTCATATTGAGCTATAATGATGATATATAAGGGATTGACCCTTCTATCTAATTAAATTGAGAAGATTAATAAAGATTAAAGGCTTCTCTAAAAATGGGGACTTAGCTTAGCACCGAGCGAACTTGACATTGAGAGGTGTTGACTTCCCTTAGAGGAATATTCACCATTTGTTCTTTATAGAGTGTTGACTTCCCTTAGAGGAATACTCACCTATGGATCTACATGAAGTGTTGACTTTCCTTGAGAAATATTCACTCATGAATTCTCATGAGGTGAGGCCCCATTACCGAATGGTATATAGAGGGAATACCTATCTCTTAGTTCTTGAACTATATTGCCACCATAGGATACTAGCTAGTGGATCCACCTAGATAGCTACTTTCACGTTTGGTTCTACTTTGCCCGGTAGACCACCTTCCATCGGTGTAAGGTTTCACGACACCGGATTCCACATTCGATTATGTGGTCTATGTCGGTTAAGGCAAATGTTCCCTAAACTAAATGAATGAATAAGGTATAGGCTAATCAAAGTAACTTGAGAGGTTGGCTATAGCTTAGGTAGGGGTATGGGACTCTACCTACGCCTTGCACTAGTTTGCCTTGATAGGAACTTTGAGAGGTCAATATTATATATGTAAAGCGATGGTATGATGTAAATGGTTTGTATGTTGAGTAACATGCTTATGAATATAATGTTGTTGTCTTTGCTTGAAGAAGGATTGTATCATGACATGAAGAGTATGTTGGTAAGTAAGTTGCTAATTGTAGTCTTGGTAGGTTACTTGATTGAGTAGGAGACATGGTAATTTTACTTGATCATTGCACTTGTGACTTATTGAAGGTTATCATTAGTATACTTTGCTTTGCTATGGTGTAATTGCATAGGTAGTCTATTATGTTTTCATAAATGTCCTTTTTTTTAAATATATTTGATTGGTAATTGTATATGAGATTCCATACTTAGTACATGTGGAGTACTAATCCCTTTTCTTTCCCTTTTCCCAAACATTTTAGGTTCGGGTCGTTGAGCTTGATCCAAATTTCTAGGAAGGAAGACTTGGGTATTTTGCCATCCAAGTGGTAGGTCCTCACTTTCTCGAGGACGTGGCCGATATCTCTCTTTTATGATGTGTAGTTACTATGATTCTATGTTGACTCTGTTATTCTCTTGAGACGATGTAGTAGACAGCCTATATGCGGCTTCTTTCATTTGATGTAGGGCTATGCCCAAGACTTATTGTAATCGATAGATGGTTTATGAGATGAGACGGTTTTATGACTATTATTTTCTAAATATATAAGTGTATGAAATAAAAGTAGAAGACTAAGTAATCTTCGTATATGAACAAGTCTATGTATACTTGATATATATAATGATGTGTATGTAGAGGTCTATGTAAACCTCCGAGTAGTTTTAGAAAAAAAGTTTTTAATTCTTTCTGATTTTTAGTCGATGAATGCTATGACGAAGCTAAGAGGCTGGTCTTAGTCCTCCGAGAGGACGACGACGCCGGTTACGTCTGGGGGGGTAAACCCGGATGTGACAAACTTGGTATCAGAGCATGAGGTTGAATATCCTTGATGTTAACGTCTCTCTCTCAACCACGTTATTTAAGTTTGTATTTATAATTGTGAAGCGCGCCACACTTATGAATAGGAACTTATTTGGTGATTAGGAATCATTCTCATTGTTGGAAATCCATATCGTGCCCCTAGAATGTACGTCGTATATGCTTTCGCCTGAACCTTGTGTTTTGGTTATAGGAGATGAATACTAGAAGAAATGCGGCTCGAAGACTTGAGGAAGTGATGGCTGCTGCAGGAATTCCTCGCGATGAACCTGCTCCTCCTCTTGAAGAGGTTGCTATTGATGACCAGGTTCCTGCTGATCCTCCACCGATGACAGAAGCTCAGATGAGAGCTATTATTGCTCAAATGGCTCAAGCCATGACTACTCAAGCTCAAGCCGCAACCGTGCAAGCCCAAGCTATGACTGCTCAAGCCAATAGGGATTTGGCACCTAGAGTCCATGAACAGACTATGGCCTCCAGACTTAGGGATTTCACTCGAATGAATCCTCCTGTCTTTTATGGGTCGAAGGTTGATGAAGACCCTCAGGAATTTATTGATGAGGTTCACAAGATTTTGTGTGCTATGGGGCTGTCATCTAGCGAGAATGCCGAGTTGGCCTCATACCAACTCAAGGATGTCGCTCAGATATGGTATGCGCAATGGAAGGACAACAGGCCACTTGGAAGTGGGTTAGTGACGTGGGAGTTATTCAAAGGGGCCTTCATTGATCGGTTCTTCCCTAGAGAGATGAGGGAAACGAAGGTGGTGGAATTCATCAATCTCCGCTAAGGAACGATGAGTGTTCATAGTATTCTCTGAAATTTACTCAATTGGCCAAATATGCTCCGTCTTTGGTCTCCGATCCTAGAGACGAAATGAGTCGATATGTGACAGGTATATCGGACGACTTACAAGAGGAGTGTCAATCGGCTATGCTACATGATAACATGAACATTGGTCGTCTCATGGTGCTTGCAAGAAGGGTTGAGGAGGCTAGAGCAAAAAGGAAGGATAAGGATAAGGACTCAAGAAGGACAAGGTCTTCTGAGAGTGAAACTGCTAAAGATAGGTTGGGAATTCAAGACAAGCCTAGATTCAAGAAGAGGTTCTCAAACCACGTTCCATCACAATTTCCCAAGACTAGGGATTCTAAAGCTCCTAGACCAAAAGTTTCCAAGGGAAAGGATGCGAACTCATCTAATGAGAAGCCTACATGTTCTAAGTGTGGGAAGGGTCACTATGGAGAATGTTTGGTAGGAACGGGGATTTGCTTTGGTTGCGGGAAAAATGGTCATCGAGTTCGAGATTGTCCTAATGCTAAAGGACAAGAAAAAGGTGGTCAGCCAAGTGGTTCTAATAGTGCTCCCAAAAAGAACCGTTTTTATGCTCTTCGTACGAGAGATGACCAAGAGGCCTCTCCCGATGTGGTGACTGGTATGTTACAAATCTTTGCCATTGATGTGTATGCATTACTTGATCCGGGTGCTACTTTGTCTTTTGTTACTCCCTTAGTATCTAAGAAGTTTAGTACATTACCCGATGTTTTGCATGAACCTATTTTGGTGTCTACTCCGGTTGGTGAATCAGTGGTAGCAAAAAGGGTCTATCGAAATTGTCCTATTTCAATGCCTCATAGAGTTTCTCATATTGATCTAGTTGAGCTAGACATGCTTGATTTTGATGTCATATTAGGTATGGACTGGTTGCATGCTAGTTTCGCTTCCATCGATTATATGACCAAAATTGTGAGGTTTTGTTTCCCAAATGAACCCGTTATAGAGTGGAAGGGTGGAAATTCTCTTCTTAGAGGTCGTTTCATAACCTGCCTAAAGGCATGTAAAATGATCTCGAAGGGGTGTCTCTACCATATTGTGAGAGTCCAAGAAGTGGATTCCGAAGTTCCTCCTATAGAGTCAGTCCCCGTGGTGAGTGAATTTACGGAGGTCTTTCCTGATGACCTTCCTGGCATTCCTCCCGAATGGGAAATCGATTTCGGTATCGATTTGCTACCGGAAACAAATCCTATCTCTATTCCTCCTTATAGAATGGCTCTGGCCGAGTTAAAGGAATTGAAGGCACAACTTAAAGATTTGCTAGACAAGGGCTTTATAAGGCCTAGCATTTCTCCATGGGGTGCTCCGGTCTTGTTCGTGAAAAAGAAGGATGGGTCCTTGAGTATGTGTATTGACTACCGACAACTCAACAAGGTTACCATGAAGAACAAGTATCCTCTTCCTCGGATTGATGATTTATTTGATCAACTCCAAGGAGCGAGTTACTTCTCAAAGATTGATTTGAGGTCAGGGTACCACCAGCTTAGGGTGAGAAATGAAGATATTCCAAAGACAGCATTTCGGACTCGATATGGGCATTATGAGTTCGTGGTTATGTCCTTTGGTCTCACAAATTCTCCGGCGGCGTTTATGGATCTGATGAACAGGGTGTTTAGAAATTACCTTGATTCATTCGTTATTGTATTTATCGATGATATCTTGGTGTATTCAAAAAATGAGGTTGACCACATGGATCATCTAAGGGTAGTATTGCAAACCCTTAGAGAACATAAATTGTTCGCCAAGTATAGCAAGTGCGAGTTTTGGCTGAGGTCGGTGGCATTTCTTGGGCACATCATCTCTAGTGAGGGAGTTGAGGTAGACCCAAGGAAGACAGATGCGGTAAGAAACTGGCCTAGACCCTTGACCCCAACTGACATTAGGAGTTTCTTGGGTCTAGCGAGTTATTATCGAAGGTTCGTAGAAGGCTTTTCATCCATTGCATCTCCTTTGACTTCATTGACTCAAAAAGGTAAAAAGTTTGAATGGTCAGAGGCATGCGAGAAGATTTTTCAATTATTGAATGATAGGCTTACTTCCGCTCCGGTGTTAACTTTACCGGAAGGATCTAAAGGGTTCATTGTGTATTGTGATGCATCCCGCGTAGGTTTGGGGTGTGTGCTTATGCAAAATGGGAAGGTGATTGCCTATGCTTCGCGGCAACTTAAGGTGCATGAGAGAAATTATCCTACTCATGACCTTGAGTTAGCGGCCGTGGTGTTTGCTTTAACAATATGGAGACACTACTTGTATGGTGTTCATGTGGATGTTTTCACTGATCATAAGAGCCTTCAATATGTGTTTACCCAAAAAGATTTGAATCTTCGACAAAGAAGGTGGTTAGAGTTGTTGAAAGATTATGATATGAGTGTCCTATATCATCCCGGCAAGGCAAATGTGGTGGCGGATTCTTTAAGTCGTATGACTATGGGTAGTGTGTCTCATATCGAAGAAGACAAGAAAGATCTAGTAAAAGATGTTCATCGTTTGATTAGATTGGGAGTGCGATTGATGAGTTCGCTAAATGGAGGTGCCACGGTTCATCATAGCTCCGAGTCATCATTGGTGGTTGAGGTGAAGTCCAAACAACACCTTGATCAACTATTGATGGAGTTAAAAGAATCGGTTCTTGGCAAGACGAACGAGTCATTCTCCTTAGGAGAAGACATTGTATTGAGGTATCAAGGGAGGTTGTGTGTTCCTAATGTGGATGGATTGAGGGATCGGATCCTTGATGAAGCCCATGGATCCCACTATTCCATCCATCCCGGTTCTACAAAGATGTATCATGACCTTCGAGAAATATATTGGTGGGAAGGTTTTAAGAAGGATATAGCGGAATTTGTTGCTAAATGTCCGAATTGTCAACAAGTGAAGGCGGAACATCAAAAGCCGGGTGGCTTACTACAGGAGATCCAAATTCCTACTTAGAAGTGGGAAGACATTAATATGGATTTCGTAGTAGGGTTGCCTCGGACTCAAAAGTCATTTGATTCTTTATGGGTGAGTGTTGATAGATTGACTAAGTCCGCTCACTTTATCCCCGTCAAATCTACGTATTCGGCGGAAGATTATGCGAAGATTTTCATAGATGAGATTGTGTGTCATCATGGTATTCCGTTATCCATCATTTCGGATAGAGGTGCACAATTCACATCTAGATTTTGGAAGTCTTCTCAAAAAGGTTTGGGTACTAAAGTAAAATTAAGTACTGCCTTCCATCCTCAAACGGATGGTCAAGCGGAACGCACGATTCAAACTCTTGAGGATATGCTTAGAGTTTGCATCATTGATTTTAAAGGGATTTGGGATAAGCATTTGCCGTTGGTGGAGTTTGCATATAATAATAGTTTCCATTCGTCCATCTCCATGGCTCCCTATGAAGCCTTGTATGGAAGGAGGTGTAGGTCTCCTATAGGATGGTTTGAAGTAGGTGAGTCATCGATCTTTGGTCCCGACTTGATCTATAAGACATTGGAGAATGTACATATCATAATAAATAGGTTGCAAACAGCCTATAGTCGACAAAAGTCCTATGCCGATAATAGAAGAAGGGACTTGGAGTTTGAAGAGGGTGATAAGGTGTATTTAAAAATTTCACCTATGAAGGGAGTGGTAAGATTTGGCAAGAAAGGGAAGTTGAGCCCTCGATATGTAGGCCCTTATGAGATTTTGGAAAGGGTTGGTAAAGTTGCTTATCGTTTAAGATTACCTGATGAGCTAGCATTGGTTCATCCGGTTTTCCATGTCTCCATGTTGAAGAAGTGTGTCGGGAATCTCGAGTCTATTCTTCCTCTTGAAGGCCTCGGAGTCAAGGATAACCTCTCTTATAAGGAGGTTCCGGTTCAAATCCTTGATAGGCAAGTGAAAAGGTTGAGGAACAAAGAGGTGGTTTCCGTAAAGGTGCTATGGAGGAACCACCTAGTTGAGGGTGCAACATGGGAGGCGGAGGCCGACATAAAAACCCGTTATCCTCATCTTTTCGATGTTTAAGGTTAGTATCTCTCTCTAATGATATAAATACGTTAGATATTGTGAATCTCTGTTGTTTTTGTGAAACTTTGCAAAACTCCTAGTTTTGGAGACTTCTAAAATGGAGTCACTTTAAGGTGACCTTAGATAAATTTGGAAGTTATCTTGCTTCTTGCATAATTGAGTCAAGTTTTGTGATTTAGGTATGGTTAATCCTTGCTGATATTGTATTGAGTATATTGATAAAATAAACTTTGTACTAATTGATTTGTGTGATAAATAATTGAGCTCATGCCTATATGAAAAGGAGAAAAACCTCATGAGGAAATGTTGAGATCATGTATGGTAAATTGATGTTTTGTAGTATTTTTATGAAATAATATAGTTCATGCTACGGAATATTGTGAATTGGTTGAGCTGCTAGTCTTGAGTCTACTCCCTTTTTTTTAAGAGTGTTTGGTGTCATTCGGGGACGAATGTTCCTAAGGGGGGGATAATGTAACACTTTGAAATACCGAGGTCATGTGATAAGACTTAAATGGTCTCCTTAGGATCTAAACCAGTGTTCCTAGCCAATTAGGCATACTTGGAGTCTTTGAAGTGGTGTTGGAAACCGAAACTCTTAAACGTCCAGCAAATTGGTTCATAAGAGGGCTAGAGTGTCCTTTTGATTTAACCAAGTTAAAGAGTCGGAATTTGGTAAACAGTTGTAACCATAGGTGTAAAATATTGTGTGGGATGGTATCATGCTGGAAAAGTCAGGGTACGACTCCCCAAGGACCAAACAAGGACCCTCGAGGAGGACCCTTGAAGCAGCAGGGCATGACGGACCCCATGGCGGGGCGTCACAGGCGCGAAGGGGCGTCGATGCCTCCGTCATGCCAGCCTTAGCGCTTGGGAAGAAAGCCTCCGCCTGCACAAGTCTCTGACAAGCGTGACGGATGTGCAGGACGGAGGGAAGCCAGTCCGTCACGGCCACGACGGTCCGTCATCGTGGAACCGTCGTGCGCTTGGGGAGAAAGCCTCCGCCTGCACAAGTCTCTGACCAATGTGACGGATGTGCAGGATGGAGGGATGTCAGTCCGTCACGCCCACGACGGACTGTCATCGGGGATCCGTCGTGGAAGGTCTGTGGCAGTTTTGGAAAAGTTAGTTTTTTAGTTAGTTAATTAATTAAGTGTCTTAGGGGTAATTAGGGGTTTAAGAGAGACTAATAAGTGACTTAAGACCCCACTATAAATACCCAACCCTCATTAGCCTAATCATTCTCTTAAAAACAAAACTCTCTTCCTTCTCTCTACTTTCTCTCTCTATTGGAAGACTCCATTGGAGATCAACTTGGGAAGATCTTTGGGGGCTGGATTAGCACGAAATTCACCATCAAAACGTCATCAAACCTTAAGGTATGGGATCTAATTCACCTTTGAGATTCTTTCCTCAAAGGGTTCCTTAAAAGCTTTTTCCAAAAAGTTGAGTTTCTTATGGGTTTCATCCAAATCCGAATTTGATCATGTGAATTGAGTTAATTATGTATTCTTTGGGTTAGAATGAATAGATTATCGTGAATTGTAACTTGATTATTGGGAATTGAAGTAGTTTGATCTAGATTGTGGGTGATGACCCCTAACCCTTAACCCTAAATGTAGAATTGATATGGATTAGGTTAAGTTCGATAAAATTGATCTCCTAATTAGTTAAATGGTCTTTAATGATTGTCATTGCATTGATTATGGGTCTATTATGATGAATTGAAGTTCTTCACACCTATGTTCTTGAATATTGAATCTAAGTTAAGAAGATACACTTGAGGTCATGTTATTAAACTTTGATGTAGTATTGCTTCATAGTATAGTGCTTCTCCTTGATTAGTTCTTGTGATTTATTATTGAATTACATTGACGTGATGATCTAAGATTGGTTGATCTATGGGTTAATGGTATGGTCCTTTATTGAGTGGTAAGTCTTGATGATCCTAGCCTTTACTTCAAATTATGGTTAATTGTCATCAAGTGATAATGTTATGTTGAAGTATGCTTTGATTGATGTGATAAGTTGATATGATACATGAATTGATATGCTTAGGTTGGTTGTGAGGTTTCTAGGTGTAATGTAATATAGGGAAGTTGTACGATGTGCCCTATTATGATGAGATGTACAAGGGTTAACTTCACCTATTTGAATTGTTAATGAAAGGACTAATTCTCATACAATTCATATTGAGCTATAATGATGATATATAAGGGATTGACCCTTCTATCTAATTAAATTGAGAAGATTAATAAAGATTAAAGGCTTCTCTAAAAATGGGGACTTAGCTTAGCACCGAGCGAACTTGACATTGAGAGGTGTTGACTTCCCTTAGAGGAATATTCACCATTTGTTCTTTATAGAGTGTTGACTTCCCTTAGAGGAATACTCACCTATGGATCTACATGAAGTGTTGACTTTCCTTGAGAAATATTCACTCATGAATTCTCATGAGGTGAGGCCCCATTACCGAATGGTATATAGAGGGAATACCTATCTCTTAGTTCTTGAACTATATTGCCACCATAGGATACTAGCTAGTGGATCCACCTAGATAGCTACTTTCACGTTTGGTTCTACTTTGGCCGGTAGACCACCTTCCATCGGTGTAAGGTTTCACGACACCGGATTCCACATTCGATTATGTGGTCTATGTCGGTTAAGGCAAATGTTCCCTAAACTAAATGAATGAATAAGGTATAGGCTAATCAAAGTAACTTGAGAGGTTGGCTATAGCTTAGGTAGGGGTATGGGACTCTACCTACGCCTTGCACTAGTTTGCCTTGATAGGAACTTTGAGAGGTCAATATTATATATGTAAAGCGATGGTATGATGTAAATGGTTTGTATGTTGAGCAACATGCTTATGAATATAATGTTGTTGTCTTTGCTTGAAGAAGGATTGTATCATGACATGAAGAGTATGTTGGTAAGTAAGTTGCTAATTGTAGTCTTAGTAGGTTACTTGATTGAGTAGGAGACATGGTAATTTTACTTGATCATTGCACTTGTGACTTATTGAAGGTTATCATTAGTATACTTTGCTTTGCTATGGTGTAATTGCATAGGTAGTCTATTATGTTTTCATAAATGTCCTTTTTTTTAAATATATTTGATTGGTAATTGTATATGAGATTCCATACTTAGTACATGTGGAGTACTAATCCCTTTTCTTTCCCTTTTCCCAAACATTTTAGGTTCGGGTCGTTGAGCTTGATCCAAATTTCTAGGAAGGAAGACTTGGGTATTTTGCCATCCAAGTGGTAGGTCCTCACTTTCTCGAGGACGTGGCCGATATCTCTCTTTTATGATGTGTAGTTACTATGATTCTATGTTGACTCTGTTATTCTCTTGAGACGATGTAGTAGACAGCCTATATGCGGCTTCTTTCATTTGATGTAGGGCTATGCCCAAGACTTATTGTAATCGATAGATGGTTTATGAGATGAGACGGTTTTATGACTATTATTTTCTAAATATATAAGTGTATGAAATAAAAGTAGAAGCTAAGTAATCTTCGTATATGAACAAGTCTATGTTTACTTGATATATATAATGATGTGTATGTAGAGGTCTATGTAAACCTCCGAGTAGTTTTAGATAAAAAGTTTTTAATTCTTTCTGATTTTTAGTCGATGAATGCTATGACGAAGCTAAGAGGCTTGTCTTAGTCCTCCGAGAGGACGACGACGCCGGTTACGTCTGGGGGGTAAACCCGGATGTGACATGGTTAAAGATGTACACAGATTGGCCAGACTGTGTGTGCGATTGGTTGACTCTACTAGTGGGGGTGTTTCAGTTCATCCTAGTTCTAAATCATCCTTGGTAGTTGAAGTCAAGCAGGGTCAGCATCTAGATCTTGTGTTGATGGAGCTGAAGGACTCAGTGTTGATAAAGATGAATGAGTCTTTCACTTTGGGAGGTGATGGCATACTTAGGTATCAGGACAGGCTGTGTATACCAGATGTGGGTGATTTGCGGGCCAGGATTGTTGCAGAGGCCCATGGTTTCAGATATTCCATAAGTCTAGGTTCCACCAAGATGTATCATGATCTTAAGCAGATTTATTGGTGGGATGGCCTGAAGAAGGACATTGTAGAATATGTGGCCAAGTGTCCTAATTGTCAGCAGGTTAAGGCAGAACATCTTAAGCCTGGCGGTCTGACTCAGATTATTGAGGTTCCGACTTGGAAGTGGGAGGCCATTAATATGGACTTCGTGGTTGGTCTTCCGAGAACTAGGAGGCATCATAACTCCATATGGGTTATGGTGGACAGATTGACTAAGTCTGCCCACTTTATCCCTGTGAAGTCTACTTACAGAGCCGAGGATTATGCGAGACTCTATATTGATGAGATTGTGAGATGGCATACCTTTGTCTATCATTTCAGATAGAGGAGCTCAGTTTACTTCTCATTTCTGGAGATCTTTCCAGAAGAGCTTAGGCACGCAGGTAAAGCTCAGTACTTCCTTTCATCCTCAGACTGATGGGGAGGCAGACCGCACCATTCAGACATTGGAGGACATATTGAGAGCGTGTGTGATTAACTTCAGGGGTAGCTGGGATGACCATCTGCCTTTGATAGAGTTCTCGTATAATAATACTTATCACTCCAGCATTAGGATGACCGTTTGAGGCACTGTATGGTAGGAGGTGTAGATCTCTAGTTGGGTGGTTTGAGGTTGGAGATTCATCCATTTTGGGTCCAGAGATCATTCATGAGGCCTTAGAGAAAGTCAGAGTGATTAGGGACAGGTTGGCTACTGCTTATAGTCGGCAGAAGTCATATGCAAATAACAGAAAACGGCCCTTAGAGTTTGATGTTGGTGACCAAGTCTATCTGAAGATATCACCTATGAAGGGGGTGATGAGGTTTGGCAGGAAGGGAAAGTTGAGTCCGAGGTATGTTATTCCATACGAAATCCTACAGCGTGTGGGTGAGGTGGCCTATGAGTTGGCATTGCCTGCGGAGCTAGCTTCTGTCCATCCAGTCTTTCATGTATCCATGTTAAAGAATTGCCTAGGTGATCCAGCATCGATTCTACTTGTGGAAGGTTTGGGGGTCGATGAAGACTTGTCCTATGAGAAGGTACCTTTTGAGATCTTAGACAGATAGATCAAGCGGCTGAGGAACAAGGAGATTGCCACAGTGAAAGTATTGTAGAGAAATCATCTTGTTGAGGGTGCTACGTGGGAGGCTGAGGCCGACATGAAATCCCGCTACGCTCATCTTTTCAGCTCTTGAGGTTAGACATCCTACTCTTAAGTCTAAGTTTCCTTATCTCTCCATATTTTTGTTGCTATTGCTTGACTGTGCATAGTGATTATGTTATGATATGACTGGCATTACGATAGATAGTAGTAGTGTCATTCGGGGACGAATGTTCCTAATGGGGGGATAATGTAAGAACCCTAAAAAATGTATAAGATAAGAAATGCTTAATGTGTCAAGAATGCCTATTATTAGACCACGGTTCACACAGATTGATGCGCGTAGAACCAGACCTCGAAACCCTTGCTACAGCCAAGCCAACTAACTTGGGGATTTAGTTGAGCTTGGAAAGGTTGGGTCCAACCATGTAGGGCTCTCGAATACGATGATTTACTCGAAGGAGTCTTTACCGGACTTAAAAAGAGGAAATCTTAGGTTTGAAGGGTCTAGGGGTAAAATGGTATTTTTCCTGTTTAAGGGTAGTATCGTAATTACCCTAAATATATAATTAATTATTTATTTAATAAGGTGTAGGGGCAATTTGGGGAGAGAGGGCCGAAATTGGGCTCTTGAAGTGAAGTCTTGCTCCACCCGGGTTCGAACCTAGGTGGAAGCAATGAATTAATGTAATTTTTATTTAAGCTATTGAATTAATGTAATTAATTAATTATTATTATTCATTAGCAGATTTAAAATAAAATAAAAATCATATTTTTATTAAATAAACAAAACCCTATTGACTAAGTCCTAAAACTAGACTCCTAAGCCTCCTACAACTCCCACTCTCTCACGTTTATCTCTCCACTCTCACGCTCAATCTCTCTTATTCTTTCACACAAAATTTCTCTGCCAAAATAAGATACAATAGCAGAAAAATAAACCAAGTTCTTCACACTTGAAGAACTCACACGAAATCACAAGAAAACAAACGTTAATTGCACACTAGGCTAAGGGAGGTTGTCATTCGAGTGGAGTTGATATTGAGGAGGCTTAGACGTGTTCTTGGGTGAAGTTTTTGGACAGCAAGTCAAGGGTTTAACGTCAAAAAGGTATGGGTTTTCTTCTCTCTTGGTCCCTTTCCCAAGACACCCCTTAAGGTTCATATTATTCATCCGAAAAATAGGATTGTTTCCCCTTTTGCATGCCCCTGTCACTAGCTCCCAATGAATCGTAGGTTGGTTATGATTGCTGGTAGATTTAGGTGTATGTTATGTTTTCGTGATGAATATGATTATGTTTGTGTCTTTGAAATCGTATAAAAGACAACAATGTATTCGAAATTATGTGCAAGTGTGTGCGTGTGCAAGTATGTTACAGTGAATGAAGTTCTCGGGTTAATGCTCCAAATTTGATAGTGTTTTGGTTGTCATTTTACGTGCATAAACCTATGTATATCGTGATGTTCATTAAAATAAAAGTGTGACTGATTTGAGTACAAATATTTTGGCTAAACGAATCGATGAAAAATGCACCCCAAGAAGTGTTAAATGATCTATGAATTTCCCTAAGATTTCAAGTGAAAATGTTGGTGAAAATAAGCTAAAAAAATGACTAAATTTCCAGCAAACTTACAAGTTTAGTTTAGGCGAAATGTAGAGGAATAAATCTGGAAATTAATTGAGTGAAAAAGGGATGAGGCCACCAGGATTCGAACATGTGACCTCACCCGCGAATCTGCCTTAAAAACGAAAAATAATTATGAAAATGGGGTCAAGGGGAATCGATACTGGGTGACTGGCTGAAAATGTAAGGAACAAGAAAGTTAATAAAATAAAATGGGAGGCGTGGGGATCGAACCCACGACCTCCAGGCAGCGAATGAAAGAAGAAAAATTAAAGAAAAGAAAATGTGAGGCATGGGAATCGAACACACGACCTCAAGGTTGGAAAGGAGAAGGGCGTATTAAATAAGAAAATAAAGTGAGGCTGTGGGGGCTCGATCCCACAACCTCACTGCCAAACGCCTAACTAAGTAAACTTTAATTAAAAATAAAAATAAGGAGGCTGTGGGGGTTCGAACCCACAACCTCACAGCCCCTAGCGAAATTAGAAATAAAATAAGGAGGCTGTGGGGGTTCGAACCCACAACCTCCCATTTCCAGTGAAATAAAGAATAAAATAAAAAGAGGCTATGGGGGTTTGATCCCACAACCTCTTGGTCTAGGCGAAATGGGACAACAAAGTTTTAAGTGAATAAAAGGGGTTGTGGTGGTTCGATCCCACAACCCTTCGGCTAAATAAAGGGAAAATCCAAGGAGAAAATAAAAATAGAATGTTGATGTTGGGGCTCGATCTAGGGTACCAATGTCATGAAGACTAAAAATAAAGTCAAGGAAAAATGTAAGTATTGTCCAAGTGGTTCAAACTTGGGTTCCCTTGCCCAAATTTCCGTATTGATACATAAGTCATACGTGAATTAAATGTTCAAGAATAATGCCACCTACTTAGATCAAAATCAAGATCTTGGAATATATACAAGATACATAAGTCTTGTACTACATAATCTTAGGAAGATATCAGTTACTTAACGAACTATGAATGAAGCCTCATGGCTTGTATGTATGAACCCATAAGTCTAGCATACGTTTAAAGATAAGTGAACCTAAGATGTATGTAATGAAATGAAGTAACCCTAGAAGGGTTAAGTACGAGTGTAAAACACACTAAATGGCCAAGTGCATTGGCATACGATGAAATGATTATTATGTAATGAAATGACAAAACCCTAGAAGGGTTAAGTAAGAGTGTGAAACACACAAATGGCCAAGTATATTGGCATATGATTAAATGAACATTCACGTAAAATGGGGTGAGTAATTATGAAGACCAATTGTGCTAATGTTAATGAATGTGGTGACAACATGATATGAGGCTAATGTAAAAGATGAGAACATTCTCAAATGAGCCTAAGTGATTGTAACCAACACGTACTCACCTATGAGAGTGTAAAGTTAATGAAGAGACCAGTCTCTATGAACACTCTAATGAAAGTATTGAGATTAACACACTTAATACTAATGATGAGATGAGAAATCATCTATTGAGCTATGATGTCCTCATACTAGAAGCCAGATTCCATGACGTATGAGTTGAATGTAATAGAACTTTATACTGAGCACCGATAGACTAGCTATGAGCGGTGATTCCTTCTTTTGGGAAGGGCGGAGGTTCACGTAACTCTCATGAGATGAGACTATCCGGCTTGCCGGGTATGGGTCTCCTTATATCTCCTGGTCTTCGAACCTATACTACCAATATAGGGATCTAGCAGGGTTAAATTCCCATGTACGCTAGCATGTTTCGAGTCACCTTGGCAGGTGATTCCACCTCTTTTCGGTGTGGGGGAGACACTGGATTTCATGATGCTCACATGATCTATGTCAGTTAAAGTTAAAGTTCCCAATAAATGAATGAGGCCAGCCTCAAATGATGCACATAATGAAATGAACGATACCAAAGGTGTTAGGATAGGATAATCAAGAGGTGAGATAGACTCAAGTAATGACACTAGGTTATTCTTGATCATTGCACAGCAAACCCTATGAAAGTCTTAAACTACATCCTAGGTATAGCTGGTGTTCACATTAGCCTATGAATGAACTGAAATGAAGTACGTATGAATGAATGAAGCAGACTCTGTGTTTGCTAATGAAGACTCCCTAGTTGAGGTTCCATATGTTGAGCCCTCATTTTGGAAAGTCTTAATGCCAAGTCCATGAATCCAAGGTCTCATGGCATATGAATGAATGTTATAAAAGATGTTATGTGTTGTATGCTATATGACATGTGCTATGTGTAAGATGTTATGTGTTGTGTGCAATACGATAAGTATGATAATGCATATTACTCTCATGGCATGACTTTTCTAATCCAAATTTGTAAAGCTCACTGACTTTCCTAATCCAAATTTGGAAAGTTCACTAACTTTCATAATCCCAATTTGGCAAGTCCACTTGTTGACACCCAATTTTGGCCTAACATTTTTAAAAAATTCATAATTTTATAGTTTCAATTTCGATTTGCTAAAATCACTTAATTCATATTCGAATCAATTAATTTATTTTGTTTAGATTAAGAAGCTCTCTAAATTAGTTTATGTGAATTCATCCTATTAATCAATTACTTTAAAACCATTCAAATAGACAAATTTTGGATTTTTTTTTTGCATTTGTCCCACATCGCTTCCCACATCTATTTTCAACCCAAAATTGGTCCTATATAAGCCCCTCTTCATTACACCAAAGAGGGGAGGAAAAAAAAGAGGAGACCAAAGAGTACCCAGAAATTTTTCGGGAATTCTTGGTTCCATAGTTTAATATTTTTAAAATATTTTCGCGGTTGTTCGAGTTTGGGGAGGTGGTGGATTGTCTCCGTCAAATTCGCAGTTCCAGTTTGCTGCCCAGAACCAGGTAAATTCTTGCTTAGCTTTGTATTATTTAATTTCTAGCTTTTCTATCTGTTATATGTTAATTAGCTTTGTTTTAGCTTTCGTGCATTAGGTTGTGGTATGACATTTTAGTAGCGTTTCTTTTGTTCCTACTGTTTTATTTACTATTAGTTGTAAATTTATTTATTTTTCTTTAGTTTCGCTTATGTTTCTTTAGGAATTTATTTGTGTATTAGTTATAATTTAGGAGTTATGGCCAATGACAAAACTCTCCGTCGGTTTTGGAGGCCTACGTAATATTAAAAGACGGAAATTTTTAGTTCAAGTTTTAATGCTTGTTATTGTTTAGATTTATTCCATTTTTTCATTTATTGTTATTGTCTTCAATTGATCCGAATATATTTAGTTGGTGAATATGCTTAGTTATTATTATTAATTATTTATTCTATTATTTATTCCTTGCAGTGAATAATAATGTTGTTCAATTTAAAGTTATTTTAGTTAATGATGATGCCCATTTGTTTTGTTGTTGCAAGGTCAATTCACTTTTATTATTTTAATATATTACCATTATTATTATTGAGCTATAAATTTAATGACATTATATTCCTTTGTTGATTAGTTTGACGGTCAAAATATATTTGCTTATTTTATTTGTTTCTTCTAGCGTTTTATATATTCAATTTGTCATGAATGTTAGTTGTCTTTACTGTTCATGTTAATTTGACCAACTATTTGAATTCTTTTGAGGGTCTGAAATGAAATGTCACATTATAGGTTTATTTCCTTCAATAATTGTTATTATTTCTAAGTTGTAGTTTTTGTCTTGGATTATTATAGAGATATTTGGTTACTTGTTAATTTTATTTAATTGTTAAGAAACCAATTAAATGGCCAATGAAAAGTCTATCCGTCGGGTTTAGAGACCTCCCTATTTAAAAAGACGGAAATCTAATTTAAGTTCATATATGTTTATTTGTTAAATGGCCGATGAAGAAATTACCGTCGATTTCCAAGGCCTCTCATGTTAATAAGACGGGTTTTGATTTTTAAGCTATTATTTGGTTTATTCATTTTTATTGATATTTTATTTATTACTAACACTTTTACTAAGTGTCTTTACAGGTACATAGAGGTACTCCCATTGAAGTTATTCGAATTAAGTTTGAATTGTACTCTTTATTCAATATTTTGTATATATTACGTTAGGCAAACTTTAGGCCGTTTCTTATATTTTCTTATTTTATTATTTGTGTATATTGCATGTTTATTATATTTGTATATTATTTTATTTTTTCCTCAATTTAAAAAAAATAAAAATGAATTCAGCCGGTACCCACACTTGTGGATTTCGAAGGGTGCCTAACCCCTTCCCTTCGGAATAATTTGAACCCCTTACCTAGAATCAAATTGGTTTCGTAGATCATTGAATGATTTCCTAGTTTTTTCCTAAAATTAGGTGGCGACTCTTTTTAAAACTCGTTTATTTTTAAAACTCTTTCAAAATTGAATCAATTAATTATTTTTTGAGTTGTCGCGACGTTTCGCCCTATTTGAACAGAGTGGGGATGTAAACAGAATGGCGACTCCGCTGGGGACTATTAGAGGTTCTAACCATATGAATTCATTTTTTTTTTAAAATTGAGGAAATTCTTTTATTGTGTTATACCTTGTATTTTTATATTTCGCTGATTATGTGTATATTGTATTTGTTGTTTATTCAATTTTCTTTTATTTGTATGTATATTGTCATTGCACTCATACATCTTTCCGCCAAATGGCAAATAGTATGCATTAGGAAAACGGAAGTTACGTGGCTTTCCACGGCTTCTTTCAGAAATACACAAGAGTTTCATTTGGAAGTATCAAACGAATAGTTCGAATGCGGTCATCCGACGTCGTTTGGTAGCTTTACCCCGTTGTTTGTCCGACTCGGGTTACCGTCAACTTGAAAACTATTCTAGTGAAGCCTAAGATAGAGCAAAACCAAATCCAAATCTAAGCATTGAACTAAGATGACCCAACACCCAAGGTGTGTTGGGTTCATTAGATAGACCACCTTGAGTCCAAAAGGGCCTACGGCTTGAACGGACGATCATATTTGTTTGTTTAAATTTGAAGGATGTATACATCATTTGAAAAAATCATTGTCCTCGGAATCGGGAGTATATTGTAGCTTATTCTATTAAAAAAAATAAAAAAATCTCACAAGTTACTAGTCTAAGACGCGGGAACCCAGAGAAGAGAAGAAATAAAGAGAGAAAGAACTTCTATGGAAGCATAGTATAGGATTGAACCCCTGCACGGGACTGAATATTTTGTATCCCATTTTCCCTATTATGTATCCCATTCATTTTATTCGTATAAATTTGTATAAATTTAGATTTCGGGACAATGAAATGTTTCAAATGATATATACATCCTTTAAATCGGTAGGCCTACCCTAGGCATAAAAGGGTCACATATTTGTATAGGACGCGCAATAATTGTTTGTATGCTATGTGATATATTTCAGTTTGTCTTTAATTAAAATAGTATTTGTGTGTTTAATTCATTATTTGTGTGATATTTTGCATTATACATTATGTACATGAACTAACACTCTTACATTTTGAGTTGTTCTTCTTCACAGCGAAAAATTGATTTATGTCTGAATTCAGAAATCATTATTTGTCCGAAGTCGCAAGAGACAAGAGGATTAGCGAAATGCGAGTCCTTGTAATTCACAAGACATTAATATTAAGTCAAAACGATAAATCAGGGGAGTATTTGACTATGAGGTGACACCCACTTATTTTTATTATTATTTTGCATGATGGTCCTGCTCTCACATATTTCTCATATTTTTGTAGGAATACCGTCCCCGACATCAGTCGGGGATGGTCATAACAATGTTTGGATCTCGTGAAAATTGGGAGGAGACAGTTCCAAGAAAACATCCAAAAAGAGTATACGTAGAAATTACTGTGAAAATTTGCAGGTAACATTCAAAAGACAGTATAAAAATTGACGATTAAGAGACTATAAAACATATTGGTGCGAAAAAAAAAGGGTCAAAAAACACTTCATGACTATAAATTTTAGTGGCGTTAGACCTAGAAATTGTTTTGAGTTGTCTAAATCTTAAATTATTATGTGCCTTATCTGACGAACTACGCGAACCTGATTCTCATTTTAATGAGATACGTAGGCAACCCTTCTTGGGTTCGGTATTATCTTCTCCAAAAAAGGTAAAAAATAAAGTGATAAATAAAATAGTTTGTGCATATTTTCCAAGTCATATCTGCATGATCTACGCACACCTGATTCTCATTTTAATGAGATACGTAGGCAGCCCTTCTCGGGTTCGGTAATCATTCTTTCAAAAAAAAAAAAATTTACTTGTACATACTGTAAGAGTCATGTCTTCAGCTCGGTTGGGACCTATGTAGTTAAGAGCATGTAAATATATTTGATATGATGAAAAAGACTGACTTTGTGGTAAACTATAGATTCTCGTGGTACCTCTTATCTGTACTTTTGTGATGCTTGAAAATTCTCTTGCAATCAAGATAAGAATAAAACTAACCTTATGTTTCATGTGCATTGTGTGGTGAGCTTTTGATCAAAGTTCAATTGTGTTACACTGTTGATCTAGAACTTCACCTGAATGTTTTTCGAGGCAAAATCCTGAGTAGTGTTTGGTTTGAGAAAGGATTGTAGGCTTTTTTTGACCCGATTGTGCCTTTCAAAGCCTACCAAATTACATTAATCCCTAGTTTTCCCACTTTGAGCCTGAAACCTTTCTTTGGACAACCACATCTTAACCACTACCCTTTTAAGTGCTTACAAGCACTATCCTCTCTTGGCCCAACCTTCTTGAGTGCACCAAGAATGTGCAAATTATAAGAGAAGATCCATGTTTGAAATTTCCGAAAGCAAAGATATCGAGTCTCCCAAAGTCAAGAAAACAAAAGACTTCTAGAGAAAAAAAGAAATAAAGGAAGAAAGAAAAGGTGAAAGGAATAAAGAAAGGCAAAAATACTCTTACAAGGTCAATGAAAGGTGGAAGGAAAATACTCCAACAAAAAGGAGAAAAATTTATAAGAAATGAGTGAAATAAAAGAAAAGCTCCAAGAAATAAGGACTCAAAAGAAGTCGAAACAAAGGAAGAAAAAAGAAGAAGAAGGGAAAAGAGTCAAAAATGAGAATTCAAAAGAAGTTGAAAAGGGGGAGAACAATGAAGAGGATCTAACGCCAAAGGCGTACCAATCATTAAGAGCACAAATTATGTATGACGCTCAAGGAGGAATTAAGTCACTTTTATCCCAAATAAATATCCTACCCATCCCTAAGCCTACGTTACAAGCCAATGACAAGCCCTACATGATCTCATTCCAAATGTTCTCACATTAGTGGAGATTTACATAAGGGTCAAGCATAAGGTATCACAGTTGTATGCATTGAACATTCTTGTGAGTGTGAGTGCACTTTGGAAAATGTCCTAAAATCAAATGTTTCAAATACGTGTGAAATAGGACAAATCTTTTTCGTGAGGGTACTTGAAACAGGAGGATTGATACAATTCAAAACCTTTGTTGAAACAAGATGAACGGATCATGTTGATCCTTAAGTATATTGGAGGTACCACTTGAAGCTGTAGGAATTACTTTAAATTCAATCTTTATAAAAAATAAAAAAGAAAAAAAAAGAGAGATTTACCTGCAATCTTAACTATTGGTACCAATTGTAGTGAATGTTTGACTATCTCATCACTTTTTCTTTATTTTTCAAAAAGAAAAGAAAAAAGGTGAAAAAACACTCATTCTTTAATATTTTAAAACCTTTTTAAGAGTCTTTCAATTTTATAAAAAAAAAAATTGCCTTTTGAGCTGTTCATTGTAAAAAGTTTCATCGGGTTAATCTCGTATGTGTGAGAGTCATATTTTACGGCATGGATTGTTCGTCCAAAAATGTGACATGTTTTTTTATAGGCTTTGGATATCACATTCAATATTATTTTCCTATTTCATCATTTCATATTGTACATTTTCTACTGATGATCTTCTTTCAGATTTTTTGCAGTATTCATCATCTATAAGTTGGAACTACATTTGACCTGATTCCTGGATCAATAGGATATGTAGGCGCCATGACGGCTAGGTAATTTACCCAGTGTGATTATTATTTCTCCTTACAATAAAAACTGGGACAGAATTTTTGAAAATATCTCAAAAATTCTCCATAGAGGTGTTATCGCCAACAAGTCAAGATTGAAGATCATTTTGAGATTTGCCAAAATTCTAACTGGGACAGAATTTTGAGGAAGACCTCAAAATTCTGATAAGTACTGCGAGAAGCTTGATAGCAACGACAAAAATCATGCATTGAGAGTCAATATTATGCATTGCAAAAAATCATGCATTGAGAGTCAATATTCATGCACTGCAGAAAATCATGCATTGAGAGTCAATATTCATGCATCGCAAAACCATCATGCATCGAGAGTTAATATTCATGCATTGAGAGTTAATATTCATGCATCGAGAGTCAATATTCATGCATTGCAAAAAATCATGCATTGAGAGTCAATATTCATGCATTGCAGAAAATCATGCATTGAGAGTCAATATTCATGCATCGCAAAACCATCATGCATCGAGAGTTAATATTCATGCATTGAGAGTTAATATTCATGCATCGAGAGTTAATATTCATGCATTGCGAAATTCATGCATAGCGAGAAGATTTCATACCTCGCAGAAATTCATGCATAGCGAGAAGATTTCATACCTCGCAGGTATTCATGCATCGAGAGTTAATATTCATGCATCGAGAGTTAATATTCATGCATTGCGAAATTCATGCATAGCGAGAAGATTTCATACCTCGCAGAAATTCATGCATCGCGAGAAGATTTCATTCCTCGCAGAAATTCATGCATAGCGAGAAGATTTCATACCTCGCAGGAATTCATGCATCGAGAGTTAATATTCATGCATCGAGAGTTAATATTCATGCATTGCGAAATTCATGCATAGCGAGAAGATTTCATACATCGCAGAAATTCATGCATAGCGAGAAGATTTCATACCTCGCAGGTATTCATGCATCGAGAGTTAATATTCATGCATCGAGAGTTAATATTCATGCATTGCGAAATTCATGCATAGCGAGAAGATTTCATACCTCGCAGAAATTCATGCATCGCAAGAAGATTTCATTCCTCACAGAAATTCATGCATAGCGAGAAGATTTCATACCTCGCAGGAATTCATGCATCGAGAGTTAATATTCATGCTCGAGAGTTAATATTCATGCATTGCGAAATTCATGCATAGCGAGAAGATTTCATACCTCGCAGAAATTCATGCATAGCGAGAAGATTTCATACCTCGCAAGTATTCATGCATCGAGAGTTAATATTCATGCATCGAGAGTTAATATTCATGCATTGCGAAATTCATGCACAGCGAGAAGATTTCATACCTCGCAGAAATTCATGCATCGCGAGAAGATTTTCATTCCTCGCAGAAATTCATGCATAGCGAGAAGATTTCATACCTCGCAGGAATTATGCATCGAGAGTTAATATTCATGCATCGAGAGTTAATATTCATGCATTGCGAAATTCATGCATAGCGAGAAGATTTCATACCTCGCAGAAATTCATGCATCGCGAGAAGATTTCATTCCTCGCAGAAATTCATGCATAGCGAGAAGATTTCATACCTCGCAGGAATTCATGCATCGAGAGTTAATATTCATGCATCGAGAGTTAATATTCATGCATTGCGAAATTCATGCATAGCGAGAAGATTTCATACCTCGCAGAAATTCATGCATCGCGAGAAGATTTCATTCCTCGCAAAAGTTTACATATCGTAAGAAGATTTCATACCTTGCGGAATTTATGCATCGCGAGAAGATTTCATCCCTCGCAAAAGTTTATATATCGCCAAGAAGATATTTGCATTTAAGACGCATCTATTCGGAGGTGAAGGATGTGCACCATATCTTTTCAATGTTCAAGTCGGTGGAAACTTGCGTTGAAAGATGTTTGCATATTAAGACACATCTATTCGGAGGTGAAGGATGTGCACCATATCTTCTCAACGTTCAAGTCGGTGGAAACTTGCGTTGAAAGATATTTGCATTTAAGACGCATCTATTCGGAGGTGAAGGATGTGCACCATATCTTTTCAATGTTTAAGTCGGTGGAAACTAGCGTTGAAAGATATTTACATTTTGTCCTACCGATGGACATACATTCAAAATCCTACCGATGGATAATCTTTTCATTTGTCCTACCGATGGACATACATTCAAAATCCTACCGATGGATAATCTTTTCATTCGTCCTACCGATGGACATGCATTCAAAATCCTACCGATGGATAATCTTTTCATTTGTCCTATCGATGGACATGCATTCAAAATCCTATCGATGGATCATCATTTTTTTCATTTGTCCTACCGATGGACATACATTCCAAATCCTATAGATTGATCATCATCTTCATTCGTCCTACCAAGGGACCTGTATTTATCTCCATTTATCGTATCATAAGAGATGGTACCCTTTTTTCTTTTAGTTTTGCCTATGTTAATGAGTTTTATCTTTGTCTTTTTAGAACATTCTAGAGGACGCACTCTCAGAGGAGCCAGAAGTGCGGACGACATAAAAAAGGATGCAACACAACGTGGAACTTTTTCTTAGCAGCGGACTGAGATATAGTCCAAAGAGGAGTGTCAAATTCTTAGGACGCGAGCAGAGGAGCGACTTCCACCACATTCAACCGCACTTCTCTACAAAGGTCATGTGTTCGGTCAAAATTGGGTTTGTCAATTTTCGTTGCCCATGATTTCTTTCATCAATCATACACAACGAAAGGGACAGCTGTTGACACCCAATTTTGGCCTAACATTTTAAAAAAAATCATAATTTTATAGTTTCAATTTCGATTTGCTAAAATCACTTAATTCATATTCGAATCAATTAATTTATTTTGTTTAGATTAAGAAGCTCTCTAAATTAGTTTATGTGAATTCATCCTATTAATCAATTACTTTAAAACCATTCAAATAGACAAATTTTGGATTTTTTTTTTGCATTTGTCCCACATCGCTTCCCACATCTATTTTCAACCCAAAATTGGTCCTATATAAGCCCCTCTTCATTACACCAAAGAGGGGAGGAAAAAAAAGAGGAGACCAAAGAGTACCCAGAAATTTTTTGGGAATTCTTGGTTCCATAGTTTAATATTTTTAAAATATTTTCGCGGTTGTTCGAGTTTGGGGAGGTGGTGGATTGTCTCCGTCAAATTCGCAGTTCCAGTTCGCTGCCCAGAACCAGGTAAATTCTTGCTTAGCTTTGTATTATTTAATTTCTAGCTTTTCTATCTGTTATATGTTAATTAGCTTTGTTTTAGCTTTCGTGCATTAGGTTGTGGTATGACATTTTAGTAGCGTTTCTCTTGTTCCTACTGTTTTATTTACTGTTAGTTGTAAATTTATTTATTTATTTATTTTTCTTTAGTTTCGCTTATGTTTCTTTAGGAATTTATTTGTGTATTAGTTATAATTTAGGAGTTATGGCCAATGACAAAACTCTCCGTCGATTTTGGAGGCCTACGTAATATTAAAAGACGGAAATTTTTAGTTCAAGTTTTAATGCTTGTTATTGTTTATATTTATTCCATTTTTTCATTTATTGTTATTGTCTTCAATTGATCCGGATATATTTAGTTGGTGAATATGCTTAGTTATTATTATTAATTATTTATTCTATTATTTATTCCTTGCAGTGAATAATAATGTTGTTCAATTTAAAGTGATTTTAGTTAATGATGATGCCCATTTGTTTTGTTGTTGCAAGGTCAATTCACTTTTATTATTTTAATATATTACCATTATTATTATTGAGCTATAAATTTAATGACATTATATTCCTTTGTTGATTAGTTTGACGGTCAAAATATATTTGCTTATTTTATTTGTTTCTTCTAGCGTTTTATATATTCAATTTGTCATGAATGTTAGTTGTTTTTACTGTTCATGTTAATTTGACCAACTATTTGAATTCTTTTGAGGGTCTGAAATGAAATGTCACATTATAGGTTTATTTCCTTCAATAATTGTTATTATTTCTAAGTTGTAGTTTTTGCCTTGGATTATTATAGAGACATTTGGTTACTTGTTAATTTTATTTAATTGTTAAGAAACCAATTAAATGGCCAATGAAAAGTCTATCCGTCGGGTTTAGAGGCCTCCCTATTTAAAAATACGGAAATCTAATTTAAGTTCATATATGTTTATTTGTTAAATGGCCGATGAAGAAATTACCGTCGATTTCCAAGGCCTCTCATGTTAATAAGACGGTTTTTGATTTTTAAGCTATTATTTGGTTTATTCATTTTTATTCATATTTTATTTATTACTAACACTTTTACTAAGTGTCTTTACAGGTACATAGAGGTACTCCCATTGAAGTTATTCGAATTAAGTTTGAATTGTACTCTTTATTCAATATTTTGTATATATTACGTTAGGCAAACTTTAGGCCGTTTCTTATATTTTCTTATTTTATTATTTGTGTATATTGCATGTTTATTATATTTGTATATTATTTTATTTTTTCCTCAATTTAAAAAAAATAAAAATGAATTCAGCCGGTACCCACACTTGTGGATTTCGAAGGGTGCCTAACCCCTTCCCTTCGGAATAATTTGAACCCCTTACCTAGAATCAAATTGGTTTCGTAGATCATTGAATGGTTTCCTAGTTTTTTCCTAAAATTAGGTGGCGACTCTTTTTAAAACTCGTTTATTTTTAAAACTCTTTCAAAATTGAATCAATTAATTATTTTTTGAGTTGTCGCGACGTTTCGCCCTATTTGAACAGAGTGGGGATGTAAACACCACTGACTTGACTTTCCATAATCATGTTGTTAGGAAAGAGCTATCCTTTCTCATGCATGTCCTTGGTGTGTGCTTGCATATACCCATACTTCGTACAAGTGTGTACTAACCCTATACAACTCTACAATTTTAGGTGCAGGCACAGGTGGACGCTAGAACGTACAGGTTGACATTGCAGCTATCCGGACGTGGAGCTTTCATCCGACTTGGTAGGCCCTCATGCTTTCGAGGATGTCTACCGTTACTATCTAGCTTAGATATAAGCTTTAGCTAGTGGAGCATGTTCCACTAGTGTTTCTTTCCGTTTTTATTTCAGACACTGTATTGGTGCCATTTTGTCAATTATACATTTATTACAGTATTGCACTGTTTCTTTCATTTGATTATCTCTATATTAGATGGTTGATTTGTGAACGCCCATGATGTTAAGTTTAAAATGTTTAGCATGAAATAAGAAAATAAAAAGTTCAAATTTTCCGCTAAAATTAACCTAGATGAAGTAAGAATGACGTAAGTAGGCTTGTCTGCGACCTCTGAGAGGTCAACGACGCCGGTCTTGTCTGGGGTCTAGATTCCGGTCGTGACAAAGAGTTCATAACATCATAACATAATTAAGACCCTTACCCATAACCCATCATTTAGCGTACAAGTGCAATGACCAAGTAAAACCCCATAACCCTAAAAAGGACCATAAGTAATGCCTAACTTCACAAACATAGCATCAAGAGTAATCCTCCTCATACTTTAGCAATATAGACCAAAAACATATTCATAAGTGAAACTAACATCATATAGAATCAATAACATGTAAATTCAACATATACATAATAGTCACTTTATAAGATCATAAGAACAACCTCCTAAGTCTTCCTCAAGGCAAACTAGCGCAAGGCATAGGTAGAGTACCATACCCCTACCTAGGCTAAGTCGAACCTCTTAAGTCACCCTAGCTAGTATTTACATCATTACTTCATTTTACTTTCGAGAACACTTGCCTTAACCGACATAGACCACAAGAGCTAAGTGTGGAATCTGGTGTTGTAAAACCTTACACCGATGGAAGGTGGTCTACAGGCCAAGGTAGAACCAAACATGAAATAGCATCTAGGTGGATCAACTAGCTAGTATTCCTATGGTGGCAACATAATTTATGGAGATTGAGGGTTGTCATGGAATTATCACTCTATGCCCTTTTTCTGCTATGAGGCTATCCACCCCGTGAGGACTATGGTGAACCCTACCTTCCCTCCTTAAGAAGGCGCCACCCCTTATATACAAGTTCACTCGGTGCTAAGCTAGAGTCCCTTTTGAAATGTCTTTCATTAATAATCAAAAATTAGTTTAGTTTATAGGGTCTACCCCTTATATATTCATCATCATAGCTCAATAGGGCACATAGGTAAGTCATCACCATCCTTATATCATTACATCTTACCCAACAACTCATAAGACATAAATCAAGACCTTTCAATTAAACATCATACCAACCCTAATCAATCTCATCATAAGGTATACTTCAACATAACTTCATCACTAAACACAAGTAATCATAATTGAAGTAAAGGATTGAGATCACAAGACTTACCCCAATTTTCTCCACAAGCCATCATCCAAGGTTTTACCATCAACCATCCAATTCAACCCAATAATGGGTATAATATCATCACACAATAGTAATTAACACAATAATGAAGTCAATTGCATCATCACTATCCTAATTAACTTCAATTCATAATCTAGGGTTAAGGGTTTAGGGTTCATCATGAATTCTTCAAGAAATAGATCCAATACAAACAATACATTACCCTAGGCAGTCCATGAATGAATTAGAATAGATAAAACAAGTCTAACAATCAATACATTCATCAATTCCCATCAATTTATAAGCAAGATCCAAGATTCGGGAAATTTTGGAAAAGGACATGATCTACATGAAATTCCATAAATTAACATCAATTACCCAAAAATCTAAACTTAATTAGTCTTAGGCAATCACAATTAATCATAATCAACCATCAATTTGAAGTTTATAAGAAAACCCATTACTAGAAGAAAACCATTGCAATTGGGTTATTTAGAAATCAACTTTGAGAGGACCTCTTGGGGAAAGGAATCCAAATAGTAAAGAACACGTACCTTAATTAAGATTAATACACAAAATTCAAGTGAAATCTTATAGAAATTAGTCGTCTTTTTCAAGCTTTGTTCTTCCTTCAATGGATGTTGAATAGAGAGAGAAAGTAGAGAGAGGTGAGAGCTTTTGGGTTTTGATTTTGGAATTTGATTTGAGTGAGTAAATGTGAGGAAAAACTTATTTAAAATCCTGATTATCGACCTCCCATTAAATAGCCAAAAGACCCCTCACTTAAGTTGCCCCTTTAATGAAGTCAAACTTGAATTCCAAATTTTAGATTTTCTTCGGGGAACAAGTCCGCGAAGCGAAGCTGCTCCCGCAAGATTTTCTAAATTATTTTTCAAGACAGTGGAGTCCGCGACCTGCCCGCGACGCAGACTTGAATTTTGACCGAAAGACCTCATAGTCCGCGCGGGAATACACTCCCCCTATGTGTAATTTGGCTGATGCTTTGGCAGCTTGCCAAGGCAAGTTTGGGGTCCTTTCGTGGACCCCTAGGGAGACCCTTGGGGGGTCGGACCTGGACGGGTTTACTCTACATATATGGTTTTACCTATCCAATTTCATTTTAGAAGTGTTCTACCTCATACAACACCTATAAACCTTCCTAAAACCTAAGGACGTTTCATTAGTTAAATTTGACTAACTTCCGGACGTCATGGACGTTTCTTGATGTTTTGACTCCAAAACTTCCTGAATAGTTTATTAACATTATTTTAGGCCTTATGACAGTGTTACTAACCTTATATCAACATATGAGTCTCTATCTAAAGTCTTGGACTTTCAGAGTGTTACATTATCCCCCCTTAGGAACATTCGTCCCCGAATGACACTAAAATCCTTTGGAAGGAAGGGATAGACTCAAGACTAGCAGCCCAACCAACAAAAACATATCAACATATGAGTTACAACTCAAATCAACAGAACAACATGACATTTACACAATGCAACTCAAAACATCATATTCAACATATAGGGGCTCAACATTCATTAAATGAGGAACTACCTTCTCAAAATCATCATGAGCTCAACATAACACATAAAGTCATTTATGCCAAGACTTCCTTCACCATATCTCAACATGCTCAATACAACGCATGGGGGCATTACATACCAAAATACACCACATAAGTTCAGATCAAGCAAAAGAGCACCTTTTTGGGGGGGAAATCATTTTAGGCATATTATTCACTGTAATCACTGTAACTTGCACATTTTGCAAAACATCACCAAAATCAAGGCAACTTCAAATTTACTCATTATTTTTTAATTATTTGTAAGAACAACTAACCTTAACTAGGAAAGAGATGAGGATAACGGCACTTCATGTCGGCCTCGCCTTCCATGTTGCTCCCTCAACTAGGTGGTTTCTCCATAACACTTTTACAGAGGCCACCTCTTTGTTCCTCAACCTCTTCACGTGATGATCAAGGATTTCCACCGGAACCTCCTCATAGGAGAGGTTCTCTTTCAAACCAAGACCTTTGATAGGAAGAATGGACTCGGAGTTACCAATGCACTTCCTAAGCATGAATACATGGAACCGGATGAACCGAATACAGTTCACTAGGGAGTTTCAACTCATATGCAACATTGCCAACCCTCTGCAAAATTTCATAAGGACCCACATAATGAGGACTTAACTTCCCCTTCTTGCCAAATCTAACCACCCCTTTCATGGGCGAAATTTTCAAATACTCCTTATCACCTTCTTCAAATTCAAGGTCCCTTCTCCTATGATCGGCATAAGATTTTTGAAGACAATATGTTGTTTGCAAACGGTTCCTTATGATATGAACTTTCTCTAAGGTCTTATAGATCAAGTTGGGACCAAGAAGCTAAGACTCGCCAACCTCAAACCATCCAATAGGAGATCTACACCTCCTACCATACAAGGCTTCAAAAGGAGCCATGGATATTGATGAATGAAAACTATTATTATATGAGAACTCCACCAAAGGCAAGTGCTCATCCCAATATCCCTTGAAGTCAATGATACAAGCTCTAAGCATATCTTCAAGAGTTTGAATGGTACGTTGCGTTTGACCATCCGTTTGAGGATGAAAACCGGTGTTTATCTTCACTTGAGTACCCAAACCTCTTTGAAATGACCTCCAAAACATATATGTGAATTGAGCATTTCTATATGATATGATGAACAAAGGAACCCCATGAAGACTCACTATCTTGTCAGTATAGATTCTTATATAATCTTCCGCCGAATAAGTGGACTTAACGGGAATAAAATTAGCAGACTTCGTCAATCTATCCACGACCACCCATATAGAATCATATTGCCTTCCAGTTCGAGGCAACCCAACTACGAAATCCATGTTAACATCTTCCCACTTCCAAGTAGGAACTTGGATTTCTTATAGTAAACCACCCGGCTTTTGATGCTCGGCTTTCACTTGTTGGCAATTTGGACACTTTGCAACAAATTCCACATTGTCCCCTTTTAAGCCATCCCACCAAAACACTTCTCTAAGATCATGATATATATTAGTAGAATCTGGATGAATAGAGTAACAGGCTCCATGAGCTTCCTCAAGAATCCAATTTCTCAAATTATCGACATTGGGCACACACAATCTCCCTTGGTACCTAAGAACACCAACCCCACTTGGGAGAATGAGTCATTCATCTTTTAGAAACCGATTTTTTCAACTCCATCAATAATGGATCAAGGTGTTGCTTAGACTTCACCTCAACCACCAAAGACGACTCGGAGTTATGATGTACCACAACGCCACCATTAGGAGAATCTTCAATTCGAACTCCTAAATGAGCCAACCTATGAACATCCCTCACTAGGTTTCTCTTGCCTTCTTCCACATGGGACACACTTCCCATGGACAAATGACTTAGAGCGTCCACTACCACATTAGCCTTGTCGGGGTGATAGAGAACACTCATGTTGTAGTCTTCAATAACTCTAACCATCTCTTTTTTTGGAGATTGAACTTCTTTTGAGTGAATATGTATTGAAGACTTTTATGGTCCGTATACACAACAACATGAACCCCAGAGAGATAATGCCTCCATATTTTTAAGTCAAATACCACGGCCGCTAACTCAAGGTCATGAGTCGTATAATTCTTCTCATAAATCTTGAGTTGCTAGAAGCATAGGCTATAACTTTGCCATGTTGCATAAGAACACACACCAACCCAACTATAGATGCATCATAATAAACCACGAAGCCCTTAGTACCCTCTGGTAATGTCAACACAGGAGCGGAGTTAAGCCTATCTTTCAACACTTGGAAGCTTCTCTCATATGCTTCCGACCACTCAAATTTCACATTCTTTTGAGTCAAGCTTGTCAAAGGGGAAGCAATAGATGCAAACCGTCGACAAACTTCTTGTAATATCCGGCTAGGCCTAAGAAACTCCTAATATCTGTAGGAGCCAAAGGTCTAGGCCAATTATTTACCGTTTCGGTCTTCCTTGGATCAATCTCTACACCCTCAATAGAGATAATATGACCAAGAAACGCTACCGACCTCAACATAAATTCAAACTTGCTATATTTGGAAAAGAGTTGATGTTTCTTAAGAACTTGCAAAACCACCCTCAAATGGTCCATGTGTTCACCCTCATTCTTCGAATATACCAAGATGTCGTCAATGAAGACAATGACAAATGAATCTAGGTAACTTTGAAACACCCTATTCATGAGGTCCATAAACGCCGTCAGGGCATCAGTGAGACCAAAGTACATTATTAAGAACTCATAGTGACTATATCTAGTTTGAAAAGTTGTCTTGGGAATATCTTCACCTCTCGCCCTAGGTTGGTGATATCCCGATATCAAGTTGATCTTTGAAACGTAACTCGCACATTGGAGTTGATCAAATAAATTATCAATTAGAGGGATAGGATACTTGTTGTTGATTGTGACTTTGTTGAGTTGACGGTAATCGATAAACATCCTAAGGGACCCATACTTCTTTTTCATAAATAATACCAGAGCACCCCATGGAGAAATGCTAGGACGGATGAAACCCTTGTCTAGTAAATCCTTGAGTTGAGCCTTCAACTCTTTCAATTCGACCAGAGACATCTGATAAAGAGGAATTAAAATAGGGTTTGAATTCGGTAATAAGTCGATCCAAAATAAATTTCCCGTTCGGGAGGGATACCGGGAAGATAATTAGGAAAGACCTCCGGAAATTCCCTTACTATGGGGACCGACTCAATGGGAGGAATTTCAAAGTCTAAATCTTTGACTCTTACAATATGGTATAAACACCCTTTAGAGATCATCTTACAAGCTTTTAAACAAGAAATTATACGACCTCTAGGAATAGAATTTCCCCCCTTCCACTCTAAGACGGGTTCATTAGGAAAGCCAAACTTCACCACCCTTGTTCTACAATCTATGGAAGCAAAGCAAGCATGAAACCAATCCATACCCAAAATGACATCAAAATCAACCATATCAAGTATTACTAGTTCAACATAAGTAACTCTATTTGGCAACATTATAGGACAATTTCTATACACTCTCCTAGCAACAACCAACTCACCCACCGGGGTAGACACCATAAAAGATTCATTCAAGATATCGGGCAAAATGTCAAACTTTTTAACTACTAAAGGGGTAACAAATGACAAAGTAGCACCGGGATCAAGTAAAGCATATATATCAATAGAGAAAACTTTCAATATACCGGTCACCACATTGGGAGAAGTCTCTTTCTCACCCCTAGAGCGGAGAGCATAAATGTGATTCTTGTTCGGAGCATCAACACTAGAACCACTTGCTTGAGCTTGACCACTACCCTTGTCTTGACCCTTCAAGTTTGGGCAATCCCTCACCATGTGGCCACTCTTGCCACAACTAAAGCAATTGTCCGTCACAATAAGGCAATCACCATAATGCTTCTTGCCACACTTTCCACAAGTTGGCTTCTTACTTGGTGAACTAGTACCCCTTCCCTTTTGAGGCTTAGGGTTAGACGTCCTAGAATCATGAGCCTTAGGTAACTTGTAAGGAATTTGATTAGAAAGTCTCTTTTTGAACCTAGGTTTGCCTTGTATATCAAGCCTACCCCTTGAGGAACCACCATCAAAAGACTTTGCCCTATTGGCATATCTACTCTTCCTTTTAACCCTTGTCTCCTCCAATTGTTGAGCATGAACCATGAGACGAGAAATGTTCGTATTATCATGTAGCATAGCCAAACAACATTTTTCTTTCAAGTCATTGGACACTCCCATCACAAAGCAGCTCATCTCATCCCTAGGGTCGGAAACCAAAGAAGGAGCATACTTTGACAACTTAGTAAATTTCAAGGAGTAGTCAAGCACACTCATACCTCCTTGACGAAGGTTGATGAAATCTTCCAATTTTGCGTCCCTCTTTTCCATAGGAAAGAACCTATCAAGAAAAGCCTTCTTGAAAATCTCCCATGTCACCGTACCACCCCTCAAAGGCCTATTGTCTCTCCATTGGATGCACCAAGTTTTGTCCACGTCCTTGAGTTGGTAGGTGGCTAACACGGACTTTTCACTAGTGGTCAACCCCATAACATATAGGATTTTGTAGACTTCATCAATGAACTCTTGGGGTCTTCTTACACTTTGGACCCATAGAAACTAGGGGGGTTCATCCTTGTGAAATCCCTCAAACGGGAGGCCATGGTGCTAACATGTTGGTTTCCTCGGGGTACCACCTCTCGATTATCTTGGGCCATTATGGCTTGATCTTGAGTTGTGAAAGCTTGTGATTGAGTGGTCATGACTTGGGCCATTTGGAGAAAAGCTGCCCTTATGTCCCCATCCGACAAGGCCGGAGGATTGGCCGGAGCTTATCATCATTAGCAACTTCTTCAAGAGGAGGATCATGATTTCCACGGGGAGGACTCCCGCATTAGCAATCTCTTCATCAAGTCTTCGTGCGGCTGCCCTTTGAGTATTCATACCTATAACCACGATACAAGGTTTAGGTGAAAGCACACATAAAATAGACTCTAGAGGTACGACATTGGATTTCCAAGAAAATGAGAATATCCTAAGCATCACATAGTCTGTCATTCATAATTGTGTATTCGCTTCACAATTATGAATAAGAACCTACATAGACGTGGTTTAATGAGACATAATTCCAAAAGATATTCAGCCTCATGCTCTGATAACAAGTTTGTCATATCCGGGGAGCACCACCTAGAAGTAACCGGTATCGTCGTCCTCGAAGAGGACTAAGACTAACCTCTTAGTATTCGTCATTACATTTCATAGGTTAAACTAGCGTAAAATTTAAAAATTTTTATTTACTTCTACATTAAGGTTTACTTAGACCTCTCGCTTACACATAAATATATATGTGAGGAGTTTACTTCGACTCCTCGCAATAGGAATCACTACATAGGCTTCTACTTTTATTTCACATGCATAGTATAGGAATATAAATTCATAAGAATGTCTAGGATACATCTCATATTAAACCATCTAAGTCGAATACAACATCTTAGGTTCAACCCATATGTCATCACAACAAAGAGCCTCGTATAGGCTTATATAACAATCGTCTCCAAATAAAGAGGAAAGAACTAGAAGTCTTATACGTAGAACAACATCAATAGCTTGATAGTGGCATCGTCATCGGAGGGTGAGGAACTACAAAACACTTTGGGAATATCCAAGTAGTCTTCAAAGTCCTTCTATAAGCTCAACAGATGGACTCTACATTTTGTAGTAAACATAAAATATGGGTTAGTACACACTTTTACTTAGTATTAGTATATGCACATACAACAATTGAAATCATGCTATAGAGGAGATTGATGTACCATGGTTTCACGATACTTTTAATGCTTTTTCCTTAAGTTTATTGTGTGTCGAAAGCCTTTTTGTGTTGATTTTATATAAGTTCTCTTTTTTTGCAGGAAATCTGTCCCAGGATGAACGCGGAATTTTTTGAACAAGAAATGCAGAAGAGACCACCTACGGAGCTCATGACGGTCCGTCGAGGCTGTGACGGTCCGTAGGTGGCATCATAGTGAGGAGAAAAGATGCTGATGGAAGATGGGGAAGTCTTACCAAGTGTGGGATTACAGAAGTCCATGACGGACCGTCATAGCCACGATGGTCCATCCTGCTTGTTCGTCGTGATGATCAGAGAAGTAGTCCCAGTACCCAAATTCAAAGAAGTTCAAGTGTTTTGGAACGAAGACCCTCGACGGACCGTCGTGCTTGAAATGGTCCATCATACTTGTCCGTCGGGGGGATGAAGAAAGCAGCAGAAGTATGTGTGAAGTATGGGACGACGGAGGCCATGACGGTCCGTCGTGTCCATGACGGTCCGTCACGAGGTCCGTCAACCCAGACGCGTTTGGACAGATTTTCAGTAAATAGAATCCTTCTTTGATTAGGTTTTGTTTTTATTATAATAGTTCGAAAAACCTCGTTTTGGGGGTTAGACTTTTTGGATAATTTTAGTTCTCTTGTTCAAGTATTGAAGAACTAATTTCAGTAATTGATACACTTTTCTGGAATTGATTGTTGGTGTTTTGTGTTGATTAATCAAGTTAAATTCTGGATTTTATTCTTTCTCATTAAAGTAAGTGCATGAATTCTTCCATTAAAAATATGAATTGTGTAATTATGACCATGAATAACTAAACTCCATAGCTAGGGTTGTGGGAACCATGGGTGAATAACAAGGTAAAATCTAACTAAAATAACAATTCTAGAATGGTGTCTTGCATGTATTGATAATTCTTTCGTGTAGAAGACTTTTTAACGGATGGCCAACGTTAGAACTCGCCTTAATGCTACTTGCCGGACCAAGGAGGTAGATAATAGGAAAAGAATTATCAACATAGATTTAGTGTAGACTATCTAATAGGCTAGTATTGGTTGGTACGAGGTAATAACTTAGTCAAATACCGAATACAATGCTTAATATGAGGTAAAGATAAGGGTTAGTATAGCAACGCACGTAGCCGGACCAAGGTGCGGAGTGAAATTTTCTAGATGCCGGACCAAGGATTTAGAGATACATAACTTATCACTTTACATGCAAGATACTAGGAAAGAATTGTTATAGTTAGAGTTATCAAGTTAGGAACTTGTGGGGAACACTTAAGCCCTAGTTACTTTTATTAATTGATTAAACTCCGAGATTTGAATCTCTTAGTTGTTTACTTTAATTTAGTTACTCATTCTCTTTAATTCAGAAATAAAACCCCCCCTTTTTGTCTTTTATTTTCTTGGAAAATAGTTGGCTAAATAGTAGTAATAATAGAATAAAGTTAAGTCTGAACTATTTTCCTCGTGGGATCGATCCCAACCTCATTAGTTGGGTTCTTTACTTGATACGACCGCTTTACTTCTTATTTGAGAAGTAAGTTTGAGCGTATCAAATTTTGGCGCCGCTGCCGGGGAAAGTAGCTTTTAGATTAACTTAAACTTATTACTAAAGTTTAGTCAATACTTTCCTGATTTTACTTTTTCTGTTGTTTTTTATTCTTGCAGATACTAACTTCCTTGTATGCCAAATACACGGAGAGGAAGAGAACCCTTGTTTCCCTATGATCACGAGTTAGAGCGTACACTATGCAATATGAATCGAAACATGGGTATAAATGATGATGATCCAAACTAGAACATCCCAACTCCAGTTGATGATCATGGTCGATTATTACCTGATAATACTGGTCAAGATGCACAAAGGGGACAAAATCCCGCTCCACGTCCTCAAGAATACTACAGAGGTTATGATAATATTGCAGACTCTGATGGGCCACTTGTCTTGCCCCCTCTACCAGTAGGTCACACCTTTGTGGTAACTAGTAGTCTAATGCAAATGCTCACTGCTAGAGGTTTGTTTTTAGGGCTACCTTCTGAGGACCCACATGCCCATATAGCTAAGGTGAGGGCAGTGTGTAAAAGCTGTGTAGGGAGGCCTGATTTGAATTTGGATGTAATAGGGTTAAGAGTATTTCCTCTCTCACTGACGGGAGAGGCTGCTATTTGGTTCACTAAGCTCCCTTATAATTCAATTTTCACTTGGAACCAACTAAGGGACGTTTTGTTAGCACGTTACTACCCGGTCTCCAAGAAACTAAATCACAAAGACAGAGTGAACAACTTTGTGGCACTACCAGCAGAGTCAGTTAGCAGCTCTTGGGATAGTGTTCACTTCATTTTTGAGATGTGTCCCCAATCACCGCATATATGATGAGTCACTGAAAGAATACTTCTATCGGGGACAGGATGATAATAATAAAGCGGTATTGGATACTATAGAAGGTGGTTCTTATGGGGAGTGTCCTTATGCTGAGATTGCCGAAAAGTTAGAGAAAATCTCCCGGAATAATAAAGCATGGAGTACTAGGAAGTCAGATACGGAGAGAAATACCTTTGCAGTGCAATCCACACACAACCCAGCCACAGATGAGATTTGTGAACAGATGGCACAGATGAGAACTGAGCTTGGGTTGGTGTTAAAACATGTCACTTGGGGTGCATAAAAGATAAATGCAGTGAACTACTTGTCTAAACCACCACCACCAACTGATGAATATTATTATGAGGAGGATTCCTATGCAGTGAATGATCAGACGGGGGGTTTCCGACTGAATGCCCAATGCTCCAATCAGGAGAATTGGCGCCAAGGTCGGAACTATGGTAACTATAACCGTGAGGGTAATTATGTCCGTGATGGAAATTACAACCGCGACAACAACTTCAACAGGGGTAACTATGGTAACAGAAATGATAGGAGTGGGCCTTATGTTCCTCCTCAAAATCTTGAAGTTGCTCCTAGGGATTGTGGAGGTAGTATGGCGCGAGTTGAGGATATGTTGCACAAAATGATGAGGAGGTTCGATGCTAGTGATGAGCACACGAAAGAGTTAAAAAGTGATGTAGCGGGTATTGGGCAGAAAGTCGATACACATGCAATATCGATTAAGCAGCTTGAGTTGCAAATGGCCCAATTATCTGTGACTGTGAACACACGGCAACCGGTTACTCTCCCTAGCAACACTGTCCAAAATCCGGAAAATGATGGACACTGTATGGCAATTACTACTCGGGGTGGTAAGCAAACCATTGACCCACCTATGCCGCCTATTATGGAAAAGGTGATGAGAGATAATGATAAGGTGGTAGAGGTTAGTGATGAAGTAGAAGATAACACTGAAAAAGATGCTGAAGTGCCCAAAAAGGTAACTCCCATGCCTAGACCACCACCACCCTTTCCTCAAAGGTTAGTGAAAAAGACCGAGGATGGTAAATATTGGCGTTTTATAATAATGTTGAAGCAGCTTTCTATCAATGTCCCTTTGGTAGAAGCTCTAGAACAAATGCCCGGTTATGCCAAGTTTATGAAAGATCTGATTAAAAAGAAAATATCGGTCACTTTTGAAGATGATGATAGAATGCAGCATTGTAGTGCTATTGCTACAAGATCTTTAGTGCAGAAGAAAGAAGATCCGGGTGCGTTCACTATTCCTTGTACAATCGGGTTATTACATTTTGCGAAAGCACTATGTGATTTGGGGGCAAGCATAAATCTCATGCCCCTCTCGATTTACAAGAAGTTGGGTTTGGGTGATCCAAAGCCCACTGCGATGCGGCTATTGATGGCCGATCGAACAGTAAAAAGGCCTATAGGGATACTCCACGATGTGCTAGTAAAAGTGGAGTCGTTCATATTTCCGGCAGATTTTGTTATTCTTGATTGTGAAGTCGATTTTGAGGTGCGTATTATTCTTGGGAGACCATTCCTTGCTACGGGTAGAGCCTTAGTTGATATGGAAAAGGGGCAAATGAAATTTCGGTTGAACAATGAAGAAGTGACCTTCAACATTTGTAAGTCCATGAGACAGAGTGGTGAGCTCCAATCGGTATCTTCTATATCCTACAAAGTTGGTAAGTCACCCGAGACATAAATAGAAGAACGTCTAGGTGTAGAAGCACTGGCGGCAGTGATAATGAATTTTTATAATGATTGCATTGAAGAATATGGGTCATTAGTCGCTGCTCTTGATCGTGGTAATGTTTGGTTTAAACCGAAGAAATATGCGCTAGACATGAAGAATCGCGAGTATCCACCCGCGAAACCATCTATAGAGGAGGCTCCAAAATTAGAACTAAAAGCTCTCCCACCTCATCTCAGGTATGTATTCTTAGGAAACGGTGACACATTGCCGGTAATCATTGCATCAGACCTGACTTAACAACAAGTTGAGAGTTTGGTGAAAGTGCTAAAAAGGTTCAAAAGAGCTATTGGGTGGACTATTGCGGACATTATTGGGATCCCTCCTGGTATTTGTTCTCATAAAATCCAACTCATGCCCGATCATAAGCCAAGTATTGAGCACCAGAGACGCTTAAATCCACCTATGCAAGAGGTCGTGAAGAAGGAAATCATTAAATAGTTGGATGCCGGAGTAATATATCTAATCGCCGATAGTAGTTGGGTATGCCCTGTTCAGTGTGTACCTAAGAAAGGGGGAATGACTGTGGTCCCCAATGAAAAAAATGAACTTGTTCCAATCAGACCGGTGACTGGATGTAGGGTGTGTATGGATTACCGAATATTAAATGCATGGACCGAGAAAGACCATTTTCCTATGCCCTTCATGGATCAGATGTTGGATAGACTTGCTGGAAAAGGGTGGTACTATTTTCTTGATGGTTATTCGGGGTATAATCAGATTTCTATTGCACCAGAAGATCAAGAGAAAACCACCTTTACTTGTCCATATGGGACCTTTGCGTTCAAGAGAATGCCGTTTGGGTTGTGCAATGCACCCGCCACATTTCAGAGATGTATGATGTCAATATTCTCCGACATGGTGGAAGATACTATTGAGGTTTTTATGGATGATTTTTCTATGGTTGGTGAATCATTCGAGCGGTGTTTGAGCCATTTATCTGAGGTTCTTAAGAGATGTGAAGACTGCAATTTAGTACTCAAATGGGAAAAATGCCATTTCATGGTGAAAGAAGGTATTGTTTTGGGTCATCGCATTTCAGAAAAGGGCATAGAGGTTGATCGAGCCAAAGTCGAGGTAATAGAGAGACTTCCTCCACCTATCTCTGTAAATGGTGTGAGAAGCTTTCTTGGGCATGCAGGTTTTTACAGGAGATTCATCAAAGATTTCTCAAAAATTGCACATCCGTTGTGCAAAAAGATTGTAAATTTTATTTTGATGAATCCTGTCTTAAAGCATTCGGCGAGCTAAAAGAAAAATTGGTATCTGCTCCTATCATTATTTCTTCGGATCGGAGCAGTCAATTTGAGGTGATGTGCGATGCTAGTGGGGTTGCCCTTGGTGTGGTATTGGGACAAAGAAGGGACAAAATCCTTCATCCCATTAACTATGCTAGTAAAGCCCTCAATGACGCTCAGAAGAACTATACAGTAACTGAGCAAGAGCTCCTTGCAGTAGTATTTGCTTTTGAAACAATTCTCTTCTATTTGCTAGGTACTAGAGTTATAGTGCATACTGACCATTCAGCATTGAGATATTTGATGGCAAAAAAGGATGCGAAACCGAGGTTGATTCGTTGGGTATTACTACTGCAAGAATTTGACTTTGAGGTAAGGGATAGAAAAGGGACCGAAAATCAAGTTGCTGATCACTTGTCCCGTCTAGAAAATGAAGCTATGAGAGAGCTGGGGGATAATACTGATATTGATAACACGTTCCCCGATGAGCATATATTGGCTGCCTCACAAGACTTGATTCCATGGTTCGCAGATTTTGCGAACTATTTAGCTAGTGATATTGTTCCATCGGACTTGTCCTTTCATCAAAGGAAAAAGTTCATGTACGATGTGAAGAAGTTCTTTTGGGATGAACCATACTTATATAGGAGCTGTGCTGATGGGCTTATTCGCGTTGTGTGCCAGAAGTTGAGATGTTGAGTGTTTTAGAGGCATGTTATTCCTCACCCTTTGGTGGACATCATAGTGGTATCCGGACTGCTCATAAGATCTTACAATGTGGTCACTATTGGCCAACTATTCATCAAGATGCTCATGAGTTCACCAAAGCGTGTGATAGATGCCAAAGAGATGGCGGCATTTCAAGAAAGCAAGAGCTCCCTCTAAACCCCATTCTTGTGATTGAGTTATTTGATGTTTGGGGTATTGACTTTATGGGTCCGTTTGTGATTTCTCATGGAAGAAGTATATTTTAGTAGCAGTTGATTATGTATCTAAGTGGGTGGAAGCTATCGCCCTCGCAAACAATGAGTGGAAGAGTGTCACTGCGTTCTTGAAAAAGAATATATTCTCTCGATTTGGTACCCCACGGGCAATTATTAGTGATGGGGGATCCCACTTTTGCAACAAATTGTTCAAGGGATTATTAGAGAAATATGGGGTTCGCCATAATGTGGCCACTCCTTACCATCCTCAAACTACTGGGCAAGTTGAAGTGTCAAATAGGGAGATCAAATAGATTTTATCAAAAACAGTGAATGCTAGTAGAACAGATTGGTCAAGGAGGCTTGATGATGCTCTTTTGGCCTACCAGACAGCGTATAAGACTCCCATAAGTATGTCCCCATACCAACTAGTATATGGGAAAGCTTATCATCTTCCGGTTGAATTAGAGCATAAAGCCATGTGGGCTATGAAGAAGTTAAAAATGGACTGGAACGAAGCTGCAGAACAACGGTTAAATGGGTTGAATGAACTCGATGAATTTTGCCTAAAAGCTTATGAAAGCTCAGCCCTCTACAAAGAAAAGATGAAGAAGTACCATGACCTAAAAATCGAGAAATGAGAGTTTATGGTTGGGGATTCGGTGCTTTTATTCAACTCTAGGTTGCGCTTGTTTCCGGGCAAGCTCAAGTCCAAATGGACTGGCCCTTACTTGATCACCTAACTATTCCCTCATGGAGCGGTTGAGTTGGAAAACAAGGAAGGTGTGCGGTTTAAGGTGAATGGACAACGTCTAAAAATCTATATAGGGCATGCGAAATCAGCGAATGAGGTGATTGAGGCATACCATCTTGATGAAGTCTGAGTAATCGAGTGTCCTCAGTCGTGCCGCGACGTTAAATCAGGCGCTGGTTGGGAGGCAACCCAATATATATCATCTAACCAAATTATACTTTTCTTTCTAGTAATGGTAGCATTTTCTACTAATGGGTTTTAAAGTTTCAGGTAGCACATCTTCAGGAAGTTCTGTAAAATCACGCCCGTGACGGACTGTCGCATGACTCCGTCGTGCCAGGTACGTTCTTTATTGGTTTGAAAAATTAGGGCACATGCGACGGAACCCATGACGGACCGTCACAGATGAGACGGACCGTCGTCGGGGTCTCGTTGCTTCATTATCCAGCAACCCGACCCGACCCAGCTGGGGAATTTTAAAAATTTTAAACCTTTTTAAACTCCCCACCCCTTCATTCAACCGTTTCTTACCCTCTTTCTCCCATTTCCTCCCTTTTCAACTTCCTTCCCTTCCCAAAATCCCCACATTCTCATTTTCCCCATCCCCAAATCCCCTTTCTTTGTCGGAGTCTGCTGCTGTGATTCTCATCTTCATAGTTGGGTGCCTTACTTCTGTCTTGTTTTCTCCTCTTTCAAGGTATGTGCTTCTGAACTGTACCCATTTACTCTTTATTTTTGTTTTTTATTTACTATTAGCATATTTCTTTTTGTGGGTCTTTTATCTTTGACCAAATCTTGTCTGACCTAGGTTATTAGTCCCATGAATTGCCTTGATAAAACTCGAGAAATCGGTGCGTTAGCCTTGTAAATTTGATAGGTATTTGGGTTAGAAAGCTGTAGGGAAGTGTTGGGTCTTTGGTTTGAATCACTTGGGTTGATTGTGGCATCCCCAGTTCTGTCTCTGAATGACAGAATGAGACCCCGATGACGGACCGTCGTAACCACGATGGATCGTCATAGGGTCCGTCCCAAAACCCCACAATGTATTTTCTCCAAGTGTCCACCAACGGACACATATGACAGACCTTCATTCCCACGACGGTCCATCCTGCACAACCGTCTTGGTTGTCAGAGACCCCTGTTCTAAGGGTTTCAATACTTTTTCTAAGTGTCCACTGACGGACACATGTGACGGACCGTTATGCCCACGACGGTTCGTCCTTCACAACCGTCTTGGTTGTCAGAGACCCCTGTTCTAAAGGTCTCAATACTTTTTCTAAGTGTCCTCTGATGGACACATGTGACGGACCGTCATACCCATGATGGTCCATCCTACACAACCGTCGTGACGGTCAGAGACCCCTGTTCTAAAGGTCTCAATACTTTTTCCAAGTGTCCTCTGACGGACATCCACGACGGACCATCGTACCCACGATGGTCCGTCCTGCACAACCGTCTTGGTTGTTAGAGACCCCTATGCTAAGGGTGTCAATACTTTTTCTAAGTGTCCACTGACGGACATCCACGACGGACCGTCGTACCCACGACGGTCCGTCATGCTCAACGGTCGTGACGGTCAGAGACCCCTGTCCTAAGGGTCTCAATACTTTTTCTAAGTGTATTCTGACGGACATCCACGATGGACCGTCGTACCCACGACGGTCCGTCCTGCTTAATCGTCGTGACGGTCAGAGACACCTGTTTTGAGGGTCTCCATACTTTTTCTAAGTGTCCACTGACGGACATCCACGACGGTCCGTCGTGTACAACCGTCGTACCAGTCAGAGACTTTTCTTCTGAAAGTCTATATTGTTAAGTATTACATGACGGACCCCATGACGGTCCGTCATACTCACGACGGGCCATCACCTGGTCCGTCGTGTTTCACTGCATCTAAAGAGTTGTCATTACTGCTTTGATTTTATGTGTCTTTTGTATCATTTTTGATTGTCTTGTTTGCTCCTTCTAGTACTAATAATGATTCTTTACAGGTACCACCTCTCATGGCACCGAAACAAGATCGCGTTTACGCACGTGGGCGTTCCAAATCTGTCTCCCCTTCTGCCGACTGGTTATAGGCTCGGATGATGAGCATAATCCCGAGTACGTGCCCCCAGGCACTGCCACTCCAGCACGAGCTGCACGTGCAACTAGAGCGATGCCCAAAAAGGTGGCATCCGGCGTAGTCACTGCCTCCCAGTCTGATGAGGAGCGCACACTGACCGGCACACCTTCAGGGTCAGCTGCCCAAAACGAAGGAGCGTCTGGCTCCTTAGGAGTTTCTTGGTCGGAGGAAGCCTCTGGGTCCGCAAAAGCCTCTGCACACGCCACAGCTGCAGAGTCTACCTCGACGGATGAGGCTGACAGTACTGATTCCACCCCAGGCTCACCGACTGGAGTTCCTGCCCCGGTTGCCAACCAGCCCAACCGGTGGTGTGTCGACGGGCAATACCAAGTGTATTCAGACGCAAAGATGCTAAATGATAAGGGCGTCATGACACGGACCATTACATTGGAGAGGCGGGTCCTTACAGGTAGTCTTCCCACCATGCCGGATATCCACACCATCTTCACCAGACACCGACTAGAGTGGACGGCTCGTGCTTTGGGCCGGTACAGTGAGGAGTTGGTCCAAGAGTTTTACGCCTCCTATGTGGCTACTCTCCGATCACAGATCGACAGGCGGGCTGCCCTCGGCATACAGGTCGACATCTCCCTGCCAGCCATCCGCCGATATCTGTACGGCGAGGATGTTGATACCACCAGGACACCTCTCACTGCCGAGTTCGACTACCGGTGGCACATTGTTAAAGAGGGCCGGTTCTTACGTGAGCCATCGCTGAGAGAGACCACCAGGAGGTGGATGGCCCAGCACTTGTCTATTGATGGAGAAGCTTCATATTGGGTAATGGAGCCAAAGGGAGCCATCAGGAAGGCCAACTTGACCTTTACGGCCAAGTTTCTATGGTTGATAGTCCGCCACTGCCTTTCCCCCACTGCTGCAGATAATATAGTCACATGGGATCGTGCAGTTCTGATGGCTGCAATGATGGCAGGGTTCGAGGTTGACTTCGCTTGGCTTCTACAGGCGGTCATGCACGAGAGGGCCTTGAAGGTCACCACGACTTACCCTTTTCCTTGCATGGTTTTCTCGTTATGCAGGTCCGCAGGTGTGCCCATTTGGCACATTGATTAGCTAAAGACCCCGCATGGCAATGTTGACATCGGCCTCATAAGGGATGAGGACAATGAGTTGGCTACACGTAGAGGGCCCCGCCCGGAGGTGGTCCCACTTGGTGAGAACCTGGCAGATACTATAGAGCATGCTCATGCGGCTTCCCAGGCTGCTTCTGCACCCACTGACACTACCCCAGTCGAGTCTATCCCGGGTAGTAGCACTGCCCCGAGCTCCTCTCGCTCAGCTCCTTCCGCCACTCTGGTCCCACTTGCTAGGGTCCAGAAACTCGAGGTGCAGATGGCCACACTTCTGCATCACATCCAGCCTTGGATGCAGAGGTCTATTGCTGAGGCAGAGGAGCGCATGGAGCGCAAAATGGCACAGCACACTGAGAGGAAGATCGCAGAGGTTCATCAGCGCTTAGACGCTTTTGAGTTGCGGGTGCTAGCCCAACCAGCACCTCTAGTGGACATGTCGACCATTCAGGCTGCGGTTGAGAGTTTGCGGGCTGATCTTGATACGATCTTAGAGGCTAGGGTGCCTGAGTCTGAGGCCCCTTCTGCAGAGCCTGCTGAGCACACAGTGATGGCTGATCTATTTGCCACTTTTGATGATCCACCACCTCCCCCACAAGAGCATACCAAGAGGCGTAGGGGTCGAGAGGAGGATGAGGCTAGGGCGAGGAAGAAGGAGCGCCTCGAGATGGAGGCTGCGAGGAGAGCCTCCATTGCTGACGAGGAGGCCCATACGTTGAGGGATGTAGAGTTAGCTGCCGGGGCATCTAGCTCCAGAGTTGTGGATACAGTGAGAGGCACTACTGATAGTGTTGTTGCTGCTGAGGACACTACTGAGGGTGTCCAGACTACGGAGGGAGTGGGTTCCGGGGAACCGGACCCACCAGCTTGTTGATCGACGGCGCTTTGCACCTCAGGTTTGCTTCACTGACCATTCACGTACTTTAGTTTTTTTTATGCATTGGGGACAATTGCATATTCTTTTTGTTGGGGGTGGGGTAAATGGAAAGTGAATGTTAGGGTTAAATTTGAGTAGCCCAATTCACGATCCTCTCTTGGGGTTTTCTTGCCTGTGTTCTTTTTCCCCAAGAGACTGATTACTTTTATTGTTGAACCGGCTGTCATATCTTATGTACATAGTATAAATCTGAAGCATGATGGCTAAAACAAATATGATATCCCGATAATCAAAATGATGCATGACTAGGCATAGTAATTGATAATTGTGTGGTTTGAAACATGAAATAAAGATACACTACTGCATGATCCTGAATATAAGACTCGAACTAGATGTCTAATAATCTGGGAATGTAAAGAATGTCAAGTGAGTGTGAGGTGAATTCGAATGTCCACCATTAATAATGAGCTAGAACTTGCCTGGTTAGTCTTGCTAAAAGTGAGCCAAAACAAACAATTGGGAAAGGATCATAGGCCTTTGTTCGAAATAGTCAATCTTGAGCCTAAAAATAACAGAAAACCAAATGAAGTTAACCCTTTATTGATCCAAATGATTTGAGCCTAAAAATAGATCTTTCTTTTTCATCCCAACTTATCCTCTCGGGGAACAACATGTTGGCCCTGGTCCCTCCTTGGACATGTGCACCTCAGTTTATGCCAAAAACATAAGTTGAGGGTGGCTAATAAGCAACCTTGTTGTGGCCCTGACACAACCATGGGTATTGTGAACCTTAACTCATGGCAAAGTCATGAGTTGAGGGTGGCTGTTATAAGGAATACTCCGAAAAATTGGGGTTGAAAGTATGAAGAGGAAGAAAGAAAAAAACATAAGTGACTATAAAATATATATATATATATATATATATATATATAATGATAATAAAACACAAGAAAAGAGAAAAGTCACTTACATATAAGGATGAGAAAGGGAAAACAGCAAGGTAAAAAGAAAATTGAGAATTTGGGCAAAATAGAATGATAGAAAGGTGGTGCGTTTAGTCGATATGTCAAGGAGGGCAACAAGTCACTAAAGGATACCTAAATATACCCTACCTGAACCTGAGCCTATGTTACAAGCTAAAGTCCTATTGTGATCCTAAGAGTTGTATGGCGAACTTAAAGTAGTGAAAATAAGGGCAAGCCTATGGCAATATGTATAAATGAGTTGTGGATTTGTTCTGAGAGTGAGTGTCGAGAAGTAATCCTTATACTCAAACTGAAATCATTGTGTGAAAAATGAGGATGTTATTTGAAGTGAGGACAGTAGTTGCAATACCAGAAATATTAGCACCTCGGTGAGAAATTGAAGAGGATAGGTGTCATTGCGTAGTGAGTTTGTGTCATGGTCTGATTCTACATAAGTCAATGCCTAATAGTGATAACATGCATGAAAATAATGAGAATGATCGGGATTGATAGCCAAATGATTGCGAAAGCTAAAAAGCGGATACTCGTATACAAAGATTTTGTAGTGAGTCATAGTGCGTCGCTTGAGGACAAACAACGAATTTAAGTTGAGAGTGTTGATGTACCGTGGTTTCACAGTACTTTTAATGCTTTTTCCTTAAGTTTATTGTGTGTCGGAAGCCTTTTTGTGTTGATTTTTATATAAGTTATCTTTGTTTGCAGGAAATCTGTCCAAGCATGAACGCGGAAGTTTTTGAGCAAGAAATGCAGAAGAGACCACCTACGGAGCTCGAGACGGTCCGTCGAGGCTGTGACGGTCCGTAGGTGGCATCATAGTGAGGAGAAAAGCTGCTGATGGAAGATGGGGAAGTCTGACCAAGTGTGGGATTACGGAAGTCCATGACAGACCGTCGTATCCACGACGGTCCGTCCTGCTTGTTCGTCGTGATGATCAGAGAAGTAGTCACAGTACCAAAATTCAAAGAAGTTCAAGTGTTATGGAACGAAGACCCTCGACGGACCGTCGTGCTTGAAACGGTCTGTCATACTTTTCCGTCGGGGGGATGAAGAAAGCAGCAGAAGAATGTGTGAAGTATGGGACGACGGAGGCCATAACGGTCCGTCGTGTCCATGACGGTCCGTCACGAGGTCCGTAAACCCAGACGCGTTTGGACAGATTTTCAGTAAATAGAATCCTTCTTTGATTAGGTTTTGTTTTTATTATAAATAGTTCGAAAAACCTCGTTTTGGGGGTTAGACTTTTTGGATAATTTTAGTTCTCTTGTTCAAGTTTTGAAGAATTAATTTCAGTAATTGATACACTTTTTCTGGAATTGATTGTTGGTGTTTTGTGTTGATTAATCAAGTTAAATTCTGGATTTTATTCTTTCTCATTAAAGTAAGTGCATGAATTCTTCCATTAAAAATATGAATTGTGTAATTATGACCATGGGTAACTAAACTCCATAGCTAGGGTTGTGGGAACCATGGGTGAATAACAAGGTAAAATCTAACTAAAATAACAATTCTAGAATGGTGTCTTGCATGTATTGATAATTCTTTAGTGTAGAAGTCTTTTTAACGGATGGCCAACGTTAGAACTCGCCTTAATGCTACTTGCCGAACCAAGGAGGTAGATAATAGGAAAAGAATTATCAACATAGATTTAGTGTAGACTATCTAATAGGCTAGTATTGGTTGGTACGAGGTAATAACTTAGTCAAATACCGAATACAATGCTTAATATGAGGTAAAGATAAGGGTTAGTATAGCAACACACGTAGCCGGACCAAGGTGCGGAGTGAAATTTTCTAGATGCCGGACCAAGGATTTAGAGATACATAACTTATCACTTTACAAGAAAGATACTAGGAAAGAATTGTTATAGTTAGAGTTATCAAGTTAGGAACTTGTGGGGAACACTTAAGCCCTAGTTACTTTTATTAATTGATTAAACTCCGAGATTTGAATCTGTTAGTTGTTTACTTTAATTTAGTTACTCATTCTCTTTAATTCAGAAATAAAAACCCCCTTTTTTGTCTTTTGTTTTCTTGGAAAATAATTGGCTAAATAGTAGTAATAATAGAATAAAGTTAAGTCTGAACTATTTTTCTCGTGGGATCGATCCCAACCTCATTAGTTGGGTTCTTTACTTGATACGACCGCTTTACTTCTTATTTGAGAATTAAGTTTGAGCGTATCAGACATTTGGTCAAAAAATGCTAATTAACTTTGAAAAGCCTCATGCACATCTCAGAACTCATATAAACCAATGAACACATAACTTTTAAGTCAAGGTCATATACAACACAATACCAACATCATCAAGTATAGTCAAGTCCACATATATAAGAGTTCATAACATCATAACATAATTAAGACCCTTACCCATAACCCATCATTTAGCCTACAAGTTCAATCACCAAGTAAAGCCCCATAACCCTACTCAATCAAGTAAATCAAACAAAGGATCATAAGTAATGCCTAACTTCACATAAATAGCATCAAGAGTAATCCTTCTCATACTTTAGCAATATAGACCAAAAACATATTCATAAGTGAAACTAACATCATATAGAATCAATAACATGTAAAGTCAACATATACATAATAGTCACTTTATAATATCATAAGAACATTAGAACAACCTCCTAAGGCTTCCTCAAGGAGAACTAGTGAAAGGCATAGGTAGAGTCCCATTCCCCTACCTAGGCTAAGTCGAACCTCTTAAGTCACCCTAGTTAGTGTTTACTTCATCACTTTATTTACTTTCGGGAACACTTGCCTTAACCGACATGGACCACAAGAGCTAAGTGTGGAATCCGGTGTAGTAAAAACTTACACCGATGAAAGGTGGTCGACCGGCCAAAGTAGAACCAAACATAAACATAGCATCTAGGTGGATCCACTAGCTAGTATTCCTATGGTGGCAACATAGTTTATGGATCTTGGGGGTTGTCATGGAAATATCACTCTATTCCCTTTTTGGGCTATGAGGATCCAACTGTTTGGACTATGGTGAACCCTGCCTTCCCTCCTTGGGAAGGCGCCACCTCTCATCTACAAGTTCACTCGGTGCTAAACTAAAGTCCCTTTTAAAATGTCTTTCATTAATAATCATAACTTAGTTTAGGTTATAGGGTATACCCCTTGTATATTCATCCATCGTAGCTCAATAGGAATTGCATGAGTATTGTCCTTTCATTACAATTCACACATGTGAGGTTCGCACATTTACATAATCACATTATGATAAGGCACATAGGTAAGTCATCACCATACTTATATCATTACATCTTAGCCAACAACTCACAAGCCATAAATCAAGACATTTCAATTCAACATCATACCAACCCTAATAAATCTCATAATGAGGTATACTTCAAAATAATGTAACATTTCAAAATCCCAATGTCATGTGGTAAGACTTAAACAGGATCCTTAAGATCTAAACCATTGTTAGTAGCCAAATTAGGCATTTATAGAATCGTTGAAGTGTTTTGGAACCAAAACGTTCGGAAAGTTGGTTTATAGAAGGACTAGAGTGTTCTTTTAGTTTGACCAAGTTTAAGGTCAGAATCGAGTGAAAGTTGGTAACACATAGTGAGGGATGTTTTCATGATTATAAATTCAGGGTACAACTCTCTAAGGATCAACCAAGGGCCCTTGAAGAGGACGCTCGAGGCAGGAAGGTGCAACACTGCCTGGCAGTGTGCCTCGACGGATGGCACGACGAGGCATCACGGGCACGACGGGCCGTCATGGCTACCGTCGTCCCACCCTTAGTCGTTCCTCAAGAACCCTCGCCTGCACAAGTCTCTGACAGTCGCGACGGACGTGCAGGAGGGAGGGAGGGTTGTCTGTCACGTCCACGACGAACCGTCGACGGGGTTCCGTCGGCGGGGACCTGTTGTGTTTCAGAGAATTAAGCTTTAGTTGAATTATTTTATTAAGTGTATTAGGAGTAATTAGGGGTTAAGGTAAGACTAATTAAGTTGACTTAAGCCCCCCTATAAATACCCCAACCCTCATTAGCCTAATGATAATTCTCAAAACAAACTCTCTTCCTTCTCTCTACTTTCTCTCTCTATTGGAAGACTCCATTGGAGGATAGCTTGGGAGGATCATTGGGGGATGGTTTAGAAAGAAATCACCATCAAAACATCGTCAAATCATAAGTTATGGGATCTAATTCACCTTTGAGACTTCTTTCCTCAAAGGGCTCCTTCAAAGATTTTTCAAAAGTTGAGTTTCATATGGGTTTCATTAAATTTCGAATTTGATGTTATGAAATGAGATATTCAAGTATTCTTTGGGTTATAATGAGTAGGTTATCATGTATTCTAACTTGATTATGTTGAATTGATGTGATTGGGTTTAGATTGTGGATGATGACCCTTAACCCTTCACCCTAGGTATGAGATTGATGTGAATTTGGGTTGGGTTGATGTAATTGATCTAATTATTATTTAAATCATCTTTAATGATTGTTATTACATTGATCATGTATCTATTGTGATGAATTGAAGTCTTTCATGCTAATTCTTGAAGTATTGAATTTAGGGTAAGATGATAGACTTAGATATCATGTCATCAAGCTTTGATTTAGAATTGAATTATGGCGTAATAACTCTTCTAAATTAGTTCTTATATTGATTGTTGAATTACATTGGTGTGACGACCCAAAATGGGTTGGTCTGTGGGTTGATGGTAAGGCCCTTTTATTGGTGAACTATGGAGGAGTATTGGTAAGTCTTGATGTCTCCTAATCCTTACTTCAAGTTATGATTAATTGTCATCAAGTGATAATGTTGTGTTGAAGTATACCTTGCTTAAGGTGATAGATTGGTATGATGATTGAATTGAAATGTTTAGGTTGGTTGTGAGGTTGCCTAGGAGTACATGATATAGGGAAGTTGTTATGCAAAGATGTGCCCTATTGTGATGAGATGTGCAAGGGCTAACTGCACCTATTTGAGTTGTTAATGAAAGGACTATTTCCTATACAATTCTCCTTTGAGCTATGATGATGTAATGTACAAGGGCTTGACCCTATTATATAACTAAGTTGACATGATTAATAGGTTTAAAGACTTTTGTATAAGGGGGACTTAGCTTAGCACCGAGTGAACTTGACAATGGGAGGTGATGGCTTTCCTTAAAGGAAGTGTTACCCTATAGCTCCATATTGGATGTTGACTCCCCTTTGAAGGATACTCACCTAATGATTCCCATGAGATGTGGCCCCGATTACCAATAGGTATGTAGAGGGAATACCTATCTCTTAGTTCCTGAACTATGTTGCCACCATAGGATACTAGCTAGTGGATCCACCTAGATAGCTACGTTTATGTTAGGTTCTACTTTGGCCGGTAGACCACCTTTCATCGGTGTAAGGTTTCATGACACCGGATTCCACATTTGCTCATGTGGTCTATGTCGGTTAAGGCAAGAGTTCCCTAAACTAAAATAAATGAATAAGATATTGACTAATTGAAGTGACTTGAGGGGTTTGACTTTAGCTTAGGTAGGGGTATGGGACTCTACCTACACCTTGCACTAGTTTGCCTTGATAGGAGCTTTGAGAAGTCAATATTATGTATGTAAATGATTTTTTTGTACATTGAATAATATACTTATGAGTATGAAGTTGATACCCATTGTTGAAGAAGAATGTTTCATGAAATGGGGGAGTAGGTTAGGTAAGGTTAATTGCTAATTGTAGTCTTGGTAGATTACTTGATTAAGTAACAGACATGGGTATTAAGGGGCTTGTCATAGTACTCAAAGAGGACGACGACGCCGGTTACGTTTGGGGGTAAACCCGGATATGACAAACTTGGTATCAGAGCATGTGGTTGAATATCCTTGATGTTAAATGTCTCTCTCAACCACGTTATATAGGTTTGTATTCATAATTGTGAAGAACGCCACACTTATGAATAGGAACTTATTTGATGCTTAGGAATCACTCTCATTGTTGGAAATCCATATCGTGCCTCTAGAATGTACTTCATACATGCTTTAGCCTAAAGCTTGTGTTTTGGTTATAGGAGATGAATACTAGAAGGAATGCAGCCAGACGACTTGAGGAGGAGATTACTGCTGCGGGAATCCCTCCCCGTGATGATCCGGTTCCTCCTCTTAAAGAGATTGTTGCAGATGATCATGCTCCAGTTGACCCTCCACCTATGACAGAGGCTCAGATGAGAGCTATTCTTGCTCAAATGGATCAAGCCATGACTACTCAAGCTCAAGCCGCAATGGTGCAAGCCCAAGCTATGACTGCCCAAGCCAATAAGGATATTACACCTAGGGTCCATGAGCAAACTATGGCTTCCCGACTTAGGGACTTTACCCGAATGAATCCTCTTATCTTCTATGGATCTAAGGTTGATGAAGACACTCAAGAATTCATTGATGAGGTTTATAAGATTTTGTGTGCTATGGGGTTGTCTTCTAATGAGAATGCCGAGTTGGACTCATACCAACTCAAGGATGTGTCTCAGACATGGCATGTGCAATGGAAAAATAATAGGCCACTTCAAGGTGGGCCAGTGACTTGGGAGATCTTCAAGAGGGATTTCCTTGATCGGTTCTTCCCTAGAGATATGAGAGAAGCTAAGGTGGTGGAATTCATCAACCTCCGCCAAGGAGGTATGAGTGTTCATGATTACTCTTTGAAGTTCATTCAATTGGCCAAATATGCTCCTTCCTTGGTCTCCGATCCTAGAGACGAGATGAGTCGATTTGTGACGGGTGTGTCAGATGACTTGCAAGAAGAATGTCATTCGGCTATGCTTCATGATAACATGAATATTGGTCGTCTTATGGTGCATGCACAAAGGGTAGAGGAGGCTAGAGCAAAAAGTAAGGATAAGGATTCAAGAAGGACAAGGTCTTTTGAGAGTGGAACTACTAAAGACAGGTTTGGAATTCAAGACAAGCCTAGATTCAAGAAGAGGTTCTCAAATCAAGTTCCATCCAAATTTCCCAAGACTAGGGATTCTAAAGCCCCTAGGCCAAAAGTTGCAAAGGGAAAGGGTGGAAACTCATTTAATGAGAAGCCTACGTGTGCTAACTGTGGGAAGGGTCACCTTGGAGAATGTTTGGTAGGAACGGGGATTTGCTTTGGTTGTGGAAAATGTGGTCATAGAGTGCGAGATTGTCCTAATGCTAAGGGACAAGAGAAGGGTGGACAACCAAGTGGTACTAATGATGCTCCCAAAAAGAATTGCTTCTATGCTCTTCGTTCGAGAGATGATCAAGAGGCCACACCCGATGTGGTGACCGGTATGTTACAAATCTTTGCTATTGATGTGTATGCTTTGCTAGATCCGGGTGCTACTTTGTCTTTCGTTACTCCCTTAGTAGCTAAAAAGTTCGATACTTTACCCGATGTTTTGCATGAACCTATTTTGGTGTCTACTCCGGTGGGTGAGTCAGTTGTATCAAAAAGAGTCTACCGAAATTGTCCTATCTCTATGCCCCATAGAGTTTCTCATGTAGATCTAGTTGAACTAGACATGTATGATTTTGATGTCATTTTGGGTATGGACTGGTTGCATGCTAGCTTCACTTCTATTGATTGTAGGACTAGAGTTATGAGGTTTAGTTTCCCAAATGAACCCGTTTTTGAGTGGAAGGGTGGGAATTCTCTTCCTAGAGGTCGTTTCATATCATGTCTAAAAGAATGTAATATGATCTCAAAGGGGTGTCTTTATCATATTGTGAGAGTCCAAGAAGTTGATTCCGAAATTCCTCCTATTGAAGCGGTCTCCGTAGTGAGTGAATTTATGGAGGTTTTTCCCAATGACCTTCCCGGTATCCTCCCGAACGGTAAATCGATTTTGGTATCGATTTACTACCAGAAACAAACCCTATCTCTATTCCTCCTTATAGAATGGCTCCAGCCGAATTGAAGGAGTTGAAGGCACAACTTAAAGATTTGCTAGACAAGGGCTTTATAAGGCCTAGCATTTCTCCATGGGGTGCTCCGGTATTATTCGTGAAAAAGAAGGATGGGTCCTTGAGAATGTGTATTGACTATCGCCAACTCAACAAGGTTACTATCAAGAACAAATATCCTCTTCCGCGGATTGATGATTTATTTGACCAACTCCAAGGGGCGAGTTACTTCTCCAAAATAGACTTGAGGTCAGGGTATCACCAGCTTAGGGTAAGAAATGAAGATATTCCAAAGACGGCCTTTCAGACTCGGTACGGACATTATGAGTTCGTGGTTATGTCCTTCGGTCTCACAAATGCTCCGACGGCGTTTATGGACCTAATGAATAGAGTGTTTCAAAGTTACCTTGATTCGTTCGTTATTGTATTTATCGATGATATCTTGGTGTATTCGAAGAATGAGGTTGATCACATGGGTCATCTAAGGGAGGTATTGCAAACCCTTAGAGAGCATCAATTGTTCGCCAAGTATAGCAAGTGTGAGTTTTGGTTGAGGTCGGTCGCGTTTCTTGGGCACATCATCTCTAGTGAGGAAGTTGAGGTAGACCCAAGGAAAACAGATGCGGTTAGAAGTGGCCTAGACCCTTGACCCCGACAGACATTAGGAGTTTCTTGGGTCTAGCGGGCTATTATCGAAGGTTTGTAGAAGGTTTTTCATCCATTGCATCTCCTTTAACTTCATTGACTCAAAAGGGTAAAAAGTTTGAATGGTCAGAGGCCTGCGAGAAGAGTTTCCAATTGTTGAAGGATAGGCTTACTTTAGCTCCGGTGTTAACTTTACCGGAAGGTTCTAAATGGTTCGTTGTGTATTGTGATGCATCCCGCATAGGTTTGGGGTGTGTGCTTATGAAAAATGGGAAGGTGGTTGCCTATGCTTCACGGCAACTTAAGGTGCATGAGAGAAATTACCCCACTCATGACCTTGAATTAGCGGCCGTAGTGTTTGCTTTAAAATTTTGGAGACATTACTTGTATTGTGTTCATGTGGATGTTTTCACCGATCATAAAAGTCTTCAATATGTGTTTACTCAAAAAGAGTTGAACCTCCAACAAAGAAGGTGGTGTGAATTGTTGAAGGATTATGATATGAGTGTCCTATATCACCCCGGCAAGGCCAATGTGGTGGCGGATGCTCTAAGCCGTTTGACTATGGGTAGTGTGTCTCATTTTGATGAAGACAAGAAAGACCTAGTGAAAGATGTTCATAGTTTGACTAGATTGGGTGTTCGTTTCGAGAGTTCTCTAAATGGAGGTGCCACGGTTCATCACAGCTCTGAGTCATCATTAGTGGTTGAGGTGAAGTCCAAACAACACCTTGATCAACTATTGATGGAGTTGAAGGAATCGGTTCTTGGCAAGATGAATGAGTCTTTCTCCTTAGGAGGAGATGGTGTGTTGAGGTACCAAGGGAGGTTATGTGCTCATGATATTGATGGATTGAGGGATCGGATCCTTGAGGAAGCCCATGGATCCCATTATTCCATCCATCCGGGCTCTACTAAGATGTATCATGACCTTCGAGAAATATATTGGTGGGAAGGTTTGAAGAAGGACATAGCGGAATTTGTTGCTAAGTGTCCAAATTGCCAACAAGTGAAGGCGGAACATCAAAATCTGGGTGGCTTACTACAAGAGATCCAAATTCCTACTTGGAAGTGGGAAGACATTAATATGGACTTTGTGGTAGGGTTGCCTCGGACTCAAAAGTCTTATGATTCTATATGGGTAATTGTTGATAGATTGACTAAGTCCGCTCATTTTATTCCCGTCAAATCCACGTATTCAGCGGAGGATTATGCGAAGATATTCATAGAAGAGATTGTGTGTCGCCATGGTATTCCGTTATCCATCATTTCGGATCGGGGTGCACAATTCACATCTAGATTTTGGAAGTCTTTTCAATAAGGGTTAGGTACTAAAGTGAAATTGAGTACCGCCTTTCATCCTCAAACGGATGGTCAAGCGGAACGCACGATTCAAACCCTTGAGGATATGCTTAGAGCTTGCATTATTGATTTTAAAGGGATTTGAGATAAGCACTTGCCGTTGGTAGAGTTTGCGTATAATAATAGTTTCCATTCGTCCATCTCCATGGCTCCCTTTGAAGCCTTGTATGGTAGGAGGTGTAGGTCTCCTATATGATGGTTTGAAGTTGGTGAACCATCAATCTTTGGTCCCGACTTGATTTATAGGACTTTGGAGAATGTGCATATCATAAGGAATAGGTTGCAAACAGCCTATAGTCGACAAAATTCCCATGCCGACAATAGGAGAAGAGATTTGGAGTTTGAAGAGGGTGACAAGGTGTATTTAAAAATCTCACCTATGAAGGGGTGGTAAGATTTGGAAAGAAAGGGAGGTTGAGCCCTTGTTACGTGGGTCCTTATGAGATTTTGGAAAGGGTTGGTAAAGTTGCCTATCGCTTGAAGCTACCTAACGATTTAGCTTCGGTTAATTTGGTTTTCCATGTCTCGATGTTGAAGAAGTGTGTTGGGTATCCCGAGTCTATTCTTCATATTGAAGGTCTTGGAGTCAAGGATAACCTCTCTTATGAGGAGGTTCCTATCCAAATCCTTGATAGGCAAGTGAAAGGTTGAGGAACAAGGAGGTGGTTTCCGTAAAAGTGTTATGGAAGAACCACCTAGTTGAGGGTGCAACATGGGAGGCTGAGGCCGACATGAAAACCCGTTATCCTCATCTTTTTGATGTTTAAGGTTAGTTATTCTTTCTAATGATATAATTATGCTAGATATTGTGAATCTTTGATACTTTGGTGAATTTCTTCAAAAATCTTAGTTTTTAAGACTTCACAATGAAGTCACTGTAAGGTGGCCTTAAGCAATAACTTGAAATTTGTCTTGCTTCTTGCATATTTGAGTCAAGTCGTGTATTGTGATATAGTGAATCCTTGTGGATGTTATATTAAGCATATTGATAAGATGAACTTTGTGCTAATTGACTTGTGTATCAAATGATTGAGCTCATGTGTGTTGTGAGTAGAAAGTATCTCATGAGGAAACTTTGAGCTTTTGTGTGATAAATTGATGTTTTGAAGTGTTTTATTGAAATGATGTGATTCATGCCAATTTGATATTGTGAATTTGTTGAGCTGCTAGTCTTGAGTCTTTTCCCTCCTTTAAAGAGTGCTTAGTGTCATTCGGGGATGAATGTTCCCAAGGGGGGGGGATAATGTAACATTTCGAAATCCCAAAGTCATGTGGTAAGACTTAATCAGGCTCCTTAAGGTCTAAACCATTGTTACTAGCCAAATTAGGCTTTTATGGAGTCGTTGAAGTGTTTTGGAACCAAAACGTTCAAGCACGTTCATAACGTCCGGAAAGTTGGTTTATGGAAGGACTAGAGTGTTCTTTTACTTTGACCAAGTTTAAGAGTCGAAATCGAGTGAAAGTTGGTAACACATAGTGAGGGATGTTTTCATGATTATAAATTCAGGGTACGACTCCCTAAGGACCAACCAAGGGCCCTCGAAGAGGACCCTCGAGACAGGACGGTGCAACACTGCCTAGCAATGTGCCTCGACGGATGGCACGACGGGGCATCACGAGCACGATGGGCCGTCATGGATACCGTCGTCCCACCCTTAGTTGTTCCTCAAGAATCGTCACCTACACAAGTCTCTGACAGTCGCGACGGACGTGCAGGACGGAGGGAGGGCTGTCCGTCACGTCCATGATGAACCGTCGATGGTGTTCCGTCGGTGGGGACCTGTTGTGTTTTGGAGAATTAAGCTTTAGTTCAATTATTTTATTAAGTGTCTTAGGGGTAATTAGGGGTTAAGTGAATACTAATTAAGTTGACTTAAGCCCCCCTATAAATACCCCAATCGTCATTAGCCTAATGATAATTCTCAAAACAAACTCTCTTCCTTCTCTCTACTTTCTCTCTCTATTGGAAGACTCCATTGGAGGATAGCTTGGGAGGATCATTGGGGATTGGTTTATCACGAAATCACCATCAAAACGTTGTCAAATCGTAAGGTATGGGATCTAATTCACCTTTGAGACTTCTTTCATCAAAGGGCTCCTTCAAAGATTTTTCAAAAGTTGAGTTTCATGGGTTTCATTCAATTTCGTGTATTCTTTGGGTTATAATGAGTAGGTTATCATGTATTCTAACTTGATTATGTTGAATTATGGCGTAATGACTCTTCTAAATTAGTTCTTATATTGATTGTTGAATTACATTGGTGTGACAAACCAAAATGGGTTGGTCTATGGGTTGATGGTAAGGCCCTTTTATTGGTGAACTATGGAGGAGTATTGGTAAGTCTTGATGTCTCCTAATCCTTACTTCAAGTTGTGACTAATTGTCATCAAGTGATAATGTTGTGTTGAAGTATACCTTGCTTAAGGTGATAGGTTGGTATGATGATTGAATATGAAATGTTTAGGTTGGTTATGAGGTTGCCTAGGAGTACATGATATAGGGAAGTTGTTATGTAAAGATGTGCCCTATTGTGATGAGATGTGCAAGGGCTAACTGCACCTATTTGAGCTGTTAATGAAAGGACTATTTCCTATACAATTCTCCATTGAGCTATGATGATGTAATGTACAAGGGCTTGACCCTATTATCTTACTAAGTTGACATGATTAATAAGTTTAAAGACTTTTGTATAAGGGGGACTTAGCTTAGCACCGAGTGAACTTGACAATGGGAGGTGATGGCTTTCCTTAGAGGAAGTGTTACCCTATAGCTCCATATTGGATGTTGACTCCCCTTTGAGGGATACTCACCTAATGATTCCCATGAGATGTGGCCCCGATTACCAATAGGTATGTACAGGGAATACCTATCTCTTAGTTCTTGAACTATGTTGCCACCATAGGATACTAGCTAGTGGATCCACCTAGATAGCTACATTTATGTTAGGTTCTACTTTGGCCGGTAGACCACCTTTCATCGGTGTAAGGTTTCATGACACCGGATTAAACATTTGCTCATGTGGTCTATGTCGGTTAAGGCAAGAGTTCCCTAAACTAAAATAATTGAATAAGATATAGACTAATTGAAGTGACTTGAGGGGTTTGACTTTAGCTTAGGTAGGGGTATGGGACTCTACCTACGCCTTGCACTAGTTTGCCTTGATAGGAGCTTTGAGAAGTCAATATTATGTATGTAAATGATTTTTTTGTACATTGAATAATATACTTATGAGTATGAAGTTGATACCCATTGTTGAAGAATAATGTTTCATGAAATGGGGGAGTAGGTTAGGTAAGGTTAATTGCTAATTGTAGTCTTGGTAGATTACTTGATTAAGTAAGAGACATGGGAATTTACTCGATCATTATACTTGTGACTTTATGAAGGTTATAGTTAGTATGCTTTGCTTTGCTATGCTTCACTCGTATACATGTTTTATAATGATTTTTCTTAAATGTCCTTTTCTAAGTATATTTGATTGGTAATTGTATATATGGTTCTATACTTAGTACATGTGGAGTACTAACCCCATTTCCTTCCCTTTTCCCAAACATTTTAGGTTCCGGTCGTTGAATTTGCTTCGAGGAGCTTGGAAGGAAGACTTGGATATCTTATCATCCAAGTGGTAGGTCCTCACTCTCCCGAGGGCGTTGCCGACATCTTACTCCTATATTACTTAGTTACTATAATTTTGTATTGACTCCATTACTCATTTGAGACAATGTTGTATATAGACTATATGTGGCTCCTTGTATTGATGTAGGGCTATGCCCAAGATTTATTGTCTTGATAGATGGTTTATGAGATGAGACGACTTTTATGACTATTAAGTTTTTTTTACTATATAAATCGGTGAAATAAAAGTAGAAGACTATGTAATCTTCGTATATGAACAAGTCTATGTATACTTGATATAAATACGACTATGTGTATGTAGAGGTCTATGTAAACCTCCGAGTAGTTATAGATAAAAAGTTTTAAATTCCTTCACATTTTTAATCGATGAATGCTATGACGAGGCTAAGGGGCTTGTCATAGTACTCAAAGAGGACGACGACGCCGGTTACGTTTGGGGGTAAACCCGGATATGACAAACTTGGTATCAGAGCATGAGGTTGAATATCCTTGATGTTAAATGTCTCTCTCAACCACGTTATATAGGTTTGTATTCATAATTGTGAAGCGCGCCACACTTATGAATAGGAACTTATTTGATGCTTAGGAATCACTTTCATTGTTGGAAATCCATATCGTGCCTCTAGAATGTACTTCATACATGCTTTAGCCTAAAGCTTGTGTTTTGGTTATAGGAGATGAATACTAGAAGGAATGCATCCAGACGACTTGAGGAGGAGATTACTGCTACGGGAATCCCTCCCCGTGATGATCCGGTTCCTCCTCTTAAAGAGATTGTTGCAGATGATACCTATGACAGAGGCTCAGATGAGACCTATTCTTGCTCAAATGGCTCAAGCCATGACTACTCAAGCTCAAGCCGCAACGGTGCAAGCCCAAGCTATGACTGCCCAAGCCAATAGGGATATTGCACCTAGGGTCCATGAGCAAACTATGGCTTCCCGACTTAGGGACTTTACCCGAATGAATCCTCTTATCTTCTATGGATCTAAGGTTGATGAAGACACTCAAGAATTCATTGATGAGGTTTATAAGATTTTGTGTGCTATGGGGTTGTCTTCTAATGAGAATGCTGAGTTGGACTCATACCAACTCAAGGATGTGTCTCAGACATGGCATGTGCAATGGAAAAATAATAGGCCACTTCAAGGTGGGCCAGTGACTTGGGAGATCTTCAAGCGGGCTTTCCTTGATCGGTTCTTCCCTAGAGATATGAGAAAAGCTAAGGTGGTGGAATTCATCAACCTCCGCCAAGGAGGTATGAGTGTTCATGATTACTCTTTGAAGTTCATTCAATTGGCCAAATATGCTCCTTCCTTGGTCTCCGATCCTAGAGACGAGATGAGTCGATTTGTGACGGGTGTGTCAGATGAATTGCAAGAAGAATGTCATTCGGCTATGCTTCATGATAACATGAATATTGGTCGTCTTATGGTGCATGCACAAAGGGTAGAGGAGGCTAGAGCAAAAAGTAAGGATAAGGATTCAAGAAGGGCGAGGTCTTTTGAGAGTGGAACTACTAAAGACAGGTTTGGAATTCAAGACAAGCCTAGATTCAAGAAGAGGTTCTCAAATCAAGTTCCATCCAAATTTCCCAAGACTAGGGATTCTAAAGCCCCTAGGCCAAAAGTTGCAAAGGGAAAGGGTGGAAACTCATTTAATGAGAAGCCTACGTGTGCTAACTGTGGGAAGGGTCACCTTGGAGAATGTTTGGTAGGAACGGGGATTTTCTTTGGTTGTGGAAAAAGTGGTCATAGAGTGCGAGATTGTCCTAATGCTAAGGGACAAGAGAAGGGTGGACAACCAAGTGGTTTTAATGATGCTCCCAAAAAGAATCGCTTCTATGCTCTTCGTTCGAGAGATGATCAAGAGGCCACTCCCGATGTGGTGACCAGTATGTTACAAATCTTTGCTATTGATGTGTATGCTTTGCTAGATCCGGGTGCTACTTTGTCTTTCGTTACTCCCTTAGTAGCTAAAAAGTTCGATACTTTACCCGATGTTTTACATGAACCTATTTTGGTGTCTACTCCGGTGGGTGAGTCAGTTGTAGCAAAAAGAGTCTACCGAAATTATCCTATCTCTATGCACCATAGAGTTTCTCATGTAGATCTAGTTGAACTAGACATGTATGATTTTGATGTCATTTTGGGTATGGACTGGTTGCATGCTAGCTTCACTTCTATTGATTGTAGGACTAGAGTTGTGAGGTTTAGTTTCCCAAATGAACCCATTTTTGAGTGGAAGGGTGGGAATTCTCTTCCTAGAGGTTGTTTCATATCATGTCTAAAAGAATGTAATATAATCTCAAAGGGGTGTCTTTATCATATTGTGAGAGTCCAAGAAGTTGATTTCGAAATTCCTCCTATTGAGTCGGTCCCCGTAATGAGTGAATTTATGGAGGTTTTTCCCAATGACCTTCCCGGCATTCCTCCCGAACGGGAAATCGATTTTGGTATCGATTTGCTACCAGAAACAAACCCTATCTCTATTCCTCCTTATAGAATAGCTCCAGCAGAATTGAAGGAGTTGAAGGCACAACTTAAAGATTTTCTAGACAAGGGCTTTATAAGGCCTAGCATTTCTCCATGGGGTGCTCCGGTATTATTCGTGAAAAAGAAGGATGGGTCCTTGAGAATGTGTATTGACTATCGCCAACTCAACAAGGTTACTATCAAGAACAAATATCCTCTTCCGCGGATTGATGATTTATTTGACCAACTCCAAGGGGCGAGTTACTTCTCCAAAATTGACTTGAGGTCAGGGTATCACCAGCTTAGGGTGAGAAATGAAGATATTCCAAAGATGGCCTTTCGGACTCAGTACGAACATTATGAGTTCGTGGTTATGTCCTTCGGTCTCACAAATGCTCCGGCGGCGTTTATGGACCTAATGAATAGAGTGTTTCAAAGTTACCTTGATTCGTTCGTTATTTATCGATGATATCTTGGTGTATTCGAAGAATGAGGTTGATCACATGGGTCATCTAAGGGTGGTATTGCAAACCCTTAGAGAGCATCAATTGTTTGCCAAGTATAGCAAGTGTGAGTTTTGGTTGAGGTCGGTCGCGTTTCTTGGGCACATCATCTCTAGTGAGGGAGTTGAGGTAGACCCAAGGAAAACTGATGCGGTAAGAAATTGGCCTAGACCCTTGACCCCGACAGACATTAGGAGTTTCTTGGGTCTAGCGGGCTATTATCGAAGGTTTGTAGAAGGTTTTTCATCCATTGAATCTCCTTTGACTTCATTGACTCAAAAGGGTAAAAAGTTTGAATGGTCAGAGGCCTGCGAGAAGAGTTTCCAATGTTGAAAGATAGGCTTACTTCAGCTCCGGTGTTAACATTACCGGAAGGTTCTAAAGGGTTTGTTGTGTATTGTGATGCATCCCGCATAAGTTTGGGGTGTGTGCTTATGAAAAATGTGAAGGTGTTGCATATGCTTCACGGCAACTTAAGGTGCATGAGAGATATTACCCCACTCATGACCTTGAATAGTAAGGTTGGGGTGGCTTGCTGGGTGAGACTGATAGAAAGAAAGGACGGGGGGCAACCATGCATGGTACTTCTCGACCCTGTCTCCGAGGGACAGTTGAACTAGCGACTCATGAATGCTGCCGGGTTGGACGAGCTAATAACTCGAAGGCGTTCGGTCTATTTTTTGAGCAAGAATCACATCTGGGCGCCTATTCATTCTTTTTTGGGGTGTATAAAGCCACGGAGCGATTCAGGCATCTATCTTATTGTATTGACGTAATCAGTCTTAGTGGTAGCAGCTTCCAAGCATGATATGTTAACTATATATCCCTAATGCCCTTATCACTTGTTCTTCTGCTTTTATCCGTCCGGGTGGTCAGGGGAACTGTCAAGTGTAAAAGCTTTAAGAGATAGGAGGGAAGTGATAGATTAGTTCATGCTCAAATACAGGCGGAGTTAGCAAAGGAAGAGGTACAACATAAGCAAGTAAGCGGGTCACAAGGAAGTCGGATTCCAATCACAGTGAGTCACGCCGCTTTCAAGCCAGTAGTAATCCTGTCCCAGTTTATGTCTCTGCTTTCGAAACTGTCTTTCCTGTCTTTGAAAGAATCGCCTCGACTCTCCCTCGGTTCGTTCGGGGAATAGGTTTCATCATTAATTCTTCAAGAAATAGATCCAATGCGAACAATACATTACCCTAGGCAGTCCATGAATGAATTAGAATAGATAAAACAACTCTAACAATCAATATATTCATCAATTCCCATCAATTCATAAGCAAGATCCAAGATTTGGGAAATTTGGGAAAAGGACATGATCTACATGAAATTCCATCAATTAACATCAATTACCCAACTATCTACACTTAATTAGTCATAGTCAATCACAATTAATTATAATCAACCATCAATTTGAAGTTTAGAAGAAAACCCATTACTAGAAGAAAACCCTTGGAATTGGGTGATTTAGAAATAAACTTTGAGAGGACCTCGTGGGGAAAGGAATCCCAAGAGTGAAGGACACATACCTTAATGAAGATTAATCCATGAAACTCAAGTGAAATCCTATTGAAATTGTTCTTCTTCAAGCTTTGTTCTTCCTTCAGTGGAGGTTAAATAGAGAGAGAAAGTAGAGAGAGGTGAGAGCTTTTGGGTTTTCATTTGGGAATTTGATTTGAGTGAATAAATGTGAGGAAACACTGATTAAAAATCAATATATAGACCTCCCATGAAATACCCAAAAGACCCTCACTTAAATTGACCCTTTAATGAAGTCAAACTTGAATTCCAAATTTCAGATTTTCGTTGGGGAACAAGTGTGCGACGCGTAGCTGCTCCCGCAAGATTTTCTAAATTATTTTTTGAGGCAGTGGAGTCCGAGACCTTCCCGCGATGCAGACTTTACTTTTGACCAAAAGCCCTCCCAGTCCGCGACGCGGACACACTCCCCCTATGTGTAATTTGGCTGCTACTTTGGCAGCTAGCCAAGCCAAGTTTGGGGTCCTTTCGTGGACCCCTAGGGCGACCCAGGGTCGTAGCTGGACCTTTTTACTCTACATATATGGTTTTACCTATCCAAAGTCATTTTACAAGTTTTAGACCTCATACAATACCTCTAAACCTTCCCGAAACCTAAGGATGTTCACTAGTTAAATTTGACTAGCTTCAGGACGTCATGGACGTTTCTTGATGTCTTGAATCCAAAACTTTATAAATGGTTTATTAACATTATTTTAGGCCTTATGAGAGTTTTACTAACCTTATATCAACATATTAGGCTCTAGCTAAAGTCTTGGACTTTCGGAGTTTTACAGTTTAGGAGTCTGAGTGAAAATGAATTTCATTGTTCTCCTTGCATTGTGCATTTCATGAGGCTATGTTTATGTTTTTAAATGAGTCTATATTATTTTTTCTATAATATTGTCATGACTTCATAACAAATTTCTTAAAAGATGTATTATTGAATATTTGAGCATGCATTACAGTGAAGTATTTCAAATTCTTGCTTAATTGTATTTTCATGAGAAGTTGGCTTTATGTGCTTAGAAAGGTTTTATATGAGAATGATGATATATGGAGAAGTATTTCCTCCTATATGAAATGAAAGAGGTGAGTCTTATTTCATGATAAGTTGTAGATGTAGTTTATACTAAGTTTTTGTGTTTTGAGTCTCTTGATAATATGTGGAATTAATGTTCCTCCTATTTATGTGTATTGTATATGGTGTGGTATGTTTATGAGCTGCTAGTCTTGAATCTTCATCTCTTGATGGTGTTAAAAGTGTTTTAATGTCATTCGAGGACGAAAGTTTTCCTAGTGGGGGAGAATGTAACACCCTAAAAATGAACTAGGTGAAACTAGAGCCTAACATGTGTGTCGTGAGTTTATAAGGTCTTAAAATAGTTAATCATAGTGTTAAGAGGCAGTTTGTTGAGTTTGGAAGGGTTTGGAGGTCGAACGTCCAAGACGTTCGAAAGTTAGCCTTGAGATGTGCTTGTGTGTTCTAGTGTGCCTTTGCATGTTTTACAAGTTGGTTTGAGTTCAAATTAATATGCAAGGTTCCTAACATCTAAACAAACGTATTTAGGTTGAAAACATCCGGGTATGATGTAATACTCCGGAAGTCCAAAGACTAATCTAGACCCTAACATGAGAGTCTAAGATTTGTAACACTGTTTATAAGTCAATTATAATGTCTTTGAGTCATTTAGAAAGTTTTAGAATCAAAACGTCAAGGAACGTCTATGACGTTCGAAAACTAGTTCAAGAGGTGCTAGTGTTCCTTAGCCTATTTGACTAAGTTTTAAGAGTTGGAAAATGATGAAATTTGATGGTAAGGTGTCTAACACGTATTAGATTTAGTTTATAGTCAAAAAAGTCCAGGTACGACTCCCCAAGGACTAACCAAGGGCCCTGGAGGAGGACCCTTGAAAAAGCGGCCAAAAGTTGTCAAGGGACAGTGTCACCAACGAAGGCCATTAACAAGGTGTGGTCCAATCGACGGGGCGTCAATGTCCATCATCGATGGACACTTAGCCAAATTTGTGAGAAGCCTTCTTGACAACTCTCTGACTAAAACGACGGACCAAAAGGACGATTTTTGCTACACGTTTTAGGACTTGCTAAATTAATTAATTAGGTGATTAGTTAATTAGTTAGGAGTTAAGGAATGTCTAATTAAGTTATTTAATGGCCTATATAAATACCCTAACCTAATTAAACTAAACTAACCCTCATAAGTCCCAAAACCCAAATTACTCCTCCTTCTCTCTTCTTTCTCTCTCCCAAAGGAACCCCATTGAAGACAAAGCAAGAGGTGAGTTATAGGGATGATAAGGATCAAGTTTCTCAATCAAACTTCACCAATTATTAAGGTATGGGATTCCTTTCACCTTTGGGATCTCTTTCCTCAAAGGGTTCCTCCAAATTGATTTCAAGAAGTTGAGTTCTAAGTGGGTTTTCTTCCAATACGAAGTTAATCTTGTGAATTGCTTTGTGTATGATTCCTTTTGTTTATGATTAGTAGATTGTCATGTATTATGGTTACATTATACTAATTCTTGATGTATTGACCTAGTTTGTGGAAAGATGACCTTTTCCCCTTAACCCTAGGTTGTAATCTTGAATTGAATTGTGTAGTATTCATACAATTAGCTTGGGTAATGTGTGAATTACTATTCTATATTGTTATTGTGTCAATTATGAGTAGATTGTGATTTATTGTAATCCAATTATGCTAGTTCTTGAATAATTGACTTAGGTTGTGAAGTAGATCATGAATTTGACCTAAGTCTATAATTCTAGGCTATGAACTAGTAATGAATTGTTGTGTAGTGATTCAATTGAATTCATTATTATGTTGGTTAATATTGTGTGATGATATTACACCCATTTTTGGGTTGAATTGGAGGGTTTACGGTAAGACCTTGATGATGGAATTGTGAAGGAGATTGGGTAAGTCTTGTGATCTCCATTCTTTAATTCAATTATGATTACTTGTGATTAAGTGATGATGTTGTGTTGAAGTATGCCTTTTGTTAAGATTTATAGGGTTGGTATGATGTTTAATTGAAATGTCTTTAACTATGGGTTGTGAGTGTTGCTATGATGTAAATATTATAAGGATGGTGATAACTTACCAATGTGCCTTATTATGATGTTACTATGTAAATGTGCCAACCTCACATGTATGAATTGTAATGAAAGGATAATACTCATACAATTCTTATTGATCTATGATGATTATGATTATGATTATATAAGGGGTAGACTCTATTACCGACATTAAGTTATAATGATTAATAAAGTCATTAAATACATTTCAAAAAGGGATTCTAGCTTAACACCGAGCGAACTAGAGTGAGGAGTGTCCCTTCCCACATAGGGAAGGTAGGTTCACTATTGTACTCATGAGATTGGAGACTATAATGCATGTATCATAAAGAGGGTCCCAACTTTATCTTCTAGTTCTTGAACTATGTTGCCCCATAGGAATACTAGCTAGTAGATCCACAATAGATGTTATGTTTATGTTTTGGTACTACCTTGGCAAGTAGTCCGCCTTCCTCCGGTGTAGGGTTCCATGACACTGGATTCCACATTAGCTCATGTGGTCTATGTTTGTTAAGGCAAGATGCTCCCAAAAGGTAAAATGAACTAAAGGAATGAACTCTAACTAGTATGACCTAAGGGGATTAGCTTAGTCTAGGTAGGGGTATGGGACTCCACCTATACATTGCACTAGTTAGCCTTGAAGGAAGTCTTGGAAGGATGTTCTTATGTATGTATATGCTTACAAATGTAAATGATATATATATATATATATATGATGATCTTGTATGTTGATGATACTACATGATGTTGGTTTTTACTTATGAACATGTGTTTGTTCTTTATTGCTAAAGTATGATGTTATGTACTCTTAATGATATGCTATGTGAAGTTGGACATTGTTTATGGTTCTTATTGAGTTTACTTGATTGAGTAATGTTATGGTACTTTGCTTAGTTATTGCACTATTATACTTAGTGAGGGTTCATGAGTAATAGTCTTGCTTTGTCGTTGATGTTACGACTTGATGTTAGAGTTGTCTTGGTTATATGTTCAATTATGTTGATATGCATTTTGGCTTGACTAGACTTAGTAAGGTTGGTCTTGTGATGTACATGGTCTTGAATTAATGAATATGTCTTATTGATTGGTAGGGTTTATTGAATGTGCATAAGGCTTTTCAAAGTAAATTGCATACTTTATGGAAATGTCCCTCTTTAGCCTGATTTTATGTTTTGTGTGCATATGGTCTCATACTTAGTACAAGTGATGTGCTAAACCCATTTTCTCCCTTTTTCCCCAACATTTTAGGTTCCGGTCGTTGAAGGGCTTGTGACGACTTTTGAAGGAAGACTTGGAATTCTCACTCTCCAAGTTGGGTAGGTCCTCACCACTTCAAGGACAATGTCATTTTCTAGCTTCGGATATTGATTATTCTTAAGGACAATATGTTCATTTCTTTCATTTGAGTACTAAAGATTGTATAGCCTATATGTGGCTTTTATCGTATTGATGTATGGGCTATGCCCAATTGTTATACTCTTGTTTAGATGGTTATGAGATGAGACATCCGGTTTTAAGACTATGTTATATCTTTTGTATATATATATATATATATATATATATATATATATATATATATATATATATATGAAGGGTCAATGTATACTCGATATGACTATAGTATGTGTATGCGAGAGGTCTATGTAAACCTCATGATAGATAGAAGAAAAGTTTTAAATTTTTCACGTTTTTAACCTATGAATGTAATGATGTAAGCTAAGAGGCTAGTCTTAGTCCTCGATGAGGACGACGACTCTGGTTACATTTAGGGGATGCTCCCCGGATGTGACACACGACTCCCTAAGGACCACCCTAATTGTCCTTGAGGAGGACCCAACTTGTGGCTTGAAAATGCCTAAGACAGTCTACATCTACGACTGTGTAAACGATGCCTCGTCGTCCAAGGAACGCTCCGTCGTTGGGGGCGTCACTCCACACTTAGTTATGGGAGCTAAGCCCCCAAATTGCAAGGTCTCTGTCGCAAACGATGGACCCGCAGGATGGAGCTGTCATTCCATCGATGGTCTGTCGTCCAAGCGTCGTTTGGTGCCTACAACTTCTGCAAAATCTCGGCCAAGGTAAGGGTATTTAGGTAATTCACCTAGATTCTAAATAAAAGAATGGGAGGTTACTTAAGGTGTTTTTGGATATTTTAAGTCACTTTATAAGCCTACAACCTATAGTTGAGTTCATTATTCAAAAATAAATCCCAAGACCCCAAATAGAATTCTCTAGAACTCCATTGAAGCTTGTAGAAAGGTTGAGGTTAGGAGCTTGATTTCTCATTGACTCTTCATAATTTTCGTGTATTATCATCATCAAGGTATGGTCTTTCATCCTTGAACTCTCTTTCTTCAAGGAGCCAAACTTCACAAAACATGAAATCTTCTATTTTGACTTCTAGCCATGGGTTCTTGCATAAAATAATTTGAATCAATGATTTATGTCATAATTGATGTTAACTAAATGATTTTAGATAAAATTCCTAATGAACCCATGCAAATCATGAATTTCTAATTTTACTATAACATGGGTGATGTGATCATAGCTCTTTTGAATTGAATTCTTGTGTAGATTACCTTGGGCTATTGATTTATGTAAAGATTATGTTAGAATTGTATATAGTATTCCTTAATTTGATGATTTTCATATTGTATCTTGTTGGATCATTGTATGGTTTGATTATTGGTTTGTATTGGTGTGTGTGGCTATTGGTAAGAGCCTTTGTGAATTGAACTGGTTGGAAAAGCTAAGGATTTGAGGTTTTGGTGATGGAATGGTGGTAAGATGACCTAATTTCTTCTATATTGTGTAGTATAGCTATTGAATTTTGTTGATTTGTATGGTCCACTTATGGTGGCGGTGCTTATGTGTTATAATTGTGAAGAATGTGGCCTTGTCCGCATTACTTTATCAATTGTGATGTTATCATGTTATAGCTTGTATAGGTGATCATTGTGAAGGCTTATATGGCTTATGTGTATGAGTGAAGTGAAAGCATGATTTATCCTAATTGATTATAAGTATCATGATAGACTATGGTGATGTCTTTGTATGTGTAAACTTGATGTTGAAGTATGATTCTCTCTAATTGAATATACGAGTCTTATGATGAACTATGTCGATGTTTCTATAGAAGTTGATAGGGTGAATTTTAGAAGACTTGGTTGTCCCTATGTCCTACTTGAATGTGATTGGACATGTGATAAGATGAAGATATGTGTACCTTGTTTTGGTAGACCTATGTCCCTTTACTTGATACATAAAGAATGTGAATATTGACTCTTGACTTAGTAGGCTTAAGCACCTTTGTCATGTATGTGAATGTATGATTGAAATATGACCTTGAACATGGTTAAGAGGGTCATTAACTTGGGACCTTCAAACTAGAAAGAAGGTTATGATATCCTTGAAGTTGAAAGTCATAATGGTATCCTTATTTTGTGAATGATGGACTTAGGATAGTTTGGCTGGAACGGCATGAAACCATCTCTAAGAAGGTCATTGATCTATCCTTATGGACCATTGAGTGGCAGCCCTAATGGACTCATCCTTGGTATTGTGATTGAACTTACTCTATGAGAACATGGCTAGCACCGAGAGAATATGATTGTGGTAATGACTCTACTTAAGTTGAGACTAGAGTACAAAAAAACTCTTGATATTCCTTAATCATGTGCCTACATGGAATGTGTCGTAATTTGTTACACCCCATAAATAAGGTAGATCAAAATAGAGCCTAACATGGGTATTATGAGATTATAAGGTCATAAAATGACTAAAAATAGTGTTAAGAGTCAGTATATAGAGTTTGGAGGTGTTTGGAGGTCAAACTCCCAAGGACGTCCAAGACGTTCGGAAACTAGTCAAAGTCGAACTAGTGTAACGTAGTGTTTTGTAGTGGAGTTTTGTTGGATGTTTTGAGGGTGAAATTGAGTATAGATGCTTCCTATATATATCCTGACATGTAAAGGGTCGAAACGTCTAAGAACGATGCCCCGGGGACCATCCTGAGGGTCCCCGAGGAGGACCAAAACATAGGCCAGTGAAGCTACCGGGCAGCCTAGATCTGGCAGTGGTTGTGTCACATCCGGGTTTACCCCCTAGATGTAACCGGCGTCATCATTCTCTTTGAGGACTAAGACTATCCCCTTAGTTTCATCCTTGCATTCATGAGTCAAAAATATGGAAGAATTTAAAACTTTTACTATTTGTACATTGAGGTTTACATAGACCTCTACATACACATACATATAGTTATATCGAGTATACATAGACCCTTCGTATATGAAGATTACATAGTCTTCTACTTTTATTGAACATACATATATATAACATAAAATAGAGTCTCAAAGTCGTCTCATCTCATAACCATCTAGAACGATCATAGAAATTTGGGCATAGCCCTACATCAATATCAAGAAGCCACATATAGGGTTATACAAATTATACTCAAACGAAATAGAATGAACATAAGAGTCTAAAAAGTAAAGCAACTCCATAAGCTAGATATCGTCATCGCCCTCGTAAAGTGAGGACCTACCCACTTGGATGGTAGAGAATATCCAAGTCTTCTTCAAGTCGTGTCGAATGAGCTTTCAATTACCGAAACCTAAAATGTTTGGGAAAAAGGGAGAAAATGGGGTTAGTACGCCACATGTACTAAGTATGAGATCATATGCACATATAACAACAAAGCATGCTAAAAAGGGACATTTAGTTAAATCATGACATCTTACCTCTTCAAAGGTTTATGCACAATCAAAACAAACCATACCAATCATTTAGACATGTTCAACAAGTCAAAGCAAATTATATGCATATCAACATACTTGAACCCATAATCTCATATAACTCTATCACCAAGTAATAACATCACAAGTATGAATAAGAGTTCATCATGAAAATAGCAAAGCAAGACAACTAATCATAAATCCTCATAAAGTCAACAAGTTCAATGACCAAGCAAAGCCCCATAACCTTACTCAATCAAGTAACCCAACAAGAACCATAAATAGTAAACCACTTCACATAATATAGCTTCCAAGTACACAAAGGTTCATACTTTAGCAATAAAGACCAATTACATGTTCATAAGCATCATAATCATCATATAAGATCATTTGCATTTATCATCATATGCATACATAATATTAACCTCCTAAAGCTCCTATCAAGGCAAACTAGTGCAAGGCATAGGTAGAGTCACATTACCCTACCTAATCTAAGTCAAACCCCTCAAGTCACTTTAGTTAGTTTATAAATCATAACTTTATTTTAGTTTAGGGAACACTCACCTTAACCGACATAGACCACATGAGCTATGTGTGGAATCCGGTGTTGTAAAATCTTACACCGATGGAAGGTGGTCTACCGGCCAAGATAGAACCTAACATGAACCGTAACATCTAGGTGGATCCACTATCTAGTATTCCTATGGTGGCAACATAGTTAAGGAACTTGGGGACGTCACTCTACACCCTATTTGGGTCATGAGGCTATCCACCCCGTGAGGACCGTAGTGAACCCTACCTTCACTATGTGGGAAAGTGTCACCCCCTCACACACAAGATCACTCGGTGCTAAGCTAAGTCCAATCTTGAAATGTCTTTATTTACCTATCATAACTTATTTTAGGTCATAGTGTCTAGCCCTTGTATAATCATCATCATCATAGCTCAATATGAATTGCATGAATATAGTCCTCTCATTACAATCCTTATAAGTAAGGTCAACACATTTACATGTTCATTCATAATAAGGCACATTGGTAGTTATCTACACCCTCATAACCTTTCACCTTAATCAACCTTACAACCATTGACAAGACATTTCAATTCAACATCATACCACCCTATCAAACCTAATCAAGGCACACTTCAATACAACATCATGGCTTAATCACAATTCACCATAAATTGAAGTAAAGTATAGGTATCATAAGACTTACCAAGTCTCCTTCACAATTCTTGACCAAGGTCTTACCAATAACCCATAACGCAACCCAATTATGGGGGTAAAATCATCACACAATGATAACCAATACGTTAACAAGGACAATTGTATCACTATAACACAATTCAACACTAGATCATAGTTTAAGACAAGATATTAGGTCAATTTCACAATATACTCCATAACCTAAATCACATCTCAAGAACTAGCATGATAGACCTATAATTCATCCTAATTTATTCATAATAACACCATAATATAGTAATCTATTCAATAACCAAGTCAATTGAATGATCATAATACAATATAGGTAAGGATCACAACCTAGGGTTAGGGGTTGAGGATCATCTTCTTCAATTTAGACCAAACCATCAACAATTATCATCATCAAGTTAAAATACATGTTAATCTATTCAATATAACCTAAATAAATCATCAACAACTGAATTCATAACTTCAATTTCGATATTAGATGAAACCCATTTGAAAACTCTAGTTTTGAAAACACTTTGAAGGAACCCTTTGAGGAAAGAGGTCTCAAAGGTGAATAGATCCCATACCCTAACGTTTTGATGAAGATTAGGAGATGAAATCTTCCCTTTCAAGCCACCAAAACCCTTCATTGACTTAGTCTTCAATGGAATCTTCAATAAAGAGAGAAGGAAAAGAGAAGGTAGAGGAATTGTTTTAAGAGTTCTTCTTAGTTTAATGGGGTTGGGGACTTTATATGGGAGATTGACTAACTTAATTAGACCCCCTTAATCCCCTAACTAACCCCCTAACCCCTTAAATAATTAAATGACTTCAATTTAAAACATGCAGAAAAGTTGTAGACCCTATCGACGAGACCACGATCGACAGATCTTGGTCCATCGACGGGCAGTCCTGCCTCCGTGCTGCACAACCGTAATTTCGGTCAAAGACTGGTGCAGGCGGGGGATTTATCCATTTTTCTAAGTGTGGGATGACGGTTGGCAACGACGCCCCGTCGATCTACACACGGATCGTGGCCTGCATCTTGTCAATGCACACTGCTCAGGCATTGTTGACATCAACTTGAATGGGTCCTCCTCAAGGACCCTTGGTTGGTCCTTGGGGAGTCGTACCCGGACGTTTCGACCATGAAACATCTTTAACACATTTCACATACATTTCCACTAAATTTCATTAATTTTTTACTCTTAAAAACTAGTGAAATAGGCTAAGGCACGCTAGTACCTCTTTGAACTAACTTCGGAATGTCATGGACGTTCTTGGAAATTTTGGTTTCTAAACTTCATAAGTGACCTATATTCATTAGAATAACCTTAAAAACAGTGTCTAGACTTCATGACACCTATTGTAGGCTTTACGACACGTCTTGGATTTTTGAAGTGTTAAAGGTTGCGTGACGCGGAGCCATCACTTAGGGAAATTTTGCCCTGTGACGCGGGGACATCGCGAAACATTCTGTCCTAAACTAGTTTCCTGAAGTAAAAATCAAAAATGCCTCTGCGACGCACAATGCCCTAATTTGGTCGCTTCGTTTTTAAGTCAAATTTAAGTTGGATAAAATGTCCAATACTTGCAGGGATCTTTTGGTCACTTTACGGATTAATTATTGGCTGTTATTTTAGGTATTTGAAGATTATTTAAGCAGTAAAATAGCCAATTAGACCCTAGAATTCAAATCAAAACCATTCTCTCCCAATATTCTCCCAAAACCACCATTGAAGAAGAAGAGAACTTGGAGGCAGCTTTTAGGACGAATTGACCAAGTTTTCAAGCTGGGTTTAAGGTCCTAATCTAAGGTATGTGAAGATTATTCATTCATGGATTCTTACATCCATGAAGCCCCCCAAGTTTTCCACACTTGTGAATCCAAAGAACCCCATTCTAGAGAGGGTTGTGATTGCATTGTGGGTAAGGCTTGATTGTGATCCCAATCTAGTGGTTACCATTAAATTAAGTTTATATGATTATTATATACTATTTTTATGGAACTTTATGGTGAATTATAGTAATAGGATTTGAAGGTGATCATGGTGATCATAGGCCATTAGAGGCTAGATAAAGGAATTGTGTCGATTCTTCTTAACTTGATTGTAATCTATGTTAATTGATTATGATTGAATCGCCTAGGTATGAATTGAAATAGACTTTATTGATTAGTATTGGTCTTGATGGAACTGAACCTTAAAGAATGAATTATTTCTATATTCACCTAGTAATGAAGAATGTGAGGAGAAAGTTAAGGCTAGAAAATCCTATAATATACCTTTGAATTAAGATAGAATGAATTGATGAATAATGAACCTTAGTATGGTTGTCTTGGATGTAGATTTAGGATGACTGAATGAAAGTGACAGATTCACTTGAGCATAGAGAGATTGTTAAGGACATCCCTCCATGAGAGAAAAGGTTGAGCAAGGCTTGACATGAAAACCTTTGAGTATCTGCTTGACTCCAAGTGGATATGCAAAGTGAGACGGATAGTCTAGCAAGAGTTTGGACTCCAAGTAGAAAGGAGAGCCACACCTAGTAGTTCTGATGACTATCCAAGTAGGTCTCATGAGGCGGGAGTCCTTCACGTAGTAGATTCAAGGTTTCCTAGTATAGATCTCTATATCCTATGAACTTAGACGTGCTTGAGAAGCATCTCGTAGTGTTTAAAGCAAAAGATAAACTTAGACATACCCAAGGGGTTGTGTGAATGAACTTAGACATGCCTAAGGGGTATCTCGTAGTGTTCATAATTAAGGGATCAAGATATACCTTAAAAAGTATCTCCTAGGATCCATATGATTAAAGAACTTAGACATTCTTAAATAAGTATCTCATAGTGTTCAAAAGATAAAGATAGGGGCTAAGCTCCAAAGTAAGAAGTAATAGAATAGGATCCAAAAGTAGTACCTTGCATGAGTGGTGTTATGGGGCATCATAAGTGCATTGCACAAGGTATAACCTAAGGTCATTAAAGAAGAAGAGATTGAAGATAGGATTGGGCTAGAGTTCTCTATCCTAGTAAAGTAGACTAAAGATGAGAGAATCTTAACAAATGAAGTTAAGTAATAATAGGGCGATGGAGGGTGAACATGTTAAGAATGACTTCAAGATAGGCTTAGTATAAGAGGTAGTATGGGATGCCTCATGTACTGTAACAACCCTAAAAATGGATATGATAAGTAATGCTTAATGTGTCTAGAATGCCTACGATTAGACTGGGTTCACACGGATTGATGCGCGTAGAACCAGACCTCTGAACCCTTGCTACAGCCAAGCCAAATAACTTGGGGAGTTAGTTGAGCTAGTAAAGGTTGGGTCTAGCCATGTAGGGATCTCGAATACGAAGATTTACTCGAAGGAGTCTTTACCGGACTTAAAAAGGGAAAATCTTAGGTTTGGAGGGTCTAGAGGTAAAATGGTCTTTTTCCAAGATAAGGGTAGTATCGTAATTACCCTAAATATATAATTAATTATTTAATTAATAAGGTGGAGGGGCATTTTGGGGAGAGAGGGCTGAAAATTGACTTCTTGAGTGAAGTCTTGCTCCACTCGAGTTCGAACCTAGGTGGAAGCGATGATTTAAATTGTTTTTATTTAAGTTGGTAAATTAATGTAATTAATTAATATTTATTATTTATTATCTGATTTAAAATAAAAGGGAAATCAGATTTTTACCATTTAATAAAACCTTATTTGACTAAGTCCTAAACTAGACTCCTAAGCCTAAGAAAACTCTCACCTCTCACGTCTATCTCTCACTTTCAAGATCTAACCAACTCTTATTCACGTTCTCTATGCCAAATAACGTACAAGAATAGAAGCTAAACCAAAGTTCTTCACACTTTAAGAACTCACAACGAAAATTATAAACAAACAACTAATCAAACACGTTAGGCAAAGAGAGGGTTTTTCCGTCGAAAGTTTGGTGTTGAAACTTGGATTGGACGTGAGTTTTGGAGAAGGTTTGGGCAGCAACTTCAAGGTTTGAACGTCATAAAAGGTATGGGTTCTCTTCTCTATTGGTCCCTTTCCCAAGAGACCCCTTAAGATTTAGTCAATTCTAATCCGAAAACTAGGATGGTTCCCTGTTGCATGTCCCTGTCACTAGCTCCCATTGATTCGTAGGTTGGGTATGTTTTCTGGTAGATATTAGGCATGTAATGTGTTTTTGTGACGAATATGTTCATGAATGTGTGTTTGGATTCGTACGAATGATAACCTATGCTTTCTGAAAATATGTGTTTATGTGTGTGCAATGTGTAGTCGTGACTTTGAACACAGATTGAAGCATGAAAATGACTTGTTTTATGGTTGTATTTCACGTGCACAAACTTGTATAAATCGTGATGTTCGTATGAAGTATAATGTGGCTGATTTGAGTGAAAACTATTGGCTAAATGAATCCACGAAAAATGCACCTAAAAACATACTAAATGATCCATGAAATGTCCTAAGAACTAGTGAGTAAATGCTGCGAAAAAAAAAAAAAAAAAAGAGGCCGGAAAAATGTGATCAAATTTCCAGCATGCTGGAAATTTGATTTCGGCTAATGTTGAAATTTAGGAGAGTTTGAAAATAATATTTAAAACATGTGAGGTCAGTAGGGATTGAACCCAAGACCTCACTATAAGAAAGCTATAATTAATTAAAATAAAAAGAAGTGTGGCACACGGGATTCGAACCCGAGTGCCTTAGCCGAAATCCCTAAAACTAAAACAGAAATAAAGAAGTGAGCGGAGTGGGATTCGAACCCACCACCTCTTAGTCGGATTAAAGGAGAAATTAAAAGGAAAATAAAAGGGTGAGGCGTGTGGGAATCGAACCCACGACCTCTAGGCAGAATAAAGGGGATTTAAGGAGAGAAATTAAATTGGCGCTGTGGGGGTTCGAACCCACAACCCCTCGGCCAAGAAAGAGAGAGTTTAAAGAAAAGAAATTAAAAGAAAATAAGGTTGTGGGGGTTCGATCCCACATCCTCTCAGTCCAAAGAACGAAAAATAAAGAGAGAAATTAAGGAAAAATAAAATAAAGGCGTTGGGGCTCAATCTTGGGTCCCCAAGTCATATGGATCAAACCAAAATGAATAAAAATGTAAGTGTTGTTCAAGGGATTCGAAATCGGGTTCCCTTGCCCAAATTTCCTATTGACACATAAGTCATACGTGAATAAATGTTCAAAAATAAAGTTGCCTACATAGATCGAAATCAAGATCTTGGAAAACTTACAAGATGCATAAGTCTTGTACCACATAATCTTAGGAAGATATGAATCACTTAAACGAACTATGAATGAAGCCTCATGGCTTGTATGTATAGACCCATAAGTCTAGCATACGTTTAGAAGTAAGTGAACCTAAGATGTATGTAATGAAATGATGAGATGAACAATGAATGATGAGACCCTAGAAGGGTTAAGAAAGAGTGTGAAACACACTAAATGGCCAAGTGCATTGGCATATGATGAAGTGAACATTCACGTAAAATGGGGTGAGTAAATATGAAGAGCAAATGTGCTAAAGTTAATGAATGTGGTGACAACATGATAAGAGGCTAATGTGAAAGATGAGAGCAATCTCAAATGAGCCTAAGTAAATGTTACCAAAACATACTCACCTATGAGGGTGTAAAGTTAATGAAGAGACCAGTCTCTATGAACACTCTAATGAGGTACTGAGAATAATTTATACTTAATACTAATGATGAGATGAGAGATCATCTATTGAGCTACGATGTCCTCATACTAGAAGCCAACTTCCATGACGTATGAGTTGAATGTAATGGAACTTTATACTGAGCACCGATAGGCTAGATATGAGCGGTGATGCCTTCTTTTGGGAAGGGCGGAGGTTCACGTAACTCTCATGAGATAAGACTGTCCGGCATGCCGGGTATGGGTCTCCTTATATCTCCTAGTCTTCGAACCTATACTGCCAATATAGGGATCTGGCGGGGTTCAATTCCCATATACGCTAGCATATTTTGTGTCACTTTGGCCGGTGATTCCACCTCTTTTCGGTGTGGGGGAGACACTGGATTTCATGATGCTCAAATGATCTATGTCGATTAAAGTTAAAGTTCCCAATGAATGAATGATGTCAGCCTCAAATGATGCACATAATGAAATGAATGATACCAAAGTTGTTAGGATAGGATAATCAAGAGGTGAGTTAGACTTAAGTAATGACACTAGGTCATTCTTGGTCATTGCACAGCGAACCCGATGAAAGTCTTAAACTACATCCTAGGTATAGCTGGTGTTTACACTAGCCTATGAATGAAATGAAATGAAGTACGTATGAATGAATGAAGCAGACTCTGTGTTTGCTAAAGAAGGCTCCCTAGTTGAGGCCACATATGTTGAGTCCTCATTTTGGGAAGTCTTAATGTTAAGTCCATGATTCCAAGGTCTCATGGCATATGAACGAACGATATGAAAGATGTTATGTGCTATATGCAATATGTTATGTGCTATGTGTAAGTTGTTATGTGCTGTGTGCAATATGATTCGTATGATGATGTATGTTACTCTCATGGCATTACTTTCCTAATCCAATTTGGCAAGTCCACTGACTTTCCAAATCCAAATTTGGCAGGTCCACTAACTTTCCTAATCCAAATTTGGTAAGTCTACTGACCTGACTTTACATAAATCATGTTGTTAGGAAAGAGCTATTCTTACTCATGCATGTCCTTTGTGTGTGCTTTCATATACCCATACTTAGTACAAGTGTGTACTAATCCCATACAACTCTATATTTTTCGGTGCAGGTACAGGTGGACGCTAGAGCTTACAGGTTGACGTTGCAGCTATCCGGACGTGGAGCTTTCATCCGGACTTGGTAGGCCCTCATGCTTTCGAAGATGTCTATCGTTATTATCTAGCTTAGATGTGGTCTTTAGCTAGTGGAGCATGTTCCACTAGTGTTTCTTTCCACTTTCATTTCAGACTTTGTATTGGTGCCGTTTTGGCAAAAATACGTTTAATGCAATTATGAACTGTTTCTTTCATTTGATTATCTCTATATTAGATGGTTGATTTGTGAACGCCTATGATGTTTAGTTTAAAATGTTTTGTATGGAATAAGAAAACAAAAAGTTCAAATTTTCCGCTAAAATTAGCCTAGATAAAGTAAGAATGATGTATGTAGGCTTGTCTGCGATCTCTGAGAGGTCAACGACGCCGATCTCGTCTGGGTCTAGATTCCGGTCGTGACAAAGTTGGTATCATAGCACTAGGTTAAATTAAGAGAAAAATAAGTTCACATCAACCACATTGAGTAGTTTCTAAGTCATGGTAGTGAAGTGCACCATTATCCTGGATTAAAGATTGCATAATGCGTAGGAAAATGTCCCTTCTTCTGATCTTATCGTGCTTTTCCTAATGTCTGATTTTCTTGGTGTTATGAGCGTGTTTAACATCAATCCTTATTGTTTTCAGAGAATGAATACTAGGAGAACCATTGGTCAGAGGAGAGGAGGAGCAGTTGTTGGGGACAATCAGGTTCCACCCTAGGCTCCAGCTGAAGGAGTGTCTATGCCGGTTAACCCAGCTGGGTTGACTGATGCGGAGGTGTGGGCATCTCTGGCCCAGATGGCACAGGCCATCACTATGCAGGCCCAGGCCATGACTGACCAGGTCAACCGGCAGAATATTCAGAGGGAGAACCCACCGGTTCGTAGCATGGCTGACAGGCTAAGAGACTTCACGAGGATGAATCCTCCTATTTTCACGGGGTCTTAGACTTCAGAGGATCCCCAGGAGTTTGTGGACGAGGTGCATAAGATTTTGGTGGCTATGGGGGCCACAGATACTGAGAAGGCTGAGAAGGCTTCCTATCAGCTCAAGGATGTAGCACAGACTTGGTACAAAATGTGGCTGGATAGCCGAGCTTTGGGCGGAGTTCCTATCACTTGGGAGCTATTTAAGACAGCCTTCCTGGAGAGATTCTTCCCCAGGGAGATGAGGGAGGCCAAGGTTGAGGAGTTTATCAACCTTAAGTAGGGAGCAATGACAGTCAGGGAGTATTCTCTAAAATTTGTTAAACTATCCAGGTATGCTACTTCCCTTGTATCTAACAGCATGGATGAGATGAGCAGGTTCCTCACAGAAATCACCGTAGATCTGGAGGAGGAGTGTCGGTCTGCGATGCTCCACGATAACATGGACCTCTCCAGGTTGATGGTGCATGTCCAGCAGGTGGAGGACAGCCGGAAAAAGAGGGGCGCCTGTGATGCTAGGAGGCCTAAGCCTCATGATCAGGCAGGTCCTAGCAATGGAGGCAACAGGAACAACTTTGGTGTCCGTGAGCAGCCCAGATTTAAAAAAGGGCAGCAGAGTTCAGGGAGCTCTAACTTTCAGAGGAGTACAGCACCTAGAAGAGGCAGACCCGAGCCCAAGAAGGGCAATGGAGGTGAGATACAGCATCCCGGAAAGGACTGTGCTAAGTGTGGACGTGCTCACAGTGGAGAGTGCAGACAGGGCACTAATGCCTGCTTCGATTGCGGTAAGAGCGGGCATATGGTTAAGGACTGCCCACAGAACAGAGGTCAGGCTGGAGGTAATGCTCAGCCTAGGCCTAATCCACAGGGTGCAGCAGCAGTCGAGCCTCCTAAGAGGAACAGGTTTTATGCCCTTAAGGGCAGGTAGGAGCAAGAGAAGTCCGCTGATGTGGTCACAGGTATGCTGCAAGTATTCTCAACTTCTGTTTATGCTTTACTTGATCCAGGGTCTACGCTTTCCTTTGTAACTCCTTTGCTTGCTCTCACTTTTGAGATATTGCCTAAAATTTTGCATGATCCTATAGTGGTTAGTACACCTTTAGGAGAAAATGTAAGAACTGATAGAGTATACAAGGATTGCCCAATAGTTGTATGTGGTAAGACTATGTGTGCAGACTTGGTTGAGTTACCAATGCATGATTTTGATGTTATTCTTGATGGACTGGCTTCATAGTTGTTATGCTTGTATGGATTGTCGTAGTAGGGTTGTGAGATTTCGTTTCCCTAATGAGGTAGAGCTGGTCTGGGAGGGGTACAACTCGAGTCGTCCTAATCCCTTGATTTCGAACCTTAAGGCCAATAAAATGATGTCCAAGGGGTTATTGTGTCATCTTGTGAGTGTTAATGATTTAAATCATGACATTCCTTCCATAGACTAAGTGACTGTAGTGAATGAGTTCCAAGATGTATTGCCTGATGATTTGCCTGGAGTTCCTCCCCCTCGAGAGATTGACTTTGGTATAGACTTAGAACCCGATACTAAACCAATTTCAATTCCTCTTTATAGAATGGCTCCAGCTGAACTCAAAGAGTTGAAGCTGCGGTTGAAAGATCTCACTGATAAGGGTTTCATTCAGTCGAGCATATCCCCTTGGGGCGCTCCAGTGTTGTTTGTGAAAAAAAAGGATGGAACCCTTAGAATGTGTATCGATTATCGGCAGCTCAACAAAGTCACAATAAAGAATAAGTATCCACTTCCCAGAATAGATGATTTGTTCGATCAGCTCCAAGGGTCTAGTTTCTTCTCTAAGATTGATCTTCGTTCAGGGTATCATCAGCTTAGGGTTAGGGATGGAGATATCCCAAAGACAGCCTTTCGTACCCGTTATGGTCATGATGATTTCTTAGTCATGTCATTTGGTCTCACTAATGCACCAGCTGCATTTATGGACCTCATGAACTGAGTCTTCCGTGAATACCTTGATTCTTTCGTCATAGTATTCATTGATGAGATCCTCATCTACTCTAGGACCAAGGAAGAGCATGAACAGCATTTGAGACTAACCTTGCAGGTACTTAGACAACATTAGTTGTATACCAAATTCAGCAAGTGTGAATTTTGGCTTAGATCAGTGACCTTCCTGGGTCATGTTGTGTCCGATCAGGGTGTGGAGGTGGACCCCAGGAAGACTGAGGCTGTGAAGAACTGGCCAAAACCTCTTACTCCCACCGATATCCGTAGCTTTCTGGGATTGGCTGGTTACTACCGCAAGTTTGTGGAGAGTTTTTCTTCCATTGATGCCCCACTGACAGCTTTGACTAAGAAGAAGGCCAAGTTTGAGTGCACGGAGACTTGTGAGAGGAGTTTCCAGGAGCTCAAGGACAGACTCACTTCAGCCCCTATGCTTACTTTGCTTAAGTGTGGTGATAATTACACTGTTTATTGTGATGCATCTAGGGTTGGTTTGGGTTGTGTTCTTATGCAGGTTGGTAAGGTCATAGCTTATGCTTCCAGACAGCTCAAGGTTCATGAGAAGAATTATCCCACTCATGACCTGAAGTTGGCAGCTGTGGTGTTTGCACTGAAGATGTGGAGGCACTACTTGTATGGAGTGCATGTGGATGTGTTCACTGACCACAAGAGTCTCCAGTACGTGTTCATGCAGAGGGAGTTGAATCTACGTCAGCGGAGATGGTTGGAGCTATTGAAAGACTATGATATGAATGTCCACTACCATCCAGGTAAGGCTAATGTTGTAGCTGATGCTTTGAGCAGGACGAGCATGGGAAGTACAGCCCACGTTGAGGATGAGAATAAGGAGTTGGTGAAAGATGTACACAGACTGGCCAGACTGGGTGTACGGTTGGTTGACTCTACTAGTGGGGGTGTTTCAGTTAATCCTAGTTCTGAATCGTCCTTGGTAGTTGAAGTCAAGCAGGGTTAGCATCTCGATCCTGTGTTGATGGAGCTGAAGGACTCAGTGTTGATAAAGATGAATGAGTCTTTTGCTTTGGGAGGTGACGGCGTACTTAGGTACCAAGATAGGCTGTGTGTACCAGATGTGGATGATTTGAGGACCAGGATTATTGCAGAGGTCCATAGTTCCAGATATTCCATACATCCAAGTTCCACCAAGATATATCATGATCTTAAGCAGATTTATTGGTGGGATGGCATGAAGAAGTACATTGTAGAATATGTGGCCAAGTGTCCTAATTGTCAGCAGGTTAAGGCAGAACATCTTAAGCCTGGCGGTCTTACTCAGATTATTGAGGTTCTAACTTGGAAGTGGGAGGCCATTAATATGGACTTCGTGGTTGGTCTTCCGAGGACTAGGATACAGCATGACTCCATATGGGTTATTGTGGATAGGATGACTAAGTCTACCCACTTTATCCCTGTGAAGTCTACTTACAGAGCCGAGGATTATGCGAGACTCTATATTGATGAGATTGTGAGATGGCATGGGATTCCTTTGTCGATCATTTCAGATAGAGGAGCTCAGTTCACTTCACATTTCTAGAGATCCTTCCAGAAGAGCTTAGGCACGCAGGTAAAGCTTAGTACTACCTTTCATCCTCAGACTGATGGGAAGGCAGAGCGCACCATTCAGACCTTGTAGGACATGTTGAGAGCGTGTGTGATTGACTTCAGGGGTAGCTGGGATGACCATCTGCCTTTGATAGAGTTCTCGTATAATAATAGCTATCACTTCAACATTGGGATGGCACCATTTGAGGCATTGTATGGTAGGAGGTGTAGATCTCCAGTTGGGTGGTTCGAGGTTGGAGAGTCATCCATTTTGGGTCCAGAGATCATTCATGAGGCCTTAGAGAAGGGCAGGCTGATAAGGGACAGGTTGGCTACTACTTACAGTCAGCAGAAGTCATATGCATATAACAGAAAATGACCCTTAGAGTTTGATGTTGGTGACCAGGTCTATTTGAAGATATCACCTATGAAGGGGGTGATGAGGTTTGGCAGGAAGGGGAAGTTGAGTCCGAGGTATGTTGGGCCATATGAGATCCGACAGCGTGTGGGTGAGGTGGCCTATGAGTTGGCATTGCCTGCGGAGCTAGCTTCTGTCCATCCAGTCTTTAATGTATCCATGTTAAAGAAGTGCCTAGGTGATCCAACATCGATTCTACCTGTGTAAGGTTTGGGGGTCGATGAAGACTTGTCCTACGAGGAGGTACCTGTTGAGATCTTAGACAGACAGGTCAAGCGGCTGAGGAACAAGGATATTGCCACAGTGAAGGTATTGTGGAGGAATCATCTTGTTGAGGGTGCTACGTGGGAGGCTGAGGCCGATATGAGATCCCACTACCCTCATCTTTTCATCTCTTGAGGTAAGACTTCCTACTCTTAAGTCTAAGTTTCCTTATCTCTCTATTCTTTGTTGCTATTGCTTGACTGTGCATAGTGATTATGTTATGTTATGACTGGCGTTGTGCTAGATAGTTAGTAGTGTCATTCGAGGACGAATGTTCCTAAGGGGGGGATAATGTAACAACCCTAAAAATAGATATGATAAGTAATGCTTAATGTGTCTAGAATGCCTACGATTAGACTGGGTTCACACGGATTGATGCGCGTAGAACCAGACCTTTGAACCCTTGCTACAGCCAAGCCAACTAACTTGGGGAGTTAGTTGAGCTAGGAAAGGTTGGGTCCAGCCATGTAGAGCTCTCGAATACGAAGATTTACTCGAAAGAGTCTTTACCGGACTTAAAAAGGGAAAATCTTAGGTTTGGAGGGTCTAGAAGTAAAATGGTCTTTTTCCAAGCTAAGGGTAGTATCATAATTACCCTAAATATATAATTAATTACTTAATTAATAAGGTGGAGGGGCATTTTGGGGAGAGAGGGCTGAAAATTGACTTCTTGAGTGAAGTCTTGCTCCACTCGAGTTCGAACCTAGGTGGAAGCGATGATTTAAATTTCATAATTTCTAACTAACTCGAATATTTTTTATTTTTTTACTCAATTTCAGAAAAAATAAAAGAATAAATAAAAAGAGGGGCGAAGTGCCACATTACTAAGGCAAGGAATAAGACGTCTGAGAAGGGATGCCGAAAAAAGGCTTCAATTTAATCTGGTGCAAAGTCAGTAGACAAGTGAAGACCAAAAGAGACAGGCTTATGCTCCATGAACAATGAGCGCTTCCTGCTCCGCCCGCGGGCTGGTCTGCTCATTATTTGTGTTCGTACATTTTTTCATTATTGCAATACAAGTAAGACCTCCACTATACTAGTTATGGAGAGGATTCGTGCCGGATGGAACACGGCGCTTCGAACCATAGACTACTGTTGCTGGAATGAAACGAAGCTTTGGAACAGAATTATGCTTCTTGCCCTCTACTTTATTTGACAGGGGCGGAGAATACCACTCTATCAATAACAAGAAAAAAGTAAAATTTTGTTTAAAGTTCGATTTTTTCAGAGGGCAAGGCAATATGAATGTTCTATCAGGTTCCATCAATACTCTAAAGGGGTTATACTTTTTATTTAAGTTGGTAAATTAATGTAATTAATTAATATTTATTATTTATTATCTGATTTAAAATAAAAGGGAAATCAGATTTTTACCATTTAATAAAACCTTATTTGACTAAGTCCTAAACTAGACTCCTAAGCCTAAGAAAACTCTCACCTCTCACGTCTATCTCTCACTTTCACGATCTAACCAACTCTTATTCACGTTCTCTATGCCAAATAACGTACAAGAATAGAAGCTAAACCAAAGTTCTTCACACTTGAAGAACTCACAACGAAAATTATAAACAAACAACTAATCAAACACGTTAGGCAAAGAGAGGGTTTTTCCGTCGAAAGTTTGGTGTTGAAACTTGGATTGGACGTGAGTTTTGGAGAAGGTTTGGGCAGCAACTTCAAGGTTCGAACGTCATAAAAGGTATGGGTTCTCTTCTCTATTGGTCCCTTTCCCAAGAGACCCCTTAAGATTCAGTCAATTCTAATCCGAAAACTAGGATGGTTCCCTGTTGCATGTCCCTGTCACTAGCTCCCATTGATTCGTAGGTTGGGTATGTTTTCTGGTAGATATTAGGCATGTAATGTGTTTTTGTGATGAATATGTTCATGAATGTGTGTTTGGATTCGTACGAATGATAACCTATGCTTTCTGAAAATATGTGTTTATGTGTGTGCAATGTGTAGTCGTGACTTTGAACACAGATTGAAGCATGAAAATGACTTGTTTTATGGTTGTATTTCACATGCACAAACTTGTATAAATCGTGATGTTCATATGAAGTATAATGTGGCTGATTTGAGTGAAAACTATTGGCTAAATGAATCCACGAAAAATGCACCTAAAAACGTACTAAATGATCCATGAAATGTCCTAAGAACTAGTGAGTAAATGCTGCGGAAAAAAAAAAGAGGCTGGAAAAATGTGATCAAATTTCCAGCATGCTGGAAATTTGATTTCGGCTAATGTTGAAATTTAGGAGAGTTTGAAAATAATGTTTAAAACATGTGAGGTCAGTAGGGATTGAAGGTAGCTTGTGGTGTAGTTCATTTGAGTAAGAAGGACAAGTAAGTAAGTATGAACTCTTATGTACTTTATGATGCTTTAATATGCTTAAGATATTCATGATATGCTTATATCTTTATCTCTTATGATTATGTCTGTTATTGACTAACCCTTTGATATATCTTATGTTTGGTGTGATAGCTTCCATACTTAGTACATATCGTACTAACGCAAATCGCCTACATGTTGTACATGTAGGGTCTTGAGAAGGTTGAGTTGCTTTCAAGGGTAGAGTTGCAAGTTCCAAGAAGAGAAGAAGTGGTGAGTCCTCATAGCTTCGAGGATGAACCTTTATGTTCCTTTATGTTTTCTTTATGTTTTAGATTTTATGTGGGCTAAGTCCCACGATGTTTCATTCATGTTAAAGTTATATAGTTTTTGAGACAATGTTATTACAGATGCTTCTGCTATTATGAAATACATTTTGGTTGACGTTTAAAGAAAGTTTTTAAATTCCCTCCATTTATGCATGATGTTATGTAATGAAGTCAAGAGGCTTGTACAAGACCTCCGAGTGGTCGATTACGCCATGTTGAGACCCAAGGGTTGCCTTAACTTCTAGGTTGTACTTGGGGGTCGTGACAAACTTGGTATCAAAGAATAAAGTTATGAAAATGGTCTTAGGATGTCTCAAAACCACGTCTAGTAGAGTCTTAATCATCGGTATGAGTCACGACACATCTATGAGTAGGAGGCTATGGGATGCTTAGGAAAGTTCCACTTCTTCATTCTTCAAGTCATGCCATAGAGTTTGGCTTTAGAAGACCATTTTTTAATATTTACCTATGATTTTATAGGTTATGATTGCTAACACTAGGGCTAATGCAAGAAGGGAATGAGATGGGAATGGGGAGCAAGAGGTTCCTCCCCAAGTGCAAGAGCAAGTTCCTCCTCAAGTTCCTAATGACCCTCCAATAGGGAATGCTATGCTTGAGGGATTTTGAGCTTCTATGAATTTGTTGGCTCAAGCCTTAACGACCCAAGATGATAGAGGAGTGGTGGCTCCGGCCAATCCTATAGGAGGAATGGGTGCTACTAGAGTGAAGGAATTCTTGAGAATTAATCCACCGAGTTCTATGGCTCCAAAGTTGGTGAGGATCCGAATGGGTTTATTGATGAGGTATATAAGGTGCTTGCAATCATGGGAGTGCCTTTCATTGAAAAGGCGGAGTTGGCTGCCTATGAATAAAAATATGTTTCCCAAATTTGGTATGAACAATGGAAAGATAGTAGACCAATAGGAGCGGGTCCTATAGAGTGGGAGACTTTTAAGTTGTCTTTCCTTGAATGTTCTTTCCTAGGGAATTGAGGGAGGCTAAGTTGGAGGAGTTCATAAACCTCAAGCAAGGTAGTTTGATTGTCAAGGAGTATGCTTTGAAGTTCACTCTTTTGTCTAAGTATGCTCCAAGCTTGGTGGTAAATCCCAAAGACTTGATGAATAGGTTCATGATGGGGTGTCCGATCTAGTAGAAGAAGAATGTCGTATGGCAATGCTTGTTGATGATATAGATATCTCCCGACTGATGGTGTTTTCCCAACAAATAGAAGAGTCAAAACTAAGGAAGGAGAGTGCTAGAGAAAAAAAGAGGTCTAGGTATGAAGGTGATAAGTCTTTCCATGCTAAGACCGAGGGACAAGATAGGCCTAGAACTAAACCAAGATATTTCGGCCAAGATTCTTCCAATACCTCCTAAGGTCTAAAAGGAGAAGGGTAGTGAATCTTCCAAATATACTTTCCCCAAGTGTGGAAGGAGTCACTATGGTAATTGTCTAGCCGGCATGGATGGTTGTTTTGGGTGTGGGAAGGATGGGCATAAAGTGAGAGATTGTCCAGATCTTAAGACAAAAGGAAGAGAAGGAAAGCAAGTTGCTACTAATAGTGAGGAAGGTGTTCCTAAAGCCAGGGCTAGGTTCTTTGCTCTCAAATCCAGGGTTGATCAATAGTGATCTCCTTATGTCCTTTTCCGGTATGTGTCTCTTTATTGATTTATGAATTTTTTAGAATTTCCATGATTATGATTTGCCTTGAAGATTTTGATGTTTCCTCATGATGAGGAATTGATGCTATAAAGAAATGTGTGGCTTGTTCCTAAGTCGGGGATAAGTAGTTTTTTTTATGAGGTCTTCGTATGATTATGTGTAGTTATGACTAGCTCGGAATTTTTTTGTTTCCTTGATTTGGGTATGTGCATTTAGGTATAATGCATGTACGATGGGCTGCTAGTCTAAGACTTGGTCCTTTAGTGAAGTGTTTAGGAAGGTGTCATTCTAGGATGAATGTTTCCCAAGTAGGGGATATTGTTACACCCCAAAATAATGTAGATCAAAATAGAGACTAACATGGGTTTTGATGATCTTATAAGGTCCTAAAATGACTAAAAATAGTGTTAAGAGTCAGTATATAAATATTGGAGGTTTATGGATGTCAAACGCCCAAGGACGTCCAAGATGTCCGGAAAATAGTCAAAGTCGAACTAGTGTAACATAGTGTTTTGTAGTGGAGTTTTGGTGGATGTTTTATGGGTGAAATTGAGTATATATGGTTCCTATACATAGCCTGACATGTAAAGGGTCGAAACTTCCATGAAAGACGCCCCGGGGACCAACCTAAGGGTCCCCGAGGAGGACCCAAACATAGGCCAGAGAAGCTGCCGGGCAACCTAGATCTGGCAGTGGCTGCGCGATGCAGAGCCATCACGTAAAGGGAAATTTTTTACCTGCAATGTGGGGCCATCTCGAACCATTCTGTCCCAAACTAGTTTCCTGAACCAAAAATCAAAAATGCCTCCGCGACGCGCAGTAAGTGCCCAGATTTGGTCGCATCGTTTTAAAGTCAAATTTAAGTTGGTTAAAATGTCCAATAGTTGCAGGGGTATTTTTGGAACTTACAGATTAATTATTGGCGGTTATTTTAGGTATTTGAAGAGTATTTAAGCAGTAAAATATCCAATTAGACCCTAGAATCCAATTCAAAACCTTTCTCTCCCAATATTCTCCCAAAACCACCATTGAAGAAGAAGAGAACTTGGAGGCAGCTTTTAGGACGAATTGATCAAGGTTTCAAGCTAGGTTTAAGGTCCTAAACTAAGGTATGTGAAGCTTATTCATTCACGTATTCTTCCATCCATGAAGCCCCCCAAGTTTTCAACAATTGTGAATCCAAAGAACCCCATTCTAGAGAGGGTTGTGATTGCATTGTGGGTAAGGCTTGATTGTGATCCCAATCTAGTGGGTACCATTAAACTATGTTTATATGATGATTATATACTGTTTTATGGAGTTTTTTATGGTGAATTATAGTAATTGGATTTGAAGGTGATCATAGGCCATTAGAGGCTAGATGAAGGAATTGTGTCGATTCTTCTTAACTTGATTGTATTCTATTTTAATTGATTATGATTGAATCACCTAGGTATGAATTGAAATAGACTTGATTGATTAAGATTGGTCTTGATGGAATTGAACCTTAAAGAATAAATTATGGCTATATTCACCTAGTAATGAAGAATGTGAGAAGAAAGTTAAGGCTAGAAGATCCTATAATCTACCTATGAATTAAGATAGAATGAATTGATGAAGAATGAAACTTAGGATGGTTGTGTTGGCTGTAGATTTAGGATGATTGAATGAAAGTGATAGATTCACTTGAGCACGGAGAGATTGTCAAGGACATCCCTCCATGACAGAAAAAGTTGAGAAAGGCTTGACATGAAAACCTTGGAGTATATGCTTGACTCCAAGTGGATATGCAAAGTGAGAAGGATAGTCTAGCAAGGGTCCGGACTCCAAGTAGAAAGGAGAGACACACCTAGTAGTTGTGATGACTATCCAAGTAGGTCTTATGAGGCGGGAGTCCTTCACGTAGTATAGTCAAGGTATTCTAGTAGAGATCTCCATATCCTATGAACTTAGACGTGCTTGAGAAGCATCTCGTAGTGTTCAAAACAAAAGATGAACTTAGACATGCCCAAGGGGTATCTCGTAATGTTCATAATGTGTGAATGAACTTAGACATGCCCAAGGGGTATCTCGTAGTGTTCATAATTAAGGGATCAATACATACCTTAAAAAGTATCTCGTAAGGATCCATATGATTAAGGAACTTACACATGCTTAAAGAAGTATCTCATAGTGTTCAAAAGATAAAGATAGGGGCTAAGCTCCAAAGTAAAAGGTAATAGAAAAGGATCCAAAAGTAGTACCTTGCATGAGTGGTGTTATGGGGCATCATAAGTGCATTGCACAAGGTATAACCTAGGGTCATTAAAGAAGAAGAGATTGAAGATAGGATTGGACTAGAGTTGCCTTTCCTAGTAAAGTAGACTAAAAATGAGAGAATCTTAATAAATGAAGTTAAGTAATGATAGGGGTATGGAGGGTGAACATGTTAAGGATGACTTCAAGATATCCTTAGTATAAGAGGTTGTATGGGTTGCCTCATGTACATTGCACATGCATGTTTTAAGGAAATCATAAAAATATAGTACTCTTTCGTATGAAGTAAGGCTACTATAGACTTGATGAAATAAGATTGCGTGACTTAAAGATATGCTTAGTGTGTGAGGTAGTATAGGATGCTTCACATTCATTGCACGAGTATGTTTTGAGTTGGCTTAGGGGCCTAATGCTCATATGACATGATGAACTAAGGTCTTAATTATGAAAGTGGACTATGATAAAGGATGACCAAAGAGATGTACTTAGATTTTGTAGTAGTATGGGATGCTACCTTAGCCTTGCACTAGTATACTTGGAGGTAGCTTGTGGTGTAGTTAATTTGAGTAAGAAGGGCAAGTAAGTAAGTATGAATTTTTATGTACTTTATTATGCTTTAATATATTTAAGATATTCATGATATGCTTATGTCTTTATCTCTTATGATTATGTCTATTATTGACTAACCCTTTGAGATATCTTATGTTTGGTGTGATAGTTTCCATACTTAGTTCATATCGTACTAACGCATATTGCCTACATGTTTTCCATGTAGGGTCTTGAGAAGGTTGAGTTGCTTTCAAGGGTAGAGTTCCAAGGTTTCCAAAAAGAGAAGAAGTGGTGAGTCCTCATAGCTTCGAGGATGAACCTTTATGTTCCTTAATGTTTTCTTTATGTTTTAGATTTTATGTGGTCTGCATCCCAAGATGTTTTATTCATGTCAAAGTTATATAGTTTTTGAGACAATGTTATTAGAGATGCTTCCGCTATTATGAAATACCTTTTTGTTTACGTTTAAAGAAAGTTTTTAAATTCCCTCCATTTATGCATGATGTTATGTAATGAAGTCAAGAGTCTTGTACAAGACCTCCGAGAGGTCGAGTACGCCTTTTGCGACCCAAGGGTTCCCCTAACTTTTAGGGTGTACTCGCGAGTCGTGACATAATTCTACCCTTGGCAAGTAGAATACCCTCCATAGGAGTAGGGTAGACTCTGGATTCCATGCCTAGCTAGTATGGTCTATGTTGGTTAATGACTATTCTCATCATGTGGGATGCATTCTAGTATTGGAGAAAATCTACAAAGTGTAGGTAGTGGAATGGGACGCTATCTATGCATTGCACGAGTAGGCTTTGAAGATGTTAGGATGAGGGTTTCCCTAGGTCTTCTTCAAGACCATTATGTGAAGTCTTCTAAATGTGAATGTCTCTTAAGCGTCTTAATGGATATTGATTGACTTAGTTAATGCATGTCAATGAAAAGGTACTTATCTAGAGTAGATTTAAGGATTGCTTAGGTAGGCTGGAAGAGGGTGTATAGGCGGTCTCTTCATGTCTTACTTAGGTGAGTCTTAGAGTAATTCTAGGTAGGGAGTCTAATAATGAAATGGGAATAATCTTATCTTAGGTAGTCTTATGGATTATTTAGGTGTGCTTGGAGAGGGTGTATGGGCGGTCTCTTCTTTTCTCACTTAAGTAAGTCTTAGGATAACCTTTGGTAGGAGGGTTATATGCTTATGTGGTTTGAAGTGATGTTGATGTTATATTGTGGATTACTTGGAATATGTCTTATATGTGTGTATGATGACTTATAAGTGTTTTCTTATTCTTGTGATGAGGTTTTCTATCAAAAAGAGCATGAAAGCATATTATAACGCAAATGTCCTTTTAGCATGATTTTATTGCATGTCACCATACTTAGTGCATTCTAATTTACTAATTCCATATGTTGTCTTATCTCTAATGGTATAGGTGGCAAGTGAGGAGAATATTGGAAGCAATCTTGGAATTAGCATCCTTTCAAGCAAGTTGTGATATGTCCTCAATTTATTCGAGGACATAGCTATGTTTAGCTTTTCTTGTCATGAGACATTGTATTAGACTTTGATATTTTCAATTTCGTTGATGTATGGGTTGTGACCCAAGATTTTCGTGTGTCTATGATGGCTACAAGAGATTTAGTCTTTCCTATGATTTTCTATAAAAGAAATTTTGAAGTATTGTTCATTTGCTGTGAAAAGTTTTAATTCCGCACTACTTTTCATATACATATATGCGATGAATGATGTCTAACGGCTTGTGCAAGACCTCCGAAAGGTCGAGTACACCGTGTGGCGACTTGAAGGAGGCCTTATATTCCAGGGTGTACTTTGGGTCGTGACATGTATGTATGCCTACCTTGGTAAGTAAGACACTCTTTTTTTGGTTTGGGAGGTAGATACCGGATTCCATGTAGCTCACATAGTCTATGTCGGATATGGCTAAGTTCCCAAATGCTTAAAAGATCAACGAAGATAATATATGAATCTTAACTAGTCTTCTTGAAGGATATTACATAGTGTAGGTAATGGTATGGAATGTTACCTATACATTGCACAAGTGGGTCCTAATGGGAGTTCTTGTGAAGGTTTTTCATGTATGATTATGTATATATGATGTTATGTAGGATGCTATTATTAAGATGCTAAATGAAGTCAATCATATAAATTAAGAAGCATGGCTTTGATGAAATGTTGCTTATGATCTGAAATGTATGCTTATCTTATGGTATGGATCAATTGTGTATTCCTTGAATGTACATTACGGCTTTTACTTGAAATAGCATATTTTGAACTAAAAGTCCATTTATGCATGTTTTAATGGTTTTACTTGCATGGTTTTTATACTTAGTACAAGTGGAATGTACTAACCCATATTTCTCTTATTTTTCTACCAAGTGTAGGTTCTTAGTAGGTCTTATTGAAGAAGAAAAGGGCTTTGATTGCTTTCTCAAAGACCAATTGGTATGTCCTCAAGTCCGAGGATATCATGCCACTTTGTTGTTCTTTCTAGCTTGTACTAGACTACTATTGTATTTCTTATGTTGATAAATTTGGTTGTAAGGGCAAAGGTCCCTATGTTTAAATTCTACGTATGAACTTAGATGGTAAATAATACAAGTCTAGCTACTCTATTTTCATATATGAAAGGGTTTGACATTGATTGATAAAGTTTAAAATTTTTTTCCACATCTTTTGATGTCGTATGTAATGATGATATGCTAAGGATTTGTATAAGACCTCTTTGAGTTCGAGTACGTCGTGTTATGACTGGGGGTACTCTCGGGTCGTGACACTTGGCTGCAAGTATGGATTTGGAAGTTGAACAAAATCTGTTTTTCTCCATGGTGACTTGGATTAAAAAATTTATATATAGCATCTAGAAGGCTTTGAAGTCAAGGGAAAAGAGAATTATGTTTGTAGAAGAGCTTGTATTGTTAAAACAAGCTCCCAAACAATGGTACAGGAAGTTTGGTTCTTTTATGAGTCAGCAGAGCTTCAAGAAGACTTCTTCAGACCATTGTGTTTTTGTACAAAAATTCTCTGTGAATTTATTATCGTTTTGTTTTATGTTGATGACATGCTTGTTGTTGGTCATAATACTTGCAGGACTAAAGAGTTGAAACAAGAGTTGAATAAGTCTTTTCCTGGGACCAGCAAGGCATATTCTTGTCATGCGATTGCCCATTTTAGAGATGTCAAGAAGTTGTGGTTGTCACAAGAGAAGTATATTCAGAAAGTACTTTGTAGATTCAACATGGACAAAGCTAAGGTTGTCAATACACTTTTAGCTATGCACTTCAAAATGAGTATTAGACATTGTCCTTTCAATGATGGTGAGAACGAAGACATAAAGAAAGTTCCTTATGCTTCAGCTGTTGATAGTTTGAAGTATGTAATGGTGTGTACAAGATCAAATATTCCTCATGTTGTTGGTATTGTTAGCCGTTTTCTTTCTAATCCGGAAAGAGATCATTGGAATGTTGTAAAGTGGATTATGAGATATCTTTGTGGCACTTCTAATTTAAGTTTGTGTTTTGGTACAGAGAAGCCTATTCTTTATGGTTACATTGATTCAATTATGACCGATGATGTTAATACTCGTAAGTCTACTTCAGGCTACTTAATTACTTTTGCAGGAGAGTTGTGTCTTGGAAATCTAGGTTGCAAAAATGTGTTGCTTTATCTACTGCTGTAGGTTGAGCTTATTGTTGTTGTTGAAGCTTGCAAAGAGTTAATTTGGGTGAAGAGATTTTGGGGGAACTTGGTTATGCTCAAGAGCGGTATCTTCATTAATTTATTGCGACGGTCAAAGTGCTATTCAACTTGGCAAGAATTCTACATTTTATGGTTGGTCTAAAAACATTGATGTGAGATATCATTGGATTCGAGATGTGTTGAATTCTAAGTTGCTTGAACTTGAAAAGATCCATATAAATGATACTTGTTATGACATGATGACTAAAGCTTTGCCAAGAGGAAAGTTTGAGGATTGTTGCAAGATTGCCGAGATGACGGTCTCCTCCACATAGTTGTGAGGGGGAGAATTGTTGGGTTTAAGATCTTTTTTCCCCTTCCTATGTGAATTAATAAAAATCTTATTAAGGCCAACCCACTTTAGCTCATAAGCCAATATTATGTGGCATATATAAGGCTTATTTAGGTCTTATTTTCAGAAACACAGGAGGGAAAAATCAAGAGATATTTGTTTTAGAGATTAAAAGAAAGAGAGAGAAATCTCGTTTTTGCTTGAGGAAATTTTCTGCTCAGGTGGTCCACTTCAAACAGAGTTTGTTACTTCATTAACCATTGGATCGTGCTCTTATTTGAACTGCACAGTTTCAACATCTGGATCTTGTTACTCAACGGTGGAGATCAGAATTCAAGTTCTGTAGCTTCTACTTTTGAGACGTCAACAATAGCTTGTTTTTTGGTGAAATCTCTCCTTTAATTCTCTAGTTTTGGTGCAATCTTGTTTTGTTGTTGCTTGTTGTTAGACGCTTGTTTTGTGGCAAATTTTGGAGAACAATATTGTAACTCCATAGTGGAACTTTTGGTCCATTCTTCGTATTGCTTGATTTAGTTTGTCTTTAGTTCAAATTGAAAGTGAAAGTTAGACTTGGGTATTATTTTGATGTTATCCTGTCGGGCTTTCTTGCAAACATAGTCAAATATAAGCTAAACTTAAAATAAAAATAGGCTTAAGTGGGATTGAAACTCTATTCTAGAGGGTGGTATCTCTACCTTCTACCAATTGCACAAGAGCACTTTTATATTTTTTTTATGGGTGCATTATTAACTATATTTTAATATCTATCAGTTTTTCAAAATAGATATACATATATACATATGATTTTTTTGAAAGTTACCGAATGCACGTGCACCCTCACGGTATAGTGTGGGTCCGCCCCTGCTTTCTTGTTAGTGTCTTGCCTTTCCCAACAACATGAGGCAAGTGATGGTATGTATAAGATTATTCACTCTAAAGCAAATATATATATTTCAAATTCAAATCTTGAAAATTATATTTATATAATTGAAATTTCAAATACCTAATTGTTAAACAAATAAAAACATCATCCAACGAAAAATTAAATTTCAACAAAATTAAGTAAAATTCCACGTCTCCAAATCCTTCAAGGGTTGGACGCTTCAATTACATTCATGGCAAGTATGAATCACCCCAAGACACTCCAAAATCAAAACTGTATTTATATTATTTTTTTATATTTCTATTGTTTTTCTTCTTTTCTCCATGATCTCTAGCATTAGGGTGTATGAGTACGATCTCTTTGAGTGTCACGACAATAATCGTACACTTTATAGTTCCTTTGCACCCATTCCATTGAATCACTCTATTGACGGCTCAGACCATCAGCCCTTGACGGAGAGCCAGAAGGCGGGCGGCATGAAGGATTATCGTTGGTGGTACAACCACATATCTTGAAGTTGTTGTATTTTCCGACAAAAGGTTGGTACCTATTAGAAATACGATTAATTATTGTGCACATAGTTTAATTTTTAGATGAGACAAATCAAATAGTACCTATAATCAGCTTTAATCCTTCCATCCTCTGTAGCCCATGATGAAGCATCCCAAATGGAACCATACACATTCATTGGCCTTTGTGGAAATGTTGCATCACTTTTCTTTTCATACCTTCTGATTGGACTGTCGTCCACAAAAAATCTACACATCACACAATTAAATAGACACGTTAGAAAAAATAATAGTGAATTCAGTTGAACTCGCATATGGAATAATTGTAAAGACGTACGCACATGATTTCATTGGGGTTCCAAAGGATAGCATAATTATGAAAAGCTTTAGTTGGATCGAACCAAATATGAAACATATACATCAATAGAGAAGACTTTCAACATACCGGTCACCACATCGGGAGAAGTCTCTTGCTCACCCCTAGAGCTGAGAGCATAAAAACGATTCTTCTTTGGCCCATCCACATTCGAGCCACTTGCTTGAACTTTCCCACTACCTTTGTCTTGACCCTTCAAGTTTGGGCAATCCTTCACCTTGTGCCCAATCTTACCACAACTAAAGCAATTGTCCGTCCCAATGAGGCAATCACCGTAATGCTTCTTACCGCAATTTCTACAAGTTGGCTTCTTGGTTGGTGAATTAGTACTCCTTCCCTTTTTAGGCTTAGGCTTAGGTTTAGACACCATATCATCACGAGCCTTAGGGAACTTGGAAGGAACTTGATTAGAAAACCTCTTTTTGAACCTAGGCTTGTCTTGGATATCAAGCCTACCGTTTGAAGAACCACCATCAAATGACTTGGCCCTATTTGTTTCGTTACTCTTACTCTTCACCCTAGTCTCTTCCACTTGTTGAGCATGTACCATGAGACGAGAAATGTTCATATTATCGTGTAGCATAGCCGAATGACATTTTTCTTTCAAGTCATCGGACATTACCGTCACAAAGTGACTCATTTCATCTCTAGGATCGGAAACCAAAGAAGGAGCATACTTTGACAATTTAGCGAAATTTCAAAGAGTATTCAAGTACACTCATACCTCCTTGACGAAGGTTGATGAATTCTTCCACCTTAGCTTCCGTCATTTCCCTTGGAGAGAACCTATCAAGAAAAGCCTTCTTGAAAATCTCCCATGTCACCGGACCATCCCTCAAAGGCCTATCGTCTCTCCAATGGACGTACCAAGTTTGGGCCACGTCCTTAAGTTGGTAATGTTGACACCAAATTTCGGTCTGATAATTTTAAAATTAATACATTTTGAGTATGTTATTTTAAATAATTCAAAATAGATGTTTTGTCATTTTAATGAAATTTGTTGATAATCATCCTCTTTCTCAAAGTATTAGGATTTTTATCGATTGTTATGTTTATATTATTTTGTCACAACCAGATGTTCAAATATTTGTTCATTTCTTATAAAATTATTATTTCTGTTAAATTGTATTTTTTACATGTAATTGATTACGTTCATACATTTTTCATATTCATTTTTTCTCTGTTACATTGTTAATATTTATTTTGATATTCTGTGCAGTCTAAAAATTCACTCAAATTCAAGTACAATTACATACACGATATTTTATCAACAAATAAGTTTTGGACCACAATCTCAAGCCATGACTTGGGCCCATTTTGTTACCAATTCCTATTTAAAGAAAGGTTTGCCCATTAGGTTAAGGGGGTGGATATTTTTAGGGATAAGGGTTTTTCAGTTTGTTTATTAAATAAAAGGGATTTTCTAGATGTTTCATTATTTTTTCCGGTGAGCTCACCGGAGCTCCACCAGTCCACCGCCACAAAAAAAAACTTGATCTCTCCCTCACTTACATTTCCCAGCAGTCAAACAATGCTTTTTTCCGGCTAAATCTAGCCAAAGAAACAGACCCAGCACCTCACAACCTCTTCTTCTTCCTCACTGCCTCCGACTACCACCACAAAAAAGTCACCGAAAACAACCTTCTCTAGCCACCAAATCCGGTAAGCCACGAATTCTTCACACTTTTTCTCTAACAACCAGACCCACCTCTGTTCTTCCTAACAACTAGAAATTCATCGGAATCCGACGAACAAGCAACCAAAATGAAGCTCTAACCACGCTAGTGCAAATCAGAACCAGACCACCGTGAAGCCAACATAACTTCGGTAAAGAGGTAACATTTTGGTTTAGTCTTATTATGGCTATTTTGCTTTGCATTTTCTTTTTCCGTTTCAGATCTGGCCGGAGTGTTATTATTATTATGTTTTGGTTGAACTCCTTCATTTTTATTTTTGTTCATTTATTAGAATTGTCATTTGTTCGCCGGGGATAGCTTATTTCCCCTAAAAAGAATTTGGTTTAATATGTTTCCTGTTACATAATGATTTTGGATTTGTTAGTAGTTTTATTTTAATTTAATTATTTATTTATTTGTTAAATGTTAATATTCATTTATGGGTTCCAACTCTTGTTTAAGTTTCTTTTAGATATTTATTTGTTTGGTTAAATAAGATTTAATTTGGTTATAAGCTAAGTTGTTTGTTTGCTGTAGTTGTTATTATTATATTATTACTATGTTGTAGTTTAGCTCACCCCTGATTGCATTGTTTATTATTATTACTATTATTATTATTATTATTGTTATTATTATTTTCATTTATGTTTGCCACATTATTTGGAATTTGTTTACTATTTCTTTTCGTTGTAGTTTCTGTTAATTATTTAATTTTGCTTTGTCTAGAGTTGAAGTTCGTTTTCTATTTTTGGATATTCCAATTTTATTACAAGTTCGATTCAAGTTTTGATGGTTAATGTTATAGTGTTTATTTATTCCCATTTAATTGTTGTGACACTCCACTTTTTAATTGTTTTCTATGTTTAGTTAATATTGCCTTATTACAAAATTATTTTGGACATTATTGGATTTTCTATGCTTTGAGGTGTTGTACTGTTACTCCCTCTATTCACGGTTCTTGTTGATATTTTTTGCTTTGATATTTGTTAATTATTCTATCTGTTATATTGATGCTATAAGTGGATTAATTCGAATAATATTGATATACTCTATAAGTTGTTTAGTTAGTTTTGTTTTAATGAGTTTTGTGTTATTTATTTTTATTTTTTCCAACTTATTATGATATTGATTAGTTTTATGTTAATTTTAAAATGGCCAATGAGAAAATCTCTCCGCCGGTTTTGGAGGCCTTTCCATTTTAAAAGACGGAAATTTAGTTCATGTTTATATTTTTTATTGTTAAAAATGGCCGATGAAGAAATTACCGTCGATTTTCAAGGCCTCCCATGTTAATAAGACGGGTTTTTATTTTTAAATTATTATTTATTATATTCAATTTTTATTCATATTTATTTATTACTAACACTTTTACTAAGTGTGTTTACAGGTACCCCGGAGTTGCTTCCCATTGAAGTTATTCGAATTAAGTTTGACTTATACTCTTTATTTAATATTTTGTATATATTACGTTAGGCAAACTTTAGGGCGTTTCTTATAGTTTCTTATGTGTATATTGCATGTTATTATATTTGTACATTATTTTATTTTTCTCCTCAATTTGAAAAAATGAACTCAGTCGGGAATCACATTTGTGGATTCCGAAGGATGCCTAATCCCTTCCCTTCGGAATAATTTGAACCCCTTACCTAGAATCAATTTGATTTCGTGGACTATTTTTTAAAATAATTTATTAATTGGTTTCCTAGTTTTCCCAAAAATTAGGTGGCGGCTCCCTTTTCCCTTTAATCCCCTTTTACCCGTTTTAAAATTCTTTTAACAAAAATTTTTTTTTAATTGAGTCACTGTGACGTTGATCCCATTCAAAGGATGACAACAGAATGGCGACTCCGCTGGGGACATAGAGGTTCTAACCATTATGGGTTCATTTTTTTAAATTGAGGATACTATTATTTTATTGCGTTATTCATTATATCTTATAAATTTTGTTGATTATTTGCATATTGTACTCAGTATTGATTCATTATTTATTGTATATTGTCATTGCATGCATAACATTTATTCCGTCAAACGACACCTAATTTTGCTTTTTTACTTAAAGGACGATTATGCGGGTTCGCAATCGTTCGTTAACCAAACTTTTCTCGGGGCACCCTGACGAATGTAGTTGGCTACTGGATAGTCAACGGTCGTTAACTGTCTCAATTCAAGTTGTCCGCTTGGGGTCACCTATCCACAATAAACAAAGCTCACTCTTATTCATCTTGTGTAGAGCGAAGCCAAAACCTCATATTAAGCATGACACAAAACTCGAGGCACTTTTGTATAAGACATGTATTCATTGTTTGTATGTTATGTGATATACTTGTTATACGTGAATATGTTGTATAATAGTCCATTATTTTAAAATCACTCTTGCTAACCTAGTTTTTAGAATATTCATAATTTAAGTCCAGTTTTTATTCAAGTTATAATTTATTGGAACTACGTTTGACCTAATTCCTGCTTCAACGGGATACGTAGGCGCCATAAGAGCTCGGTCATGTTCCCCGCAAGCTTTCCAAATTTTTAAAACGGAAACTGGGGCAAAATTTTTGAGGTCTCCAAAAATTTTACAAAGGATATAGTTGTTACAAGATTAAATACCGGAGGTTGTTGAAGCTGATAGGGGCAAAAATTTTTAGGAATGCCCGAAAAAATTTCACCAAGGTTGTACACAAACTCTAAAATTTATGAGGCTTCACTCCGAGTTGGTTTGTATATTTTGAAATAATTTTTTGTACATAATGTCACATTCATTGTATATGTGTGATTTTTATTTATCTTACATTCCATTAAAAATATTCTTTTAATTGATTCTTTTTTAAGTTGGGTTGTCCGCCCTTCAATGTGACCCATTCATTTTTACTTCTGTTTTTTTTTAATTAATAAATAATATTTTTTGTTAAGTTTGGGTAGTCCGCCCTTCAATGTGACTCATTAATTTCTTATTTTATTTTTGTTACTTTTGTTAAATTCAGGTAGCCCGCCCTTCAATGTGATTCACTGATTTCTTCGTTCTTTTTTAGTTTTCTTTGATTAATAAAAAATATTTTTTGTTAAATTTAGGTTGTCCGCCTTTCAATGTGGCTCATTGGTTTTTTATTTTTTTATTATTTTCCTTTAAAAAAATTCATTTGTTGTCCAAATTATAGGCTTTATGCCATATCTGGAAGAACTACGCAAACCTGATTCTCACCAATGAGATACGTAGGCAGCCCTTATTGGGTTCGATATTCTTTATTCAAAAGATCTTTTATTTTTATTCTTTTAATGTTTATATTTTTAAAATTATTTTTGACTTGATTGGTGCTAATACAGTTCAAGTGTGCATGTGAAAAACAATTTGTGCAATAAAGAAGATTGACTTCTTGTTAAACCATAGATTCTTTTGCTACCTCTCATTCATACTTTTGTTACACTTGTAAATGTTCTCTTGTATACATTCAAGATTAGAACAAAATTAGATTCATTGTTTCATGTGCATTGTGTGGTGAGTTTTGAATTAAATTCAGTTGTTTTGCATTGTTGATTTAGAACTTGGCCTAAATGTTATTGAGGCAAAATTCTGAGTAATGTTTGATTTGAAAAATGATTGTAGGCCTCCTTTGACCCATTTGAGCCTTTCAAAGCCTACCAAATGACGTCAACCCTTAGTATGTCCCACTTTGAGCCTTAAGCCTTTTCTTTGGACAACCACATTTTAGCCTATATCTTTTTTAAATGCTTATATGCACTAACACTCTTTTGATCAGACTTTCTTGAGCGCACTGAAGACGTGCAAGTTACTAAAGAAGGTTCAAAGTTCAAATTTGTCAAAGACAAAAGTTATCAAAGTCCCTGAAAGTCAAGAAGACAAAAATGACTTCAAAAGAAAAAAAAAGTTCAAAATTCCCCACAAGTTTAAGAAAGCAGAATTTCATGAAAAGAAGAAAAACACTCCAAGCAAAAAGGAGAAAATTCAAAAGGGGGAAAATTTAGACAAATAAAGTTTCAAAGAAGTCAAAAGTGCAAAAGAAAGGAACAACAAAGAGAATCAAACGCCAAAAGTGTGACAAATGTTGAAAGCATCTATTTAGTGCAATGCTCAAGAAGGGAATAAGTCATTTTTATCCCAAATGACTATCCTACCCGTCCCTAAGCCTACATTACAAGCTATTAACAAACCCTACATGATTTCAATTCATTTGTTCTCATATTAGGGGAGATTTACATGTAGGCCAAGCCTATGGTATCACAATTGCATGCGTTGAATATTTTTCTGAGTGTAAGTGTGCTTTTCCAGATGTTCCCAAATCAAAATATTTTAAATGTGTGGAAATTGAGATTTTCTTTATAGTGAGGGCACTTGAAACATGATTTTAGGTCTAGTTCAAAGTCTTTGTTTAAAGCAAGATGGACAAATATTGTTGTTACTTAAGTATATTTGAGGTACTACTTGAATCCATAGGATTTACCTCGAAATTAATCTCAGTTCAAAGATAAAGAATTGTGAGATTTTTTGTACGATACTTTTGTTGGTGCTAACCAAGTTAAAATATGTTTCATTGTTCATAAAATAAAAATGGGTTAAAATTTACTTTTTCATATTTGTACATAATAACTTTGTGGACCGTTTCATTGTTGATATTTGTCCAAACAACTTTGTGGACTGTTTCATTATTGATATTTGTCCATACCAACTTTGTGGACCGTTTCATTGTTGATATTTGTCCAAACAACTTTGTGGACTGTTTCATTGTTGATATTTATCCATACCAACTTTGTGGACCGTTTCATTGTTGATATTTGTCCAAACAACTTTGTGGACTGTTTCATTGTTGATATTCGTCCAAATAACTTTGTGGATCGTTTCAAAGTTTAAATTGCATTTTTTGGTAGTCATACCCTTCAAAATGACATCTTTTTACTTTTCGATAGTCATACCTTTCAAAATGACATCTTTTAAATTTGGGTCATCATATCTTTCAAACTGACATCATTTTAAATTTATTTCCCCTATTTGTCCATACGAACTTCGTGGACCGTTTCATTGTTGATATTTGTCCAAATAACTTTGTGGACCATTTCAAAGTTCAAATTGCATTTTTGATAGTCATACCCTTCAAAATAACACCTTTTTATTTTTTGGATCGTCATATCCTTCAAAATGACATCTTTTTAAATTTAGGTCGTCATACCTTTCAAAATGATATCTCTTTTTTTTTAAATAATATATAAATAAATTATTTGTCATCTCAAATAAAATAATTCTTTCAAAATTGGTTTGTCATGCCGTTCAATATGACACTTTTATTCTGTTATCCAATTTCAAATTGTCATTTTTTAAAAAAAATATCATAATGTTATTAAGTTTAAATTGCCCCATAAGTTAATTACCTTGTCCATATGAGGTCATGGTTCTATGTTTTACGTTGCTTTTATATTATATTTGCTACTAACATTGTTATTGCAGATTTTGTGATACACCTTTCATATTAAGTTAAAGATTGGGTCGTCATCTCCCTTCAAATGGCACATTAAGTTCAAGATTGGGTTGTCATCTCCCTTCAAATGACATGTTATGTTCAAATTGGGTCGTCCGCCTTTCAAAGAGACACGTTGGGTTGTTACCTCGTTCAAAGTGACATGTTAAATTCAAGTTGGGCCGTCCGCCTTTCAAAGAGACATGTTGGGTTGTCACCTCGTTCAAAGTGACATGTTAAATTCAAGTTGGGTCGTCCGCCTTTCAAAGAGACACGTTGGGTTATCACCTCGTTCAAAGTGACATGTTAAATTCAAGTTGGGTCGTCCGCCTTTCAAAGAGACACGTTGGGTTGTCACCTCGTTCAAAGTGACATGTTGGGTCGTCCGCCTTTCAAAGAGACAAGATTGGGTTGTCACCTCGTTCAAAGTGACATGTTATGATCAAATTGGGTTGTCCGCCTTTCAAAGAGACTAAATTGGGTTGTCATCTCCCTTCAAATGACATGTTATGTTCAAGTTGGGTCGTTCGCCTTTCAAAGAGACACGTTGGGTCGTCATCTCCTTTCAAATGACACGTTAAGTTCAAGATTAGGTTGTCATCTCCCTTCAAAGGACACATTAAGTTCAAGATTGGGTTGTCATCTCCCTTCAAATGACACGTTAAGTTCAAGATTGGGTTGTCATCTCCCTTGAAATGACATGTTAAGTTCAAGTTGGGTCGTCCCCCTTTCAAAGAGACGTTGGGTTGTCACCTCGTTCAAAGTGACATGTTATATTCAAGTTGGGTCGTCCACCTTTCAAAGAGACACGTTGGATTGTCACCTCGTTCAAAGTGACATGTTATGTTCAAATTGGGTCGTCCTCCTTTTAAAGAGACGCGCTAGGTGGTCACCTCATTCAAAGTGACATGTTATTCACATCATCCTCCTTTCAAAAAGGTACACCACCTTCATTGTAAAATTTTGCAAGTAACATCGAAGGTATGTGAACATTCTCAGTTTACAATCAATGTCTATCTTTTGTTTATTATTTTCAGCCCAGTCGACGGACGTAGAGTCTTGCTAAAAAGCTCTACTAGCGTCTCAATTATTTTGTTCAAAGTTTATCAAACCAAATTTGGATTGGTCAACTTTGTTTGACCAGGATCTCTTTCATCGATCCTAATCAAACAAAGGGGCAAGTTGTTGACACCAAATTTTGGTCTGATAATTTTAAAATTAATACATTTTGAGTATGTTATTTTAAATAATTCAAAATACATGTTTTATCATTTTAATGAAATTTGTTGATAATCATCCTCTTTCTCAAAGTATTAGGATTTTTATCAATTTTTATGTTTATATTATTTTGTCACAACCAGACGTTTAAATATTTGTTCATTTCTTATAAAATTATTATTTCTGTTAAATTGCATTTTTTACATGTAATTGATTACGTTCATACATTTTTCTTATTTATTTTTTCTCTGTTACATTGTTAATATCTATTTTGATATTTTGCGCAGTCTAAAAATTCATTCAAATTCGAGTATAATTTACATACACGATATTTTATCGACAAATAATTTTTGGGCCACAATCTCAAGCCATGACTTGAGCCCATTTTGTTACCAATTCCAATTTAAAGAAAGGTTTGCCAATTAGGTTAAGGGGGTGGATATTTTTAGGGATAAGGGTTTTTTCAGTTTGTTTATTAAATAAAAGGGGTTTTCTCAATGTTTCATTACTTTTTCCGGTGAGCTCATCGGAGCTCCACCAATCCACCGCCACCCAAAAAAAAACTTGATCTCTTCCTTACTTACATTTCCCAGCAGTCAAACAATGCTTTTTTCCGGCTAAATCTATCCAAATAAACAGACCCAGCACCTCACAACCTCTTCTTCTTCCTCACTGCCTCCGACTACCACCACAAAAAAGTCACCACAAACGACCTTCTCTAGCCACCAAACTCCGGTAATCCACGAATCCTTCACTCTTTTTCTCTAACAACCAGACCCACCTCTGTTCTTCCTAACAACTAGAAATCACCGGAATTCGACGAAAAAGCAACCAAAATGAAGCTCTAACCACGCTAGTGCAAATCAGAACCTGACACCGTGATGCCAACATAACTTTGATAAAGAGGTAACATTTTGGTTTAGTCTTATTATGGCTATTTTGCTTTGCATTTTCTTATTCCGTTTCAGATCTGGCCGGAGTGTTATTATTATTATGTTTTGGTTGAACTCCTTCATTTTTATTTTTGTTCATTTATTAGAATTGTCATTAGTTCGCCGGGGATAGCTTATTTCCTCTAAAAAAAAGAATTAGGTTTAATATGTTTCCTGTTACATAATGATTTTGGATTTGTTAGTAGTTTTAGTTTAATTTAATTATTTATTTATTTGTTAAATGTTGATATTCATTTATGGGTTCCAACTTTTGTTTAAGTTTCTTTTAAATATTTATTTGTTTGGTTAAATAAGATTTAATTTGGTTATAAGCTAAGTTGTTTGTTTGTTGTAGTTGTTATTATTATATTATTACTATGTTGTAGTTTAGCTCACCCCTGATTGCATTGTTTATTATTATTATTATTATTATTATTATTATTGTTATTATTATTATTTTCATTTATGTTTGCCACATCATTTGGAATTTGTTTAATATTTCTTTTCGTTGTAGTTTCTGTTAGTTATTTAATTCTGCTTTGTCTAGAGTTGAAGTTCGTTTTCTATTTTTGGATATTCCAATTTTGTTACAAGTTCGATTCAAGTTTTGTTGGATAATGTTATAGTGTTTATTTATTCCCATTTATTTGTTGTGACACTCCACTTTTTAATTGTTTTCTATGTTTAGTTAATATTGCCTTATTACAAAATTGTTTTGGACATTATTGAATTTTCTATGCTTTGAGGTGTTGTACTGTTACTCCCTCTATTCACGGTTCTTGTTGATATTTTTTTCTTTGATATTTGTTAATTATTCTATCTGTTATATTGATGTTATAAGTGGATTAATTCGAATAATATTGATATACTCTATAAGTTGTTTAGTTAGTTTTGTCTTAATGAGTTTTGTGTTATTTATTTTTATTTTTTCCAACTTACTATGATATTGATTAGTTTTATGTTAATTTTAAAATGGCCAATGAGAAAATATCTCCGTCGATTTTGGAGGCCTTCCCATTTTAAAAGACGGAAATTTAGTTCATGTTTATATTTTTTATTGTTAAAAATGGCCGATGAAGAAATTACCGTCGATTTTCAAGGCCTCCCATGTTAATAAGACGGGTTTTTATTTTTAAATTATTATTTATTATATTCAATTTTTATTCATATTTATTTATTACTAACACTTTTACTAAGTGTGTTTACAGGTACCCCGGAGTTGCTTCCCATTGAAGTTATTCAAATTAAGTTCGAATTATACTCTTTATTCAATATTTTGTATATATTACGTTAGGCAAACTTTAGGCCGTTTCTTATAGTTTCTTATTATATTATTGTGTATATTACATATTATTATATTTGTACATTATTTTATTTTCTTCCTCAATTTAAAAAAATAAACTTTGTCGGGAACCACATTTGTAGATTCCGAAGGATGCCTAATCCCTTCCCTTCGAAATAATTTGAACCCCTTACCTAGAATCAATTTGGTTTCGTAGACTATCTTTTAAATTAATTTATTAATTGGTTTCCTAGTTTTCCCAAAAATTAGGTGGCGACTCCCTTTTCCCTTTAATCCCCTTTTACCCGTTTTAAAATTCTTTTAACAAAATTCTTTTTTTAATTGAGTCACCTTGACGTTGCTCCCATTCAAAGGATGTCAACAGGTAAGTGGCTAACTCGGTCTTCTCATTAGTAGTCAACCCCATAGCATAGAGGATCTTGTAGGTTTCATCAATGAATTCTTAGGGGTCTTCCTCAACTTTGGACCCATAGAAAGTAGGGGGATTCATCCTTGTGAAATCCTTCAAACGGGAGGCCATGGTGCTAACATGTTGATTTTCTCGGGGTACCACCTCCCGATTATCTTGGGCCGTCATGGCTTGAGCTTGAGTAGTGACGGCTTGTACTTGAGTAGTAATGGCTTGGCCCATTTGGAGAAAGGCAGCCCTTATGTCACCATCCGTCATGGCTGGAGGATTGGTCGTGGCTTGATCATCATTAGTAACTTCCTCAAGAGGAGGAACATGATTGCCACGGGGAGGAACTCCCGCATTTGCAATCTCTTCATCAAGTCTTCGTGCAGCGTTTCTTTCTAGTATTAATACCTATAACCACAATACAAGGTTTAGGTGAAAGTACACATAAAGTAGACTCTAGAGGCACGACATTGGATTGTTCAAGAAAAGGAGGATTTCCTAATATATAGTTTCATATTCATAAGTGTGGCGCACTTCACAATTATGAATAGGAATCTACGTAGACGTGATCTAATGAGACATCATCCTAAAGATATTCAATCTTATGCTCTGATACCAAGTTTGTCACGTCCGGGGAGCATCCACTAGACGTAATCGGCGTCGTCGTCCTCTTTGAGGACTAAGACTAGCCTCTTAGCTTACAACATCATTACATTCATAGGTCAAATTTAGCGGAAATTTAAAACTTTTTACTACTTCTACATTGAGGTTTACATAAATCTCTACATACACACACACACACACAAACACACACACACACGCACACGCACACGCGCACACACACACACACACGCGCGCACACACACACACACACACACACACACATATATATAGATTCATAAGAAGTCTAGAATACGTCTCATATTAAACCATCTAAGTCGAATACAACATCTTGGGTTCAACCCGTACTTCATTACAATAAAGGCCTTATATAGGCATATACAAAGTCAACAAAGAAAGAGAATGAACTAAATCATCTTTAAGACTAAACAATATCAAATAGCAAGATAGTGGTATCGTCCTCGAAAGGTGAGGACCTACCGAACACTTGGGGAATATCCAAGTAGTCTTCAATGGCCTTCAGCTAAGCTCAACGGCCGAATCCTACAATTTGTAGTCAACATAAACATGGGGTTAGTACACACTTGTACTAACTATGAGTATATGCATATAAAACAATCGAAATCATGCTAAAGGGGACATTTGTTCAAATCCATGCCAAAGTACTTTGAAAAGCCTTATGCAAAATCATGAACTCATATAAGCCAATACTCACATAAGCCATAAGTCAAACCCATGTACAACACAAGACCAACATCAACAAGTTATAGTCAAGTCAACATATACAAGAGTTCATAACATCATAATATAGGCAAGACCCTTACTCATAACCCACCATTTAGCTTACAAGTGCAATGACCAAGCAAAGCCCCATAACCTTACTCAATCAAGTAAACCAAACAAAGGATCATAAGCAACGTCCAACTCAATATAACTAGAATCAATAGTAGTCATCATCACATTTAGCAATATAGACCAATAGTATGTTCATAAATGAAAGTAACAACATATATGATCATCAACATGTAAGGTCATCATATTCATATCATATACATTATGAGAACACAAGAACAACCTCATAAGGATTCCCTCAAGACAAACTATAGCAAGGCATAGGTAGAGTCTCATACCCCTACCTAGGCTAAGTCAAACCTCTCAAGTCACGCTAGTTAGTGTATAGTCAATTACTTAATTTTACTTTTGGGAACACTTGCCTTAACCGGCATAGACCACAAGAGCTAAGTGTGGAATCTGGTGTTGTAAAACCTTACTCCGATGGAAGGTGGTCTACCGGCCAAAGTAGTACCAAACATGAACATAGCATCTAGGTGGATCCACTAGCTAGTATTCCTATGGTGGCAACATAGTTTATGGAGATTGGGGGCTGTCATGGAAACATCACTCTATGCCCTATTTGGACTATGAGGCTATCCACCCCGTGAGGACTATGGTGAACCCTACCTTCCCTCTTTTGGAAGGTGTCACCCCTCATCTACAAGTTCACTCGGTGCTAAACTAGATTCCCTTTTGAAATGTCTTTCTTTATTAATCATAAGCTTAGTTTAGGTCATAGGGTCTAATCCCTTGTATAGTCATTGTCATTAGCTCATTAGGAATTGCATGATAATATCATTTCATGGCAACCCTCATGTGTGAGATTAGCATAACATCATCATCACGTCCTAATAAGGCACATACGTACTTCATAACCAACCTTATATCATTTCATCTTAATCAATATCTCACAATCACATAGTCAAGACATTTCAATTCAACATCATACCAACACCTACTTAGGCTAATCACTAGTCATGCTTCAATTGAACTACATCATCAATCACAAGTCATAATAATTGAAGTAAAGGTTAGGATCATAAAGACTTACTCAATCTCCTTCAGTAGCCATCATCATGATCTTACCATCAACCAACCAGTTACATCCAACAATAGGTGTAGTAACATCAATCAATAGTATTAACACAAGAACTGGATCAATTGCATCATCACTATCCCAATTAACATCAATTCATAACCTAGGGTTAAGGGAATTAGGGTTTCTCATGAATTCATCAAGAATTAGATACAATACCAACCATACATTACCCTATTCAATCCATATATGAATTAGAATAGCTAAAACAAGTCTAATAATCAATTCATTCTTCAATTCCCATCAATTCGTGACCAAAATCCAAGATTTGGGAAATTGGGGAAGGGCACATGATCAACATGAAATTGCATCAATTAACATCAATTAATCAACAATCTATACTCAATTAGTCATAGTAAATCACAATTTATCATCAATTTGAAGTTTAGAAGAAAACCCATTAGAATTGGAAAACCCCATGGAATTGGGTAATTTAGAAATCAACTTTGAAAGGACCTCTTGGGGAAAGGAATCCCAAGAGTGAAGAACTCATACCTTAATGAAGATTAATCCACGAAACTGAAGTGAAACCCCGGATAAATTGACCTTCTTCTTCAAGTTTTGTTCCTTCTTCAATGGAGGAATTGGGGAGAGAGAAAGTAGAGAGAGGTGAGAGCTTTTGGGTTTTGTTTTGGGAATTGGGTTTGGGTGAATTAAAAATAACTTTAAAATGACCCTTAGACTATATATAATCACCCCCTAAATTATCCAAAACATCCCTCACTTAAATTGATCTTTTTGTGAAGTCTAAATGTCAAAAATACGATTATATCGAACTTGGGAAGTGGCTCCGCGTCACGGGGCCAACACGCATTTTATTTCACAAAAATAATTTTTGGGACAGTGAGGAACGTGTGGGCTGCGCATCGTGCAGTAATCCACTGGTTCTTGACTTTCGCAGGCTGCTTTGGCAGCCTGCCCACCCATGTTGGGGTCCTCCTCCATGACCCTTCGGGTGGTCCTTGGGGCATCTTTATTGGACGTTTAGACACTCTATACTATACTATACCTAACCAAAGTCTTTTTACAAGTTTTAGACTTCATTTGATCCTCCGAAACCATCCCCAAACATAGCGACGTCAACTAGTTCAATTAGGCTAGTTTCTGAACGTCATGGACGTCCTTTGATGTCTTGGCTCTAAAACTTCTCGGATGACTTCTAAACATTATTTTAGGTCATAAAACATTATCTAAACCTTTAGACATTCATGTTAGTCTCTAGATTAGGTCTTGACTTTTTGGAGTGTTACACTCCATATGTCTGTGCAGACGATCTCAACGCACTATCATATAATCAACAATTTTCGTATGGACGATCTCCACGTGCCCAAATTATAATCTCAATATCTCACCATCCCCATCACGGACGATCTCCACGTGCCCAACTCATACTCAATCTCATGCCAATGCATATGCACAATATGATATCAAAGAAAAGGGATGATGATGCATCTCAATCAAATATCAATATGATATGTAATCACCTCAGCTATCACAATTATACGTGCTCAATAAAGAATACAACCACACCAAAAAAAATAAGTTATTAAATATATCAACTAATGCCCATATGCTTTGGCATTCTCGAATTACAATCTGTCATATTATAGTAATAAATTTTCCCTTTAACAACATTGGTACTCGTACCAATGCCCGTCACACCATTGGTACGAGACCTCATCTTTCTCCCTTACACATTATCCATTCCATTTTTAATCTTTAATTAGAAAATGTCCATCAACGTAGTCTAGAAAGTCTTAACATACCTCTGAATGTTGAACACGTGTCACAAATCCTCATGATTTTGTTGTTCTCTTTTGTAAAGCTTCAGAATGTTCTCAGTCTATCAAATATGTAATATTCGTAATCAAGTATGTCTTATAACACCCCGAGTTTTTAACATTATTCTCTATCCCGTATTGAAGGCTTACAAGCTTAAATTTTAGATTTTTATTGTGAGCGTGTATTCAAGAAAATCTCATTAAAATTTGAATTCGATGACATAATGATATTGTTAGTTTCCTGCTAACCTTACATACTTAATAATCTTTCTCTAATCATGATATATGTGTCTTTACTTATTTTTATAAACCTTTTTTTTGGTTAAATTTTGTTTACGCTCATGACTACTACAACTAATATTAATAGATAATATATGTGCATATCTTATTCTTCCAAGAATTATCCACCACCCATAACACCTTCCAACTACATTATTTTAATTGTTTTTCATGGAATTAAGTAAGTAGTGGAGTAACTTCTATATTAAATTAAGTGTTTTCATCGCCTTCTAACCGTGATTCCAAAGTCACTCAAAAATCATAGAGTATGGATCTATTCTCAAACCCCTAAGTTTCAAGTTTATAATTCAGTCTTAATTATTTCAAATAACTTAACTCTAGTTGTGTTCATATATTATAATCTACCTAATATTTAATTTTATGTACTAATATGTCAACTTAAAATTTTGATAATTACAGAAAGTCCGAAACCAAATCCTGATTACAAATTTCGTACTTAACCATGAACTACTAATTACTCAGAGAAATACTCTTATGCAGATGGTTCTTAATGTATGTATTATATCAATTAATTACTACTATGACATCCCCCAACTGATTGGATTATTATACCCAACCATTGCTCATAATTACTCCTTAATTAGATCCTAGCCTTGTAAACAGTAAGCCACCCAACAATACTTACCCTTCAAATTAAACAAAAAAAGAAAGGCAATTTTCTAGCAATTAAAGAAAAAAACACGTCGTTACCACTTACAAACCAACATTATAATACAAATTTGTGCTAATAGCCTAATATATCATAGACCACCGAATAAGAGGAATATATGCATGTACAATTTACCTGATGTAGATCTCTTTGCGAATACGGTGTTGAGGCTACGCTTGAGTCGTACGCCGATGAAAAAAAAATATTTATTAAACCCTACTGATTTATTTTAATACATGGACCAAGTGAAACAGGATAAATGTTGGACTTGGCCCATTAATCACCAATTAAATTAAATATTTAAAAGAATATCGATAAATTAAAAATAACCTTAGTTAAATGAATAGTTTAAGATATTTGCGGAAGAGTCTTTTATGACAGAAAATGTCTAGTGCTCAAAAAGACTTAGGGGGTCGTTACATCATCTACCACTAAAATAAATGTTCGTCCTCGCACGGTGAAAAAAATAGATGCAATTGAATGCTTAAAACAAATGGGGGTATCTAATCCACATGTCCGACTGGTACTCCCATGTAGCCTCCCCAACTAGGTGATGCTTCCATTGGAGCTTTACCATTTATAGCAATAATAATTTTTTTTCCATTTGTTTGATCACTTTTAGTTCATTTATAATACAAGTTTAATACATATTACAAAGTAAAATTTATTATTCACATATAATACAATTTTTATTGATAGATAATACATTTATCACACATTTTAATACACTTATAACACAATGTGTCAAATTCTTACCAAACAAACGTAATATATTTCAAAAAACAATCATAATATTTTCTATTTTGTATTATATCCGACCCATTTAGTAAAATCTAACCCAATATTAATAAAATCCGACCCAACTAATAATCCATCAGCCCTAATTTCAACTAATGTGAAAATCTATTGGCCGCTTTAGCAGCTTGTGCTTTGTTTACTATTGGGAGAGGGATCTGCAACATGTATCATGGCATAAGGAAGAAGGAATAAATGGTGGCTTCTGCTCGACCATTGTGCCTTGGTGACTGAAGTTTGAAACGAGATAATTTCAAACCTGTTTGTTCTTTTGTGGATTTTTAATTATCAATAGCCAATACTAGTCACTTGGACGCAGACAATAGAACATGCCGATGTATGACATATGTTTTCAGTACTCCATAACATAACACAATTGGTCATCTGTTTGGGGTTCTGCATAATTCTATTAAATAATATTTGTGTGAAAATAAGCATGTCTATTAGCACGGGAAAAAAATGCAGAGACAACATAGATTGAAGACTTCGATACAGAGAGAAGAGCCATTCATGTCTTGATTCTGCTAACTGGTTGGGTTTCTAGTTAGTCGCTTTAGTTTTACTACTATAGTTACCGAGTAAGAGAGAATGAGAAGTTTGAATTTTGATGAACTTAATAAATCAAGTGAGTATTTCTTGCTACTTGGTAGAGGATAAAAGAAATTGATGATATTGTGAGCTTCCTCAACATGTAAGTTCTCATTGATAATGTATTTTTTTGGATATTGAAGGTTGGAAAGCATGTTCTCTTTTTGAGTACTACAGTCTGCTACATTCTTTATACTTAATATGAAAAATAGAATTGCAGAACAGTCAAAAGATCATTGCTTAAATGTTGGAAATGGTTACTCTTCTTGCATTACAAAACTAATAGGAGCAGATTTGGAGAGAAAATTTCATCTAATGTGACAAGATGATGGGTATAAAATTAGGACTAATGTGTAATGAAATTAGGGTTGATGGATTATTAGTTGGGTCGGATTTTACTAATGGGTCAGATTTTATTAATGGTCTTCAAATTGGTTGGGTCAGATTTTACTAAATGGGTCGGATATAATATAAAATAAAAAACATTTTTTTATTATAATGAAAGTATATACACATGGAGGCATGTATGCGCCACATAGACTAATAAAAATGGTGACATGATAAGTTAATTGTATAAGGACAAATATGTACCCAAAGTTGGATGGTAAGGACAAATATATCAAAAAAGTATGATGAAGGGTGAATATTACCCTTTTCTAAGAGTTCAAGGGCAAATATAACCCTTTTCTGTATTAACAATAATAAAATTAATCTATTATCATAGTCTGTTGAATAATAATATCATAGTAATTATATTAATAAGTATTTCACATTTTTTGTCTGAGAAATATTAATTATTTTTAAAAACGAATTGTAATACGAATTAAAAATAAATAAATCGTGATTTTAAGAAGTAAGATAGTAGACAAAGGTTGATAATACAAGGGTATAATAGGTATTTAGAAATGACAATAAAGACATCTGAGTCGTTCTCATTTGGTAGCTAAATAAGAATTGAGAATATAATAGAAATTTCATTTTTGTCATTTCCTAATTTGTCAAAATGAGCAAATATTTAGAAATAATTAAAAGAGGAAAAATGGACAAATAATTAAGGACAGTGGAGTAAAACTATAAAATAAAATGAAAGAACCATAAAGTAGCCCATAATTTAAGAAAATAAAAATAAAATGTTAGTACAGTAGTTATAAATGCAAAATATCCATCAAATCTATTAAAAGAAAGAAAAAGAAAACCAAAGCTTCATCTCACTAAAATATTGTTGTTCCAACAAAGATACAAAATATGACAATTGGCAACGTAAAGACAAATCCATGGCTCATAGATTCTCTTTTCACCAAAAGTACCTTTATTTGTCAATTAACCGTACACTTACAATCTCTCTTCATTACAGGGACAAAAATGCTCATGTTCAAATTTCAACAAAATTAATTAAAATTCCACGTCTCCAAATCCTTCAGGGTTGGACGCTTCAATTACATTCATGGCAAGTATGAATCACCCCAAGACACTCCAAAATCAAAGCTGTATTTATATTTTTTTTATATATTTCTTTTGTTTTTCTTCTTTTCTCCATGATCTCTAGCACTCGGGTGTATGAGTACGATCTCTTCGAGGGTCACGATAATTATCATACACTTTATAGTTTCTTTATGGTTACATTGATTCAATTATGACCGATGATGTTAATACTCGTAAGTCTACTTCAGGCTACTTGATTACTTTTGCAGGGGAGTTGTGTCTTGGCAATCTAGGTTGCAAAAATGTGTTGCTTTATCTACTACCGAGGTTGAGCTTATTGTTGTTGTTGAAGCTTGCAAAGAGTTGATTTGGATGAAGAGATTTTGGGGGAACTTGGTTATGCTCAAGAGCGGTATGTGCTTTAATTTATTGCGACGGTCAAAGTGCTATTCAACTTGGCAATAATTCTACATTTTATGGTTGGTCTAAACACATTGATGTGAGATATCATTGGATTCGAGGTGTGTTGAATTCTAAGTTGCTTGAACTTGAAACGATCCATATAAATGATACTTGTTACGACATGATGAGTAAAGCTTTGCCAAGAGAGAAGTTTGAGGATTGCTGCAAGATCGCCGAGATGACGGTCTCCTCCACATAGTTGTGAGGGGGAGAATTGTTGGGTTTAAGATCTTTTTTTCCCTTCCTATGTGAATTAATAAAAATTTTATTAAGACCAACCCACTTTAGCTCATAAGCCAATATTATGTGGCATATATAAGGCTTATTTAGGTCTTATTTTCAGAAACACATGAGGGAAAAATCAAGAGATATTTGTTTTAGAGATTAAAAGAAAGAGAGAAAAATCTCGTTTTTGCTTGAGGAAATTTTCTACTCAGGTGGTCCACTTCAAACAGAGTTTGTTGCTTCATTAACCATTGGATCGTGCTCTAATTTGAACTGAACGTTTTCAACATCTGGATCTCGTTATTCAACGGTGGAGATCAGAATTCAAGGTCTGTAGCTTTTATTTTTGAGACGTCAACAATAGCTTATTTTTTGGTTAAATCTCTCCTTTAATTCTCTAATTTTTGAGCAATCTTGTTTCGTTGTTGCTTGTTGTTTGACACTTGTTTTGTGGCAAATTTTGGAGAACAGTTTTGTAATTCCATAGTGGAACTTTTGGTCCATTCTTCGTATTGCTTGATTTAGTTTGTCTTCTCTTAGTTCAAATTGAAAGTGAAAGTTAGACTTGGGTATTATTATGATGTTATCCTGTCGGGCATTCTTGCAAACATAGCTCAAATATAAGCTAAACTTAAAATAAAAATAGGCTTAAGTGGAATTCAAACCCTATTCTAGAGGGTGGTATCTCTACCTTCTATCAATTGCACAAGAGCTCTTCTATATTTTTTATGGGTGCACTATTAACTATATCTTAATTTCTATTAATTTTTCAAAATAGATATACATATATTTTTTTTTGAAAGTTACTGAGTGCACATGCACCCTCACGGTATAGTGTGGGTCCGCCCCTGCTTTCTTGTTAGTGTCTTGCCTTTCCCAACAACATGAGGCAAGTGATGGTATGTATAAGATTATTCACTCTAAAGCAAATATATATATTTCAAATTCAAATCTTGAAAATTATATTTATATAATTTAAATTTCAAATACCTGATTGTTAAACAAATAAAAACATCATCCAACGAAAAATTAAATTTCAACAAAATTAAGTAAAATTCCACGTCTCCAAATTCTTCAAGGGTTGGACGCTTCAATTACATTCATGGCAAGTATGAATCACCCCAAGACACTCCAAAATCAAAACTGTATTGATATTTTTGTATATATTTCTATTGTTTTTCTTCTTTTCTCCATGATCTCTAGCACTCAGGTGTATGAGTACGATCTCTTTGAGGATCACGACAATAATCGTACACTTTATAGTTCCTTTGCACCCATTCCATGGCATCACTCTATTGACGGCTCAGCCCACCAGCCCTTGACGGAGAGCCAGAAGGGGGGCGGCATGAAGGATTATCGTTGGTGGTACAACCACTATCTTGAAGTTGTTGTATTTTCCGACAAAAGGTTGGTACCTATTAGAAATACGATTAATTATTGTGCACATAGTTTAATTTTTAGATGAGACAAATCAAATAGTACCTATAATCAGCTTTAATCCTTCCATCCTCTGTAGCCCATGATGAAGCATCCCAAATGGAACCATACACATACATTGGCCTTTGTGGAAATGTTGCATCACTTTTCTTTTCATACCTTCTGATTGGACTTTCGTCCACAAAAAATCTACACATCACACAATTAAATAGACACGTTAGAAAAAATAATTGTGAATTCAATTGAACTCGCAGATGAAATAATTGTAAAGACGTACGCACATGATTTCATTGGGGTTCTGAAGGATAGCATAATTATGAAAAGCTTTAGTTGGATCAAACCAAAGATGAAACTGCATTTCTCTGCCAATAATATGAGGACCATCTCCACTTCCTTTCATATACACATTTGTTTGCAAAACATATGGCCTACCAGGAGTAGTCCGAAGGAACTCAATATCAATTTTATCATGATGCCCTGGAAAGTCTTCACTATTCGAAAGCTATATATAATGAAAATTTATACATGCATATTAGAAATAATTAATAACATTTTATATTTTGTATTTGAGTTAATTATTATTTTAAGATTTCTCACGTAGAAAGAAGTAATAACTCCAGCAGTGTAACCAGGTTGTAGCTTGACAGACGTGTCAAAATAACCAGATCAATAATCTCTCAAAGATTTAAAGCCACTCCCAGAGTTATGATCAAGTCAAATTGTTAAAGTATCTTGATTGAGTGACTGATGTTGAGGACCCCATAAATTTCTAAAACCTTGGTTAAAATGTATGGATCCAACTCTAGAACTAGGATAGTAGCCAGGAGAAGGTGGAGCTTGTGAATTGCTAAAAGAGAATAAGGAAAACACAAGAAGAGAAACAAGGAAAACCATACTTAATGATTGAGTATTTTTGGTTTGAAATGAGAGAAAGTAAACAAGGCTATATATAAGGACATTGAGAGCTCCCACAAAAGAAAAATTGAAGTGATAATGAGGTTGGAAAAATAAAGGAGTTATAGGTAGAGAAACATTAATTACAAACAATAATATATTTATTTTTTGAGCCAATTACTGGTGATAATTATATTTTAACACTCTTTATAAACATTACTAAAATTTACATCAATATTGAATATACTGAAAATTAACTTATGTTGATAAACACTTTAACACACTATATTAATGTATTTTTTTATTGTTGTTCAACGTTGTTTATATTAGAATTTGGATAAGTCAGTTCTCTTGTTTATAAGTTGCATATCTCAAATTCGAGTACTCTTAAAGAATGAAAATGTTTCTAGTAGGAACCTTAAATGGGCCTAATGTGATGTAGGGATTCTAGTGCAATGGATCAAATCCTTCATATTAATAAATGTGATAATTGTATAGAATGACAAACTAATGATATAAAAATATAGTAGCTACCGTTTGATTTATTTGTGTTACATAGCAAATTGTTTGTCAGTCCCTCTCTCCCTCATATTCTCGCTCGCCAATCTCCCTCTCTCGCTCGCTTCATGTCGCTCGTCTATCTCGCTTTATACAATAGAATTGTATAAATTGTGTTTCAAATTGTATAAAATGAGAGAAAATTGTATATAAACATGCAAATACATATATTTTCGTCCTATACACTTATAATTATACAATAAAAGTACTACCCTGCCCAAGTCTCTTTTGCCTTTCTCTCTTCTCGTTTTATACAAATTCAAATTGTATATAATTTCTCTCTTTCTCCTTTTAGACAATTTGATTCAATTGTATATTCTCTGCCCAAGTCTCTTTTGCCTTTCTCTCTTTCTTATTTTATACAAATTCAAATTTTATGTAATTGTCCTATACACTTATAATTATACAATACAAATATTTCCCCACCCAAGACTCTTTTGCCTTTCTCTCTTTCTCGTTTTATACAAATTCAAATTGTATATAATTTCTCTCTTTCTCAATTTATACACTTCGTTTTATATAATTCGCTTCAATTGTATATGTATAAGGAATTATACATATATATGTTTGCTATGGAGCGCAATTATGCAAACTTTGTTATAGCATACAAATATGAATTTTGTGTTTGCTATATGTGAAAGTTGCCCTTAATAAATTGAGCTCAATGAGACGTACTGAGGAGTATGATGGGATAGATCATATCTTTCATTTTTAAGTATATATATATATATATATATCAAATTTGAATATGAAAATTATATTTATGTG